>VXBJ01002547.1:207129-289156 GCA_013400055.1 Nycticryphes semicollaris | reverse complement strand
AAAAAAAAAAAAAGAAAAGAAAAAAGTAAATAAAAACTTCTGCCAAAACAAGAAACTTGACGTTAATGCTAAAATGGATTGTGTCCATTCTGGATCAGCTGGGGAGCAGGGGGTTTGTAATAGAAAGCATACTTCAATATTAACATCCATCTGTTATGAAAATAAAGGCAATGCATCTATAACTGTTAAAGCATTTTAGATGACTCGAGGTTCCTATGGGAATTTAGGTTCTTTCCTTTGTGTATAATTTCACAACTGGATTTTACATAAGTACCCTTTAAGGTTCATTCACTGGAAGCCTGGGGTTTTTTTTCACTGTGTGTTTTTCCTCCTTTGTTTTGGGTTTTGGTTTGTTTGGGTTGGGTTTGGGGTTTTTTNCTAATTGGCCCTACTTCTTCTTACATATTTTTGGTTCGCAAGGGAAAGACCCCTTCTCCAACCCCTACACATGCCCCTATATGTTTCAGAAGAGGAGCTCCGAAATACAGGTGTACTACTTTGTGGANTTTTTTTTTTGTTTTTTTTTTGAATGACCAAATTGCTTAGGCTTCTCTGAAAGCACCACTATTAATGTTATCTTAATAGTAATTTAATGTTTATCACTTCAACACAGATCGCTCTCTCTCTCTCTCTCTCTCTCTCTCCTTTCAGAAACCAGTCTGACCAGATTTCTCAACTTTTGTACTCTGCAAGTACACCGATTTGTTGTAACTGTCTACGTTAAGGTTCTAAAAATGTGTTTATGGTTCCAGTGTTCTAAAAAAACATATATTAATAACTTCACGGCCAGGAAAAGAGACCCTGCAAGCACTCGCTTTAAAAGTACAATGTGGGCTTTAATGAACTTCTGAAAAGCTATTCAGAGCGTCACAGGATATATGGGCGTTGCAGTATTGTGCTCTGAAAGGACTCTCTTTTGGCGCTAGAGGAGAATAAGCATTGCTGCCTGGGTTAAAAAAGGTGTCAATTTGTTTTGTTTTGTGTCATTTGCTCTTTATAACAAATCTCTATTTGAAGGTCAGACCGGGCCAAAATTTTGAGCCCTATGCAGCATCACTTGCATTTCAGAAATTCTGGTTTTAATCCTTTTGAAAAACTTTTAGGATCTGTAAGCCTTGTGATGACAGGAACTGAATACATTACTTTTTTCAGATAGTTGGTAAATTTATCTGACTCATAGCCATAGACTGTGGCATCTCCTCCCTCCTTCCGACATGAAGATTTCTGCATCTGTGTGGTGAACGGGATCAGTAAAGCATCATCTGTGAAAACAGCCTCACCAAAAAGCTCCTCTTTGGTCAGCAGTGCTGGCACATCCCACCTCAAAGGGTCAGCGGAAATGCTACATTAGCTCTTCTGCCTAAAAACGAATGTAATGCAGAGTCAGTGTGTGGGAATGCCAGTTTACAGATGGTTACCCAGACTCAGCTACTCGTTCTTAGCTCTTGCAGAAAATTACACAGAACAGATTGCATTTGTTATGGTTTTGCTACCTGCTTGGATAGCAGTGGGTACTGTGAAGGGACAACTTCAGCGAAGCTGTAATTCCATACAGTACAAAATACCACGCTCAGATAAGTATTTACTGAAAGTCACTTTTCTACTCACAGCACATTTCCCTACAAGCAATCAGGCTCAAAATTTCTACCAATTTTTAGAAGTCTTTACATAGTCTTTGGTCTCCTCCTGTATGCCTGTTACTGACTGCTGTGGCTGCGATTTTACCAAGCAGGAAATCCAGCGTTCCCACTGCCACTGTCAGACCTAACCCATCACAGCCATCTGACTCAAAGCACGAACCTGACACAAATGTATCCTCTCGTTCATTTCAAGATGTTCTGAATGGTTAATTTTGTGCCAGCAGACTTTACACAGCTCCCATTTACGTGGCTGGGTTTCCAAATTATTTCAGGCCACTGAAGGGAGAGCATTAGAGTGCTGTGGAAAGCCTGCTAAAGCCTGCTTTTGAGTTCACAGCTGGAAGCCACTTAGCCAGGTGTTAGGGACGGGCACACGGCACCTAATTCTCTGCAGCCATTTCTGGTTTCTAAGCCAGACAAATGAAGTTGCCCAAGTAATCATTTGGAGGGGAGGGCAATGTTGTCCTTGGAGTTTTGATGCCACAGCCTAAACAGAGATGCAGCTGCAACACATAAAAAAGTTTATAAAAGCCTTTCTTCTTCGGGAGCAGAGGATTTTTCACTGGTGAAACCGGATTTAGAGCAGTACATCTTCTGTCTTGGAAGACAGAAGGGTAGGGAATGGTGCCCGGTGTTTGACAACAGTTCTCTGGGGGAACAGTTGTTTTTAAAGCAAGAGCCCACTGCTCTTTGCAACTGGTTAGTTGACAGCAAGGATAGGGATTATGTAGCGAGGATGTAATTGGCAATTACTGGGTAAGAGGAAGAATAAGGGAGGATGAAAGCCCTCTGCAGAAAGAACATGAGGTTGTGCAGTGGGACTGAGCTCACCACGGGTCCTCTGCCTTGATTTCCCCATCATTCCCAGCAGGTAAAACTCCACACTGTGTGTCTCTTCTCAACAACTCTTCTGCTGTGAAGAGTCTGGTTTATTCACCTGAAATTCTGACCAACTTTCCCAAACACCTCTGGTTTAACCCACAACCTGCTCACTCCTGCTTCTCACCAAACATTCTGTGCCTGCTGTCTTGGAAGTGTCAGTCAGCTAAACCCATCGGGCATGTTCACCCCATATTAGATCGAACATTTTCTTCCTCCATTCCCTTTGTCACCAAGTTGTTGCTGTGTCTTCCCCAGCCCAGGAGCCACGACCTGCTCTCCCACCTGATGCAGCACAAGCTCACCCTCTGACAAGCAGCCAGTATTTAACCCTGAGTTTGAAACTCTGGAAGACCTGTACATCTCCAGTGCCAGGGACAAAAGAGGTCCGATTGGACAGTAGTGAAGGGAGTTGACCCTAAATTGCGCTATAAGACTGAAATACATTCAACATTAGATGTAAAGATATAGTAAAGGCATCTTTGCCACTTGCTTCAGTGCACCATTATTTTTTTTTTTTCCTGGAAGATACGAGGATGCAATATTACTGTATCAAGTCACTCTTCACTCCAGTCCAGCTCTCCAGCCTTTGCTGTTTGCACCAGCATAACTATACCCAGGGAAAAAAAATTAAAACATAGCCTAAATAAACATGTAAACTATGTGTCCTTTCCACTTTGCCTCCAATAATTGTTCAGTCAACAGAAACATCGTTTCACCAGCCTGAAATAATCCCTAAGAGTCAGTGAAGTGTATGAGCATTTTCCCAAGCATGCTCTCTGCACATTTCCCTGGAGTTCTACAGGCTTTTCTAAACACCTAACTCTCAGTGATGATGTGGTTTTCAGTGCTGAGAAAGCCCGCACAGGGCAGGACACCCAGTTACCGGCTGGACAAAGCCCCCGAGGGTGGTTTTTGCCTTTCTGTTCCCAGGGTAAACTGTGGAGTTGGAGCACAGTTTCAAGAGAGGTTTTACTGATGCAGCCGCACCAGTACAATGCTGGCAAAAGCCCAGATTTATGCGAGGCCCAACATTTCTTTTAAATATGGAAAATTCAATGCTCTGTGCAGAGAAAATGTCTTTTCNAAATAAAAAAGAAAAAAGAAAAATGCCTCGCACTAGTAGCTCTAGTAACAGCTAGCAAAAAGCACCAGTAACAGCTGCCGCATCACTGATTGATCGAGATGGGCAGTTCAGCCTCAAACCGCAGTTACGAATGTGTCCCTTTTCACCCTTTTCTTTTGAGTATCTCTGCAGCTCGTCTTGGACTGGCAAAACGCTGCCCAACAGATAAGAAAGGAATGGGGTAAACTGCCTCCTACCCATCCCTGCAGGTTTATCCCTGCCCCAACATTGTCAGTTGTCAGGGGACCCAGAGGGACAGGGATCGTGCCTTACTTGAGGGGGGGTGGTGGTGGGGGAGGGGGTATGCAGTGCCCAGTAAGATTGGCTTCCTCTCCCAGTCAGGGCTGGGGCCCTGAGGCACTACTCCGGGATAGGAAAATCATGCCAGTCCTGTTAACTCTCCCCTTGCCAGCCAGCTTGCTCAGAGACCTCCTCTGGGACAGATGGTCATCTGAGCTTGGTAGGCTTCATAGGCACGGTCGGTTGTGAGGAGGGAAAAATAAGCCAAAAAACTTGTTGAAGAAAGATAATTAAGAAAAAGCAAACTTCAAGCTCTGTTTCATGTTAATAAAAGGTATTTCTTCTCCCTATAGTTCTCACCTGGCCTATAGAAGTAGTCTGCTGTGGTTAGAAGAAGCTCCTGTAACATCCCTCTCTCAGGTGGAAATGCAAACTAGTGCACTGAGATATTATTTGTTATGATCTATGAGATCTTAAGATCTGCATTCTGTAGATCTAGATGTCATGTGATCGCTATAATATAGCACAGACTACATTTCCATCTCTTAAAATGCAAATGAAGTACTTAATAATTGACTTTTTGTTTATTTAAGATGTTCAATAAAAATCCCATACCTGTCCAAAATGCTGACCATGCCTTTTCTCCTGTTTTCAGTGGGAAATCAGGCCGCTTACTAAGATGAAAGAATGTGGATTTTATTTCATCATCAAAATCTTAACATTAATGTTACACGCACAGACTTTCCTAGAAGACAGGTCATAGTGTTACCTGCCCTCCTGTGGCACTTCGAAAAATTAACACTTGTTTAGCAGCCTTGTTTGCCAAGCATGAAGGTGTCTGAATGCAATAAGGGTAACTTCTTATTCAAATCATCAGTCTAACAGACATGCTACTCCAACTACTCCAACTTTATTATTGTTTGGTCTACGTTTAAGTTTTCTGCCAAGAATATGTATTGGGACAGGAATGCAAAATACCTGTGCTCTTCTCTCCTTCCACCTATGCCAGCAAAAGCTCTAGTGCAATAACAGGTGTGCTGTTTGCAGAATTTCAGTAAACTGGAATGGGAAAAGCACTTTTCATCCAGCAGTTAGTGGTACCTTGCTGTACTGGGAGGCTGTGCCAGGACACTCCTTGTAGATAAGTATGCAAAAACTGTCATACTGCCTTGAAAGAAAGCTCCCTCTACTGCAGTACTCTATGGAGGCCGTTAGCACCTCCTGCTTCTCGAATTCAAGATCTAGGGATTTTTGAGCCAGAAGTCACGTAACGACTCAGTCACTGAGGTGTTTACCTTCTTGAGAAATTGCCTAATCCTTCCCATCTCATCTTTGGTTTTGGCCTTTACAGCGTGCTGTGGTAAGGAGCTTCATAAACCAGAGGGCCTGGATTTTGAGATGCACGTATCTCTGAGCAGGCAAGACTATGAAAATGTATGGTTAGGCCATACATTTGGGAGGAGAGAAAGCGAACGGCAGAGCTGGCCTGACAGCTGCATGTATGTGGTATCCTCATAAGCCACATGCAGACTGGGGGATGCAGCTCCTTTAGCATGCACAGAGCACACAGATACCTTCCACTATGCCGTCTGGCTGAGGCCAGAGCATCCTACATTATTTTTCAAAGACCTCTGTTGCTGACCATTCCTTGCCCTTGCTTCATTTGTCATTCCAGGGCATGAAATATTCCTGTAGTTCAGCTGTCTTTCTGAGTCTCTCCTGACATGCTGTTCAAAGGTCATCAAATACAGCCTTCCCTCACACACAGCCTCTCAGCTTGGAGGCCTGCCAAGCTGAGGCAAAGTGGTAGCACTCCATGAGGCCTCTCAGGTGCTTGAGCAAACAAAGACTGGAGAGGAACGCATGCCTGGGTAGCACGTTCAGGCTGGAAACGCTCTCAAGTTCCTGTCTGGGACTCCTTGCTCTCCCCCTTCTCTTCTGAGGTTCAAGGCTGTTGGAGATGGTTCACATTGTGTCTCTCTCTCAGCTGCTGCAGAACGTTCTCAGTTATGTTTCTCAGTTGGCCTGAAGCAGCTTTGCAATGTAAAACCCCCCAAATGTCCAAACCCTGTTTTCTCTTTAGCAGCTGTGTCTTGGGCAAAACTAGATGGCTTGGTTTGAGTGTGGTCTTCCTCTCATCACTTTTGTTTGCACTGTTTCAGCTCTAGACACGTTCACTTAGTTGCAGCCTGCTCCCCAGCTCCTTGTGAAAAAAGGAAAGAAATCCTTCCACCTGTTATGAAGGAGAACACAAGGAGTTAACTAGCCAAGCTCGCTGAGAGAAAATCAAACTGCACTGTGACCCAGGGGGCCTGGCTGGTTTGCTAATAGTCACCCTGAGGATGTAGGATTTGCCTGGCTAAGGAAAAAAAGCACTTCACTGCTGACAGTAGGTGTCAGCAGCATGTGACAGTTAGCACTGAATAGGATCTCCTTGACTCGAAAGCAAAGATGAGAACAACTTTCTGAGCTGTTCCAACCTTCTTTGAGCTTGACTTTAATCTTGGTTTCAGATCAGTTTGTTTCTGTCTATGCTGCAGCCACATGAATTTCTGCACTGATGTAATGTCACTTGTTACTGCTACCACTTCTTTACAAGCTGTGTATCAAGCTACAAAGAGCCCCAGTGTGGTGTCCTTATTGAACATCAAACCTGTTACAGTTCTTGTCTCCCATTCCTGCTGGAGTGATGCAGAAATCAATGGTGGCACTATTCAATAATAAAGTAGCAATAATAAAGTAGTACTCCTCCTCCTCCTCCTCCCAGAAAAAGAATGCTGATAAAGTATTTCCAGTGTGGAGATCAACTCTGCAAAGTTGTCCCACCTCAACATTATTTTTTTCCCCTCAACCATAGTTGTTTTCTGTCCATTAAAGCAGATGTGATGCATTTACAGCTGCTAAATGACAACACCTACAGGAGCTGACTGGGAGATGAATGACTCCCATTATTCAGCAGCAGGAAAAGGTATTTTGGATTGTTGGTAATTCCAGTGCTGCCTCAACAAATACATTCCCACATGCTGATTACAAGAGCACAGGAGGCCTGTAGAGGCCGACCAGCAGGGGCCATGATCTCAAGACCAAGTCTCAGAGGATCCTGTACAATGACATCCAAACACAGTTGTAGAGCAAAGACTGCACAAGGGTCTCAGTGCCAGGGAAGCCAAGACAAATCCAGTAAATAGGCAAAAATTCCCTTTGTGGTAACTCTGAGAACCTGGTCTTTAAGTGGAGAGCAATTTGTCTCCACCAAAGAAGAAAACCGAATCAGGCTATGGCTGAGACAGTCCTCAGAGCAAAAAGTGTCAATACATACTACCGGTAACTGCCCTTAGGACTTCATTAGGAATGCAGGATGAAACTTTCAAGCAAAATAAACCTGACACAACTGCTATTGGAGATGCCTAGTATTTCCCATTCTTGCGTGAGAGGAGCAACCGACAGGACACACCGGGCTAAGGCTCCACCTACAAGCTTGGCTTTGGCTGGTGCACATGTAAACTTGCTGTGCTTTCCCTTTCTGGCCTTCTCAGTTCATTCCAAGATGCGCTGCAGTACAAAAGAATCACAGGTGCAGGGCAAAGTCCCCTTTCTTCCACTTGGCACTATCCCTGTGGCATTTTCAGAAGCATCTGATAGGTGTGAACGTGTATCTACCTACAGGATTTGCAATGGCATGTCTGTGGAGTGGCTGAGGTAGCACATCCTCAGCTAGCTTCTTGGTTATACTGGTTATAATGCCCTTGTCATTCCTAAGGTAGGACACAGAGGATCTTCTCCATGCTGCCAGTTCATTGTTTCTTAATCTGCTCCAGCCAGGAGCTGCAGATACTGTGCACTTGAGAAAACTCCTCTTTTGGCTGAAAAAAGTTCTTTTCACAGACATGCTGCCCACAAAGGTCAATTCACAGTCTGACAGCTTCCTCCCTTAACTTCACCTCAACCTACTCCAGCCACTCCCAGCTCAATGTACTTTCTTGGAAGTGCTTCTCACTTCCTCACTGAAGAAACACTGTATCTCAGGTGGAACAGAGGGAACTATAAGATGGAAGACAGTGGGAGATAAGAAATACAGGCCAAAACAGGAATCTGCTGATTATTTTCATTAGCACTGGCAAAACACAGCTGTAATAGAAAAGGAGAGGTCAGAAAGTGAAAACTACTGTAGCTGGACACCATATTGGGAAAACAAGAGAATTGCCTGCAGAAAGTTTCAACAAAATATGCTGAGGGATACAGAGCCTCTCCCAAGCAGTACTTAACCCTGAACTGCCCCAGTAGGTGTGGAAAGAGAACAAGGGACCTGCCAATGTTTCATTACATGCGAGACAACGGCACTGTCTGTTGATACGGGCTGCATACCCACAGGAAGGTCATCGGTTTTAGAAAAAATTTTTATTTGCGTGTTTCCTCATATATTTTAATTTGGAGGCAGCTGGACTATTTCTGTACCAGAATCACTGGCTGATAGGTACTCTTGGCAATGCTCAGTACTTTATTTCAGCAATTTCTCTGTGCAACAACTCCTAGTGCTGGAAATGGTGACTCCTGGCTTAATTTCCCTTTTGGAACTTAATGATGTAAAGCGAGCTTCATGGAAGATTTTTATTTTTTAGAAAAACAACATACCACACCTCCCCTTGCTGGTAAGTCTAACACACACCTTGTGTACGCCCAGAGACAAGAGCATGCAGCACAGCACGACAGTCTGCAGGACTAGCCAAGATCGGACCTGGAATCTGAGTCACAAGACAGAGTGGCAGAGAAAAAGCTTATCTTTGTGCATCTTTTTTCTTTTTTTTTCATCACATGCTTCAGGGGAAGTCAGCTGTAAAACCAGGAGTTTCATTCCTTGTAATGAGCATTAGCTTTGTGTGAGGATGTAAGTCACAACAGAGTATGAGCAGAAGTAGTCCCAAGTGCCAAGCAGAACTGCAATTACCCTACAATAGCAATTAATAGTTTAAGCATTTACGTATGCCTCGCAACTATGAAGTCACTGTGAAGATGCTGCCAGAACCCTGTCCAGGAGCAGAAGGCAGATGAGGACCTTCCGGATCAGACATTCAGGACAGAAGCTCAAGATCTGTCACAACTATGAGCTTTAAGCTGACTTCCACAAGTTGGTATTTTTTTTCCATTCAGGAGCCTCTCCGACATCCTAGATCTTTGATCAAGGAAACTTCAGTATCAGAATATGCAGATCTCTGTTTAACCTGACATTACTACTGCCAAGAAGTTATCTGCCTCTCTCTGCAGGCAGTGTCTCTGTTCAGCAAAGGACACGGTCTCAGGAGAAGCAGCAGATCCCAGAGCTGTTGTCCCAGGGCAGAGTTCTGCTCTACCCACAACTAGGAACAGCAGTGGTGATCGTAACTTCTTTCAAAAGGTTCAGATAATCACCTTGTAAAACTGGGAACTCACCAACATAATGGAGCTTCTCAGCAGACTCAGATGTGAAACCCTGATTTAAAAGAAATCCTTCATTTCCTTACATGCTTCAATATTTTGTTAGTGAAAACCCAATCTATAGAATAACTCTATTCCCAGCATTGTTTTATTTGATTGAAACAATACACAGCTTACAAGCTCTGTGTCTAGGGGTAAAGGACATTATTACACCACCCAGGAGGTTGATGGTGAGACACAGTCAACCCTGAGAAACAGACTGCCATCCCTGCAGGCCCCAAGATAGTGCTTTGAAGACAGAAATAGTCCTTATTAATTTATTTCATTACTTTATCAAAGGGAGGGGCAAAAATATCCTACAGACAGATTCAGAAACTATATTAATTCATCAGGTTTATGCACCAAAACACATTTCATGCAGAAATTACAAATACAAATGAAAACATTGTCTAAACCATTTCATAACACATCACAATTTGAGAGTAAGCTTCAGCTTCTAACCACCCAGTTAGCAAAATTCCAGTTTCGCTGTTACACAATTAGTTGGCAGAGAGAGTAGTGACTGTGACGAGTTTCAACCTGAATACACTTAAAAGTAAGAACTCCACATTTAAAAATACATTATTTTGCTCTATTTGGTCAAAAAAAGATTAGGATTTATCATCTACTTTTCCTCATAAAAGGTAAAACATTCTTATAGGCCAACAATAAGGTCTTTGACATTTCCTTGCTTTCTAGGTTGGTAAGAGAAAGCTGTAAATGACGCCTCCCCCTAGTCCTCAAGCAGCCCTGAGTAGCAAACCACTATTTTACCTTCAAGTTATCAATTTTATCAAGACTTTCACATTTTCACAACAAGCTCTAGTACTTTTTTTGTAGCTCCTGTGTCATTTCTATGTCTGTTGCTTAAGCCAGACATTGAACTTCAGCATTACCATCTGAGCCAATTATTTCTGTACTCATAAATGGACATAGTTGCTCTTTGATGAGTAACGCTGATGTCACTTTCCTAGACTAACCATAGCTGCCACATGTCCTTAGGGAGCTGCAGCTTGTACCAGCAAAACAGTGTTTTTGGTTTATTGTGTTCTGGACAGGTCATTTAGCATAACAGACAGAGGCTGAGATATAAGCCAATTCCTATCAGGTATACATACCAGTTTTTATAGCCTTGCTAACATCCACCATTAAAAAAAACAGTCTGGAGTCTCACTGTGGGCAAAGCAGCTGTGAATCAAGACATCAATCTAGGAAAAGGTTCAAATTAGAGAAGGACCATCTTGTCTCATTTCACGTTATTAATTTGGTTTGGGTTTTTTCAGTTTTTCATAATTTATACACAAACTCCCCAGGTTTGCACAGCCACTTCGATAAACCCTAAAACATGGGAGTGTCCTTGAATACGCCAATATTGGCTCCAGTAGTCACACAGCACAGATACAAACGTTGTATTAACATTGGCCTGTCTCTCTCTGGTTTTGCTCTTTCCCACTAAAGGAAAACCCCAACACCCGTCTGAGTAACTGATTGCACTTACAGTAATGTTCACATGAATTGTACAAAGACAAACAAAGAGCAAAACCCCTTGCTTTGAAAATCCGATAAGGCTACCGTTGCCATAATCCCTGAAGTCCAGAGAGTACATAGGCACTGTAAAATAGTTCTTCTTAACTTGCATGAATTTATTTTGAATTTTCTGAGATGCTGCTGATGTGAAATAGTGGATGTTCCAGCACCTGCAATACCCTATACAAGAGTGAGGGTCTACATTTCCACAGGGAGAGGATTTTTTTGCTGAGTCCTTCACTCCTCCTATCCACTTCTGAAGCTTACTACTAATAAAAAAAAGTGCTAGCACGCAGGAAGGTTTAGTTCAATCACTCAGATGTAATAATGTCAAGCATTTCATCTTCGTTTTGTGCCACCAAAGCCTGCAAAGAAAAAAAAAAGTATCAACCACATCCTTTCCTAATAAGGCTAAATGTGGTGAGAGAAGTTAAACATATTCGCATAAAGCAGAACAGCAAGCAACTGTGGGCCAACTAGCCTGAAAAAGATTCTGTTCTTGCAGATTAGACAACCTGCTTTCTACGAAGAAATCATGTTTGCACATGTCTGCTAGAGAAGGGCATGTGTGATGCACACCAAAGGGGAAAGCCTTAAACTAATGCACCTTGTAGGTGAAGTCAAACCCAGTGGTGGTGGTACCGTGCCCACTGTAGACCTGTGGGGAGTGTGATGAGCCACCATGCTGCCCTACTTTCATAGGAAACAGAAATAAGGGACATTTTTACGTGCCTACTTGTATCAATTGGCAAAACAGAACAAAGAATGTTTGCTGAACCTCAACTAACACCTGTGTCTCTTTGATAGGTCAAAGTTTCTCAGACTTCAGGAGGTTAAAAGATATTTTGCATACCAGAAGCAGTTCTTGTTCCTGAACTGCTATCTTGTGTGGAATTGCTTGAGGGCCCATTCATCGGAGGTGATGCTGTGGGATCTGTCCACATACTGTAATACGGGGAACGTGGCTGTGCTCTGATGGGAAACAGAGTAGAAGGAAGTTTTCATTAGAGACCTTATGAAAAATTAAGAAGTTACCATTCCAAACAAGGGGGCTGCAAATGAGGGAAAACTATAAGCAGGCAGTTGTTTCAAAGCCAGGAGTCTATTTAATACAATTAACACAATGAGAGCAAGGATATTCAGTGTTCTCACAATAACCTCTGTAGACTTTCAAAAGGAATCTACATGATAAGCAACCCTGAAAATTGCAACTGAGGAACTTTTTCCTTCTGAAACTCTGACCTTAGATGCTGTTGGACAAGAAAGTAGACCTGACAGCTGAAGCTTAAATGCATTTTGGCAACACCTACGTCCCAGCCATGTAAGACAAAAGAAAACTTATCTCTGTTCTGTTAATTATTTTGAAAAGGTTATATCAGTAAGACAAATACATCATGACCTTTGACTCACTGATTTAAATTACTTGTTTCTACTGATATGGAATTTCCTGATGTTGAAATTTACAAATCGCCACCTCATACTTTCTGGCACTACCATTTTCAGCCACATCACTTCAAAGGACTGAACAAAAGAGAAGTGGACCAAAGTCTGTTTCAAAAGAAAAGAAGCCCAAGTCAGGACACTTGTTCACGTATTTAGACTTAAATATTCAGTTAGGCCTCTAATCTTGAACAAGATGAGGTGGTACTGAAATGGGGTGTGCAAGCAGGAATCAAGGACCCAGCCTGTATGTAGGTAATACATAACATAAATACACTGCTTAAACACAAGGGTCATGTATTTAAGACTTCAGAAATATCAAGGCAATAAAACCTTTACACACTATACCTTTTATGAATTCTTAGCAGGGTTAATGTAATAAAACAAGATCATAGAATCATTTTGGTTGGAAAAGTCCTTTAAGATCATTGTATCCAAGATATGATCTTTCAACCTCTAAAGCTCTACTCAAAGTGAATTCATATACAATTTCTACTGCTGCACCACTGTCCCAATTTCACCTTATTTGATCAAGATTACACATCAGACACTTTAGAAAATTTAGAAATTATCCTACATCCAAGTTTTTACTTCCTTAATAAGCAGGCAACCCTGATAAGGCTTCACTCATTACCAAAAAAACCCTTTACAGTGGAGGAAGGTGCTTTGACACACTCCTGTCCAATGATCTTACTCCCAAAATATAAGAAGTCATATGTGGTTATATTTAATGCAGTAATATTACTGCATTCCTACAGGATTAGAGTTGATACACATACAGTTACTTGATAAATAGAGGAAACTGCTTGGGTTCTAAAGATCCCTTGTAGGAGCCACGTATTTTCTCTAGTGATGCCTAAAGGGGTAGCAGTTGCTCCCTTTAAACCATTTATCTGACAACGATGCATTTTCAATGTCTACAAGTGTTTAGCAAATATGACCATCAGATGTTTACTCCAGCACTGAAACTGCTTTTGAATGTTCTTCGTGTTGTTTTTCCGAAATACAACTTACATGATGACCTACAAATACTTTGGAAAACCACACCTCTCATATTTCCTCTCGGGTTTCCATACATACATTGGATTTCCTACACACAGGGCTGTAGACTGTACACAGACTGTTTAATCTGACCACACTGACTATCACAGAAGAGTAGCTGCCGTCCAGACTGCTTTAGGAAAGATGACACCAATACAAGAGACCTATCTACAGACAGTTTTATGCTTAAAATTCATACCTGTGTTTTAAGGCAGTCTGTAGATGAACGTTTAAATGTTCATTTTAAATCTGTAGGTCATCATGCTAGGTCAGAGTAATCAGCTAAAGAATAATGAAGTACCTTAAGCCTCTCAATTGTTCTTGCCCAGAAACACGTTTAAAAGATCTCTGCTGCTGGAGCTATAGACTGCCCCTCATAATTGTTCTAGACACAGGATTTTATAGCTTGAACAACACTAGCCTGAAAGCTTAGAAACAATGTAAACATAATATATGATATACCCCTTGAAAGCTTAAATACTTAAAATCTGATAGCATGCATATTTTACCTGTGACTGCCAGCCAAGTAGCCTAGCAAGCCTCCAGCTCCTAATCCAGTCCAAAATCCTGGTCCTGAATTGGTTTCATGACTGGAATGAGCCCCAAAGCTGTTGCCCTCTTAAACAAAATGAAAATGGAAAACATGAGTTAGTTAGAAAACGTCACCTAACCCTCAGGCCAGCTGTTGCAACAGGACTCTCCCCTATTAAAAGTGATGGAAAACTAAGACAATAAACTCCTCCTGATTTCAGTAGATTCTTGACCAAACCCAGTTTGAAAAGTCTCACAGCTCACAAAGCAGGAAACAACACAGAAACAAACACTAATGTAAAGAGTTTTACATTAAAAATCAGCTTCCGCTCAATCTCACAGCCCTGATATTTGCAAAACATGGCAAAGAGTGTCTGTCTGCTGATTTACAATCAGACAGGTTGGATGAAAAAACAGAAAAGGAAATGAAGAAAGAATAATCTGCTCACACAGCAGGCCAGAAGCAGGCGCAGGAACAGAAATCGAGTACAAAAGACCAAACAGTGAACTAACCACTAAACCTCACCACTTGTAATCTCACTCAGAACAGCTGCACAGTGGCTCAGTCTAATGGCTAACATTACTTTGTATTGTTTCTGGTAATCCTAGTCTGGCATTTGTTATCACAAGACATGCTAACTGCAATCACATTGCAAAGTTTTTATTATGCATGAGTCACCAAGCTTGAAAAATACCTTGATGAAACTGCAAGTGGGTTGCAGGGGGCGCAGAGTCACCGAGTTTTTACATGTGACCTGCATAACCCAGGATTCTGATTTGGAACAAAATGTCTTCCATTTGGAAATAAAAAGAGAAAATGCAAAACCAAAACAGAGTAATTTTCTGCCTTAGGGAAAAACATACGTAAGAATAAGCTCAATCACAAGTTTAATACATAGGGAATTATAAAAGGGGAGGCCTGAAGAAAACATTAGTCACCCTGAAATATGTCCACCTAAACAAGTGGACCAGAGATTTTTGTACACAGAAGTTATACAGGGCCTGGTTTGTCTTCAAACTGGTGTGGATTGTTTGAAGCCATGGAAGATAAAAATAAAACAATTTAAATAAATCAGTTTAAGTCTAGATTGGATTTGATGTTAAGTTTCATTTTGAATGCACTGGGAGAAAGATTAACTCTCGGGACCATATACCCATTAAACTATGCTGATTTGGAACAAAAAATAGTACTTAATTTACTATAACAATGATGTTAACCAGGGAGATGAACGACCTCATTTGTTCAAAAGCAACATGGTTGAACGCTGACTCAGGAAACTGAGTAATTTTTTTGTTGAAATATCTAAAGTAAACACTAAAGATCATGTCCAAACACTAACAGAAAAAAAAAAAAAGTAGAATTTAATTAAAACAGGCTAGCTAAAAAAGTTTCACAGGATGCATTCTGCACGCTAAGGGAATTTAAAATAAGGCAAATTAAGTATTAACAGCAATAAGTGAACAACATTGCTTTTCATTACCATTGAGATTTTCAGAGACTGGAACACATGGACATACATGCTCAAAGATGTGCCTCTGCTCTGTTGCCAGAATTCAGTGCCCCACGGCTGCTGAGTCTGTTGGCTGAGGGCAATACTCTGGTGCATGTACGTGAATTAAAACCTTATGTGCAAAACGACGCAAGGGCTCTGCAAAGGCATCTCTGCAATTCTTATGTAAAGCTGACAGACTATATTCAAGAGTTAAGCTCATCTTGTGAGGTGGTATTAGATTTCTCCTTAAAATCCAAGGAGAAATCATTTATGTTCAATATTAAAAATACTGTAAGTTTAGCCTTATGCATATGGCTCCCCATGTGCATTTAAAGTATATCAATTTTCAGTAATCATCAAGAAAACCTATTTTCCAGGCCCTACCCTTGATAGATTTCAGACTCCTGAAAAAACACACGCATTGGTTCAATTAAATTGACACAGAAGACGACAGAACATAAGAAAGTAACTCTTCACTTTTCTTTTGCCTGTGCCCAGCATGATTGAGCACTGTCTTATGATCAGGGCTCTTCATAACTACCACAATAACGCCAGTGGCATGAAGTCACAGATGCACACAGAGCAGACTGTCTGCAGTCTGAAGTAACTACATAGAAATCAATATGCAAAGCCAGTAGTAATACAGATGCAGAAGCCCTTTAATTTTCTGCTGCACCTGCCCTGGACAAAGGTATCCAGAAGAGTTATACTGGCACCCTCTGTTGGCCAAGTGGACTGAGCAAACTCAGAAGCATTAACAAGCATTACTAAAACATAAGCTTTTGAATAAGTTAAATTTATTCCTTGCTATTTATTTATCTGATAGAACCCTTTCTCTACCTCACAAAAAACCCAGAGCAGATGGAGACAATACAACTTGTCAGTGTATAATTTGAGTTCCAGCGTTGTGAGCAGGAGCTGGTCAGACATCAGACAAGTAACGTTTATTTCCCTTAGACATTGTGATCATCTAAAGGCAGAGTATTTTTTAAGAGACAAAAGTCACCAGTTTTCTGGGAAAAGAGTGAGTGCACCTTTACCTAGCAGCAGCCTTGTCGCTGCTTATACAATTTCCAACTTCAGATGAATGGCACCACATGAGACTCGGGAGCTACACCTCTAATGATAGTTCACAGACTTTGCCTCAGGGACCAAACCTTCCAACCCCTGGCACTGTACTGCACTGCAGCACCTGTTAAACAGAGGACTGCTACATGATACTCAACTCCAACTGTTTTATAAATGAAATCAGGGGTCTGGCAGCCCAACAGCTGAAAGATCCTTCTGTAAAGTTTTAAAGTGCTGCTTTGGCATGAGTTTGTTTCTGCCTGCGTGAGACTACTGTCTCTTCCAGATTACTTATGAAAATTATTCTTCCCTGTCAAAATCCTCGTATTTCACAGAGTATGAAAAGAATGTTTGCAGAGTGCGGGGAAATGGATTTTCAAAGGTTCAAAGGGCAGCTTGCTGCACAGTCTGCCCTGTAAGGCTGTAGGAAACAAAGTTCTTCTTTTCACTTTTGAACAAAGAACAGAAAGCAAAGCTGACTGCAGACTCTGCAACCAATTCAGCAGTCAACTGCCAATGCACTGGTTTTATCTATCCCACCCCCACCAGTATGGTCCTGCTTGCTCTTCTGAGTACTATAACTGGCTCAGAGACGTACCTGTGAAGCTGGACTTAAAACCAGGAGGAGGAGGTGCCTGCTGACTTTGCCAGAAAGGCCTAGCAAATCCATCACTGTCACCAAAACTCTCCCGAGGGTGCTGGTTGCTGAGGAAGAGTTTGTATACTCCAAAAGCAAGAGCCAGTAGAACAATTACAACAATCGCTCCAGCACCAGAATCAGAAGAATCCTTCCCTGGCTGATAATAGCCAGAGCCAAAGCTTCCAGAGCTCTTCACTTTCCTTTCGCCTTCCTCAGTCAGCTCTAGCCTGAACAGCAAACTACAGGAGCCTCTTAAGATGTAAGGATCATCCGGATAATCGTAGCCTTCGCAGCTCACTTCAATTTGTCCGAAACGGTAGGTATTTTTCAAGTCTGCTTTGCACTGCCACTGAAAAAATAAACACAATACAAAGTAAAACCTGCTGCTCTAGAGATGAAAATGCCTGCCTGCTTCCCCAAATACACTCTGAAATAAAACTGTAATTAATAACAAATCATGTAAAAGGCCACAGGGTAAGAAATTTCTAAGCACTCTTATTTTGAAAAGGACTAGGAATTTGAAATTAACTAAGATTGTTTTCTAAAATCCTAAAGTTAAAAAGTTTGTCAAGTATCCCTTCTTTAGGTATAATACTACTTCTAAAAATAACCTGTACTCTGTGCAACAGCTACTTAATAAATTCCTGTCCCATGTAAATTAGATAGAAGCTACAAAAATATAATATGGAAGCCTGAAATCCAGTGCACCTGACTGCACTTGTGTCCACACAGAAATAAAAAGAAATTGGGAAAGACATCATTAGGCATTCAGATGCAACACTTAACAATCAAATTACAATTCTGCAGTTGAACATGTGCAGATTCCTCAGTCTCACATTTCCTTGAAGTATCTGAACTTAGGTATCACCTCTAACTGTAAGTGACATATTTTGTAACATCCCCAACTGCAAGTGACATATATTTTGGAAAGAAAAAAAATGTAATCGTTCAGGACAGCATTATCAGCTGCCAATTCAAATTTGACCGTACTTTTACATACTCTATTAGTTTTAACCATTATCTGCAGCTTTGATTCCTGGTTAATCTGGTGGCAGAAGCCTAGGTAATAGCTAACAAAACACAAACATGTCTGTCTATTGAAATACCTGAGTGAAGTACTAATATGCAAGGGGAAGTCACAGAATACTGAACTTTAGTTTTCAAAAGGTAGAACTTAAGTGATGCAAATATTTATAGCCCTTTCTACTATAAAAATCGGAAATACGTGCAGCATTACCCAAACAAGAACATCCTCAAGGGTTAACGAGTTTGATTTTATCAACTCAAGCAACCTTTTAATTAAAACCAAATAACATGTGTTATGCAGTGTTTTTACATTATAGCCTTCAGGGATATTTCAAAGATATAACTACAGTAGTTCTAGAAAATCCAAACCCATATTTAGGTTATGCTTTAGTTGTCAAAGGTCCTTAGCAAAACAGAAAACTGAACTGACACCCTAGTCTGTTACTCTTTTTTCCTTCAAAAGCTACTAAGTCTGGAGAAAGATGGTTAAATTAAATGATGAACAACTTTTAAACGGTTACCTGTACATCATAGCCATCCCAACCTTTGTTGTAACACTGAACAACCTCAGGGACATGGGAACATCCAGCACTGCCTCCTGTACACTGTAATTGAGGGACTGCAGCTGTCCGCCGGGATGTCGTGTACCGACCTCTGTGAAGAGTGAGCGCCTGTACCTCCCTGAGCAGAATCCTCCCTGAAACGTGTAGCACAAGGGTCAATGTTTACCAAGATGCGTTCCCCTCAGTCGCAAGGGTCTTCTCTCAGGAAAATGCTGACGATACAAAAGACGCAACAGTGCGAGAGTGAAACTTTTAAGAAGCGTTAGACACACAGAGAGGAACATAGTAGCACCTCCCACTTCCTTCGGAGGAGCCTCTGGGTTACTCCTCTCCGAGCACATAACCACCACTATGGAATTATCACTGCGGACCAAGCCAATTTAAGTGGAGCCCAGGCCCAAAAACCCTCCTGGCGCAGGCCTCGGCCAGCCCCTTCCCCCGTACCAGGCCGCCGCTAACCCGGCAGCGCTCGGGCCTGAGAACCCCCACCCCGCTGCCGCCGCGGTGACGGAAGAATTAAAAGGGACGTCTGAGAGGGCTTCGAGGAGGCGCGCCCAGCCCCTACGGCTCTCACCCGACTGGTCCCAGCCCCGGGCAGGCCCAGCGGCAGCAAAGCACAGAAGCAGGAGACGCGCGATGGCCGCCATAACAACACTGAAGTGAGTCAGCCCTCCCTCCTGCCGGAAGGGGCGGGGCCAATAAGCGACGAGAGGGAGGTGGCCAGACGCCTGCGCACTCCCTGGCCGGAAGCAGCGCCTGAAACGGGCCCATTCCGCTTCCTGGTGGCGCGAGTTCCGTTTCCTGGCGCGCAGCTTTTCCGCCGGTGCGGCGCCATGGCCGGCATCAAAGGTGCGGTGCGGATGAAGGAAGGGGTAGGGGGGTGGGGCGGTTGCTGTGGTAACGGCAGTGGGGAGGTCTTCCGCACCCGGTAGGCCGTGCAGCACCCGGCGGCCGGGGCCGCGGGGGGAGACCCCGGGGCCTCCGCGGGTAGGGAGCGGGTGGGGCTGTCATAGGGAGTGGGTGGGGAAAGGGGCTGTAGCGGCGCTCAGCTGTCCAGGACGGGCGGGGAGACAGCTGCCTCGGTGGGGGGAGAGCGACACGCCCACCACCGACCCTCTCCCCATGCTCCCCCGCCATGCCCCACCCTCGCCATAGGGTGCTTGTGTTGTTTCATCGTGCCCAGCTCCTCACTTGTTGCCGGTGTGTGCTGTCTTGCAGCCCTGATCACCTTGTCCTTTGGGGGAGCCGTCGGCCTGATGTTCCTGATGCTGGGATGCGCCCTTCCTCAGTACAAGTAACGTGCACTCTCCTCCTCTTCTCCCTTTCTTTCTTTAACTCCTGAAAGGTTTGGCTTTCATAGCAAGTCATCTGTGTGCATGAGAGTTTTGTAGGGTTTTTTTGGCTTCAAAAATTTGTGGCAGGGAAAAAAGGCCAGCTGTTACCATTTGAGGAACCCATAACAACTTATTGTCATTCAGACAATTATTCTAGCACCCATTCATCCCTCCCCACCTGGGAAGGAGAATTGGGGGAAAAAATTAAATCCAAGGGTTGAAATATAAACAGATTTAATAGAAGGATAGATCATTAACATTGATAACACTAAATAACAAGTTACCGATCCTAATACCAATATTAAAATACACAAGGAATGTCCTCAGCCAGTTCTATCAGCAGGAAGCTGTGCACACAGTGGACAACAGATATGGAATACTGTGAATACTGTGGCTTCATGAGGAAGGGAGAGGCTCAGGGTGGGTCTGGTGCTAGACCAAGAAGTTCTCAGGCTCACAGCCATCCTAGAAGAGGAGAAACTTCTCAGCAAAGTTTCTAATTTATGTTGAATGTGATTTTCATGGTATACAATAATCCTGTTGGCCAGCTTGGGTCAAGTGCCTGGGTTTCAATCGTCTTTGTCCCTGCACCTGGCAAGGCTCAAAACACTGAGACCTTGAAATCTGCATACCATAGCTGGCTATAAAATAAATATTTTAATAAATTTAGGGACTAGAGTCTTCTAAAAGTGCAGTTTCCCCAATTATTAGAAAATAAATTAGTCCTGCGTTGGTTGAACCCAGCCAGCATAAATGAGAAGGCAAGCCAAGTTAAATTACCAGGCCTGGCTGCAAACCATTGCAGAATTCCCTGTCCTAGCATGTCTGCAGTATTGTCCTTTTGCGTCTGGTCAGCACATAGCATCTCCTGAACTCGAGAGCAAGTATCTATTGTCAGGGAAGTGTTTGTGTTTTCTCCAGCTATTTGGTGGTAGGTGGGCCCTTGGCTGGGTAT
Source organism: Nycticryphes semicollaris (assembly GCA_013400055.1). Lineage (NCBI taxonomy): Eukaryota > Metazoa > Chordata > Aves > Charadriiformes > Rostratulidae > Nycticryphes > Nycticryphes semicollaris. The sequence goes on along the minus strand of VXBJ01002547.1, from coordinate 268,202 downwards.
TGCATTTGGTAATGTAGCATCTGGAGTAATTGCAGCTGGTATCTGTACTGTTGGTCTGCTGATTCTGTCTCTCAGCTTCCAGGAGACAGGAAGCAGTAGACCAATAGTTCAGGAAATCAGACCTGTGGCTTTGACCATTTGCAAGTGAATGCTGATTTTCTATTCTATAGAAAATCTTTTAAAGTGATTTATTTAAATATCCTGTCTGTAGTCCTTCTGTTAGTGATTGTGAATTGCAGTTTTCCACATATATAACTAGCTTTGTTATGCCAGGTTTCTTTTGTTATAAAACCAGGACTGGTGACACAAACCCTTAGGAAGGAGGTTGTTATGCAGTCACCTTCAAACAATGCAATCAAGTTTTATTGAAACAACATGCAGCTGCATTAGTGTGTCTGAGAAATCTAGTCTGCAGAGCTGCAAGCTATAAAAGAAAATGTTGCCAGATATGACAGTGTAATTTTTGTAAGTTTTGGTTGGTTGTGTTCATATTTAAGGGGGGGTGGGGAAAAGTCTCAGTACCCTGAGTATTGACTGAGAACAATACTCTGTTTAACATATGTTTACTGGGAGCTTACAGGCAAAATGATATGAGGGCTCTGCAATTCTCTTAAGAATTAAAGCTGACGGGTTAAACTTGGGAGTTATCATCTTGTGATGTGGTGTTAGATTTAAGCTTGGCTTAGTGAAATCTTGCTTTATGAATATCCTGTTAGTGAGCTCTTTGCAGCTGCCATCAAGGTCAGCTGAAGCCACTCACAAACTGTTGGATTAATGTCAGCTTGTTCTAAAGCAGAGGATTTGCTTTCTCTGGACTTGTGCCAGTCTTTCCAGAATAGGGGTGCTGGATGGGAAAAATGACTTTTAGGGAGAACAGGAAGCAAATCAAGTTAACTTTTCTTCTCCTTTCTTTTTCAGCCAGTACTGGCCACTATTTGTTCTGTTTTTTTACATCCTTTCTCCTATCCCATACTGCATAGCAAGAAGATTGGTAGATGACACAGATGCTACAAGTAATGCCTGCAAGGAGCTAGCAATATTTCTTACAACAGGCATTGTTGTCTCAGCATTTGGGCTGCCGATAGTTTTTGCGAGAGCAGCACTGGTTAGTAATATTTCAATTTATGAATCTATGATTTTATATTATTTTTTTCTAGAAAATCTTGTTCTTTATGGTTTTGTTTGTTTTTTTTTTTTTTACTGAAGTTAAAGCTGTCACGCGCTAAGCAACTCTTATAAATGCGTTCTTAAGATGCTTGCAGTGGACACAGAATACGAATTTTCTTGGTAAGAAAAACAAATACTAGAAACAGAAGCGTGGCAGAATGTCATGATTGCCAATTGCTTCATGTAGTCATGGAATCAAAGTCTTCACAGACTATATACAATGCAGAGAAAAGGAGAGAATAGTGTGAAAACTTAATAGGCAAATAACCAAATATATAAAAGAATACTTTGAAGGCAATTTGTGGAATAGCCGTGCTACAGAAGTGTGAATAATCAATGCATTTTTGCACTCAACTGTAAATTACATTGGTGGTGGTTTTTTGAATTTCCAAGTTATTACATCTTTCTCAGTATACACCTTTTCACTAAAATCCTGTAAAAGATGACCTTGTTTGTGTAAATTTCAGAGAGCACTATTAGATCAAAAAACATGGAGTGCACTTTCCTAAAATCTCTTTAGGCCAGGGCAGCTCAGAGGGTCAGTTTGAATGCCTCAAACCCTTTGAGTAATCCACTCACTCCCCTTGAAAAGAATTCACCTCCTTTATTTTTTTTGTTCCTGGGATAATGCTCGCTTTTTGAAGACCCGCATACTTAAATGTCTGTTCAAAAAAGGCTTATAGCATGGGTAGCAATTTATAGCTGGGCTACAGATGTATTTGATGCTGTTGCCTGGCCTTACTTTACTGTTTTTGGATGTGCTCACTAGCAAGCACTTTGAACGCAGACAGAAGAAACTTGCAGTAGTGCTTGGCTGACTGTGGATCAGTCTAGCAGTTTTGGGAAAACCCCAGCCTTTTTGGGGTAACTACAAATAATGAGATAACACCGTCCTGCATCATGGACCTGTTGCTGAACTTTGTCTGTAACATGACGTTACGACATCACCTTTTGTCTTGTTAGTATTCAGTTCAAAACTAACTTAATTCCCCTTGTTCACAGATCTACTGGGACGCGTGTGCACTTGTTCTTACAGGGAATACGGTCATCTTCGCCACCATCCTAGGATTTTTCTTGGTCTTTGGCAGCAATGATGACTTCAGCTGGCAGCAGTGGTGAAAGGAAGATGGGAGAACTATCCCTGGCATCTTGTCATGCAGTGGCCATCCATACAAATGAGAGAATGGGCAATAAAGAGAAGTAGTGTAGCAAGCCTCTTAAATATTCTAGATGCTCCTTTTCACCTTGTTCATTCTGAGTGTACTACTGTTGCTGACAGGGTTTCTACACTTTTATGAAGTGGAGAGAGGATTGATTTCATTTTTACCTATGGTATGTTTTTAGGTGCTGTCTTGGTTTAAAATTGTCATCCCTCTGTCCAGTGTTCATGTGAAGCTTTAAATCTGGAACAAGAACACTTAAACACGGTTTCAAAGAAGATCTGAAGTTGGGGATTTTTTTGGGAGGGGTTGTTGTTTTGTTGTGGGTTTTTTTTTTTAAGTTAAGCACTAATACGGTGTTTCAAAATAACTTTGTTTTTTAATACAGTGATTAAATTATGTACAAGCTGAACTGAGGTAAGAGATTGTGCACCACTATTGTCAATTACCAGATCAACAGATTTTTGCTATATTTTAGCAGAGGCAAGGTGGGGCAGGGTGTACCAGTTGCAGATTTTTCTTCTGCCCATACCTCAAACTGGGTGATGAATGTTGATAGCCTTCATTTCAGGAGAAGGCTGAGGAGCAGGTAGAGTTATTTGGGAGAAGTCCTAAATTTTAAACACTGCTAGCACTTTTACCTGCTTTGGTATCAATTCTTGCGTGGATCTGACATTCAAATACTCTGTAAATGTATTGATGCTATGACATACAAAACTAAAGTGTATCGTAGGGGAAAGGAAAATGATGTTTAAATTCCATTTTAAAAAAAATATCTTTTGAACTCTTTCTATTTATAAGTATTGTATGATTTTGAACTTTTATGTCAACCTTTTACCACAAAGATGGTAAAAGGTTCATTTATGGAACTACTGGTCTCTGGTCTGTGTTAATTTGAAGTATATACAAAGATATTTCCTCTGTCCCCTTTTTAATTTATTTTATACATAGTATATATACTATAATAAAACAGCCTTTAAAATGTAGATTAAAACTTTGTGTTAAACTTGCCTAAGAATGATGTTTGTTTCCCCCCTTCACACAGTGCAGTTGAGGCATGACTTTTTGAAGTCACTGGCTGAACTGATTTCACTGACTGTTTTTAAGTTCTTATGCACTATCAGTTAATAAGATTTAATTATATGTCTGTAACTGTAGCTTGTGTTCTGTAAGATTGCACATGTAGCTTCAAATATTTAAGACGTTTCCTGCATACCTCTCAATTGTCTGGATTTTTCATTTAAAGAAATCTGCCATTAGACATTCCATCACAAGATAGTTGATGAATACCACTTAACCAGGTCTGATTGTATAACATGCAGTGATAAACTTGACCAAACACTTCTAAACTATATTTTTGTTCAATTATTAGGAAAAAAGAAAGTAAGTCTAGGAAACTTACTGTGCATAATTAAAAGCTGATGATTGCTTAGGTTTGGCTTAACAGTGGAGGAGTATGAACAGGTGCAGAATTGCAGGTCTTAGCTGTAGTATTTGTGTGCAGATACAAAGAAAGATGTAAAGATTGAGTGTTTCAAGTCTGATAGTAATGGTAGTTACTTACACAATATGCTCAAGGAACTGATGGCAGCAGGTAGGCACAACAGGGGTGTAGCTACTTACAGGCTCTGCTTTGGTAGCCTTGTCCTGTGTCTAAATTGAGTTTGATTTTATCCATCCTGGAAGAGGAACAAATAAGTGCCAAGACCCTCGTGCAGAAGCCACTCTATAGTAGATGGTCTTCCAGCCATATGTAAGTACTTCACCAGACTGCTTGCCATGGTGGTGTTTGGAGGTGCGTGAGGGCTGTAGAGTCACTCGTTTCATCGCCTTTTGCAGTGAGACTTCTGCATCCCTGCCCCCAGCATGACAGATGCTCTGGAAAAATGTCTGGAGCCAGTGGCTAAATTTTCGGTCTGCTTAGCAGTCCTTGTGAAGGAGGAAGGCTTTAGGACTTGCACAAATCTGCCAAAATCTGTTACCAAGTCTTTTTGTTGTGATCAGGCACTGTTTTCTTTTCCTCTCCTGTGCTGCTAAGCATACTTAGCATACAAAGTGATGCTACTCCCTGGATCGCTGGCTGTAGAGGTAACTGAACGTGTTGGGTGGTGCATTTTTTTTTTTTTTGTATGTTAATTGCATTACAGCATTCCCTTCTTTTGCTTGCACACCGGGTATGTGCAGTATTGCTCTGATTTATGAGCTAGACACTTGAGAGGTATGATCCTTCCATATAATATGCACTGAGATAGCATTGCCATCCTTCCTAGAGGGAAAAAACTGAACGATAAAAATTTTAACGAGCAATCTTGAGTTCTGTATGTTTAATCAAAAATACTCTAATAAAAGAGTATTTTGTTTAAAGTACGAGTTGCTTTTTTTTTTTTCTTCTTCTTTCTTTAATGGGGTTGTCATTCCTGTTGAAGAGATGTCACCAGATTACTCAATCGCCATTCAGAGTGAGCATTTGTCATTTATCTCAGAGTACTTGATTAAAAAGAGGATTGATTGTTCAGGGCTCTACAAGTTGCACTGAGCTGGCCTTGCTGGCCCTATCTCACATCTGCAGTTTTTCTGCAGCTTGTGTTTGAAGTCCAAATTACGATAATTGATGTTGTTGCACAGAGTGATAGGCACCTTCACCCTCTGACGTATTTGTAATTTTTATTAAAAAAAACCCAGCCTTTGTAATATCTGTAATAATTCATGACACTGCTGAGATCTGAAGAGTGATGGTAGTCTTTTAGCAGAAGGAACTAATGAGAATTGGAGGAAAATCCTTTTTTGTTTTTGGAGGGGGTGGGATGGGGTGGGCAATCACCCTGCACACACACTCTGGTCATAGCTGTTGATTTTATTATTTTTATTAATATGGGGGGGCAGTGAGGTGGGAGGGAGGTTGGTTAAAATGTTAACAGGAGAGAAAAAAACCACCCACTCTTCAGTTAAAATATTGGAAGTTTTGACTAATTTGGCAATAACCAAGACGCTACAGCTGCACCCTCGTTTTTCATGAACTCCAACCCAAATCGCAGCGTCGCGCGTAAAAAGCCTGAGGGCAACGAAGAAAACGGCAGCCCCTCGGCCCAGCAGGCGGACACCCCTCCTGCCCCCACCGGCAGGCTCTCCTGAGGCAGAAGGCCGGGGGGCGGGGAGGAGGCGGGGGCGATGGCGCTCTGAGGGGCGGGTCGAGCCTCCCTTTCTCGACGTGGCGGCCGGGGCGCGCAGCCCGTTCCGCTTCCGGGGCAGCCGCCGCACCGCCCGTCCCGACGTGTTTTCTCCTCCCGGTTTCAAGATGGCGGGGACGACGGCGGCGCTGTGGAGCGAAGTGAACCGCTGCGGCCAGAACGGCGACTTTGCCCGCGCGCTCAAGTCCGTTAACAAGAGTGAGTGAGTGAGTGAGGGCGGGCGCGAGGGCCGCCGCCATGTCGGTGCCGGGCCATTGCCGGCGCCTGTGTCCTGTCCGGGCCGAGCTTGGCTTTGTGTAGGGGCCCCGCGGCCGGGGCACGGCTGTGGTGGGGAGCGGGGGTTTCCGTATTTCGGTAAGGTGCGGAGGGGAAAGCGAGTGGGGCGGCCGCCTGGGCCCCGCACCCCCACCGGGACCACCGGTTGTTTCTGTTGCCTTGTGTAGGCCTTGGTGTGGGCCGAGCCCTCGGGGTTACTGGTGGGTTCTTCCCTTCAGGTTTAGTCGTGGGAGGCAGGGAAACTGCTTTCCCCCCAGGAATCGAGGTTGTTGTGCGTATGGACTAACTGACTTGGGAGCCATAACTGGCTCGCGATGGAGAGACAGCATTGGGATGTGTTGTTTTGATAGTTGGCCTTCCATAATGGGATCACATTATAAGGCACGTTATGGCCAAAACTTCTCTCTTTGCTGTTTGTAGGGAATAGGGAGTCATCTCCTATCCCAGCAGGTCTGAGAGTTGGGATCACATGAAAAAAACCAAATACCAAAACTCATTTCTTTCTCGTAGTTCTCCCTCACTGTCCTCCAGTGACAGAAAGTATTAGCTTGAAAATGTGATTGTCTAGAGCCATACAGTTCTTCTGTATCAGGTACTTTTCTTCCTCTATATGCTTTACGTGGCACTTGGGTTTTGGCACTGTGTTCTCTGCCTGGAAGTGAAATGCCAAAGGTTTGTCCAGGTGTGTGCAGTTCTGTTCCAGGCCTTTTAGCACAGTAGTCATTTGGGGTAAGTTCAGTATTTACGCTGAGTTCTTTTATCCTGATGGATCTGAGCCAAAGCAAGCTACAGCAGGACCATGCCATGGCCTAAATTGATGTGACTGCTCTCTGTGATGGGTTTTTGCAGCTAACAGCATACGGCTCTTACAGAACCTTAGTGTGTCTGAGAATGAGTGGGGTCTTTGTGTTTTGCCTTTCAGTATTGCAGATCAGCAAAGACGATGTGACGGCACTTCAGTGTAAAGTAGTGTGTCTTATCCAGAATGGGAACTTCAAGGAAGCCCTCAGCGTAATCAACACCCACACTAAAGTGTTAACCAGGTGAGTTGTATCTTCTTGTACTCTACAAGATACAAAACAAGTCCTTGAGAAGCTGCTGCAGTTTCAGTGGAGGGGAATAACAGGCAGCAAAATAAAGAGCAGGAGGTACTCAGAAGTGTTGGGATTGGGTTTCTCAGTGAAATACTGATCTATTCTGGATGTGAGAGGCGGTCTGGATGAGTTTGAGACAGTCTAACATCTTGCTGTTACTGTTGAAGGGATTGTCCCTAATCTAATTTTCAGCTACCTTTGTGAGCTGATTCTGCTTGGTGACGTGGTTGAGCACTGTAGCTGGTACAAGGGAAAAGGACAGATGTCATGGGGAGTGAAGAGAGGAGGAAGAAGCCTTTGCCAGTGGCAGCAAGCTGTTAGCTTTCCTTGCCTGTCCTGTCATACTGCTTCTTGGGGTCCTTTTCTTTGCCAGGCTGAAGGTACTGCTTCAGCTTTTGGGATGGCACGAACCCTTTCTGTGTGTTCTCAAAATCAGGACCTTGGAGACAACTTGTGTTTGAGAACAAGTCAAGCTTCCTATTTGTGTCATTAAGCAGACTCTAATTTTTTTCCTAATAAAGGTCCTCTTTGTGCAACACCTGGGGTGAAAATTGCTACCCAAGAGTTGCTTGGCAGCAAAATTTTTGTATTTCAGATACTGCTTTTGTGTTCTGGTTTGAGATAGAACAAAATCGATTTTCTTTTTACTAATTTCAGTTTTCAGTTAAGTGTCTTCTAACTTAACTGCACTTTCTGAAATGAAGGGTATATTTTTCAAACAGTGTGTGCTTGTAGCCGTGATAACATCTGATGTTTATAGTTAATACCAAGGAATGGTATGCAGAGAGGTTCTTGCTTATACTCATTCCCATAACAACCAAGGTCAGCTAACTTTGTAATGTACCACGTGGCAGGGCTGGATGTGGAAGAGTATAGAGGGATCACCCTGCGGGGAAGAGCAGACGGGACAGGTGACCCAGAACTGACCAACAGGGTATTCCATCCCATCTGCCCCGTGCTCAGTATAAAGCTGAGGGATCAAAGGGGCTCAAGCCTCTTCTTCAGTGGATGGAATCCAAGGAGGACTCTGTTCTTCTGCCTTTGATCCCAATCTGTGTGTTCCTGAATCCAGTTCCCATCTCCCCTGTGTCCAGTCCTAGTGCTTGCCAGTGACATGATCGTCATCCTAGGAGCTTGATGCTGGTTTTGTATATATTTCATTATTTTCTTCTTACTATTTTTTATTGTTAATGTTTCGTTATAGCTGTCCCAGCCTATTTTCCAGCTATAAGTCTCTCTCCCTTCCCCTTCTGGGAAGAGAGAGGGGTTAATAGAGAGCATCTCTTGTCCATTTAGTGGCCAGCCTGGCCCAAGCCATTGACACCTTGTTAAGGAACTTCCCAGAAAAGTGTGTTGCAGTATCAGTGTGATGAAGCATATCTTCATTTCTGTTCATATCTGAAAAACAACCAACCTACTTCATTCACAAATTCCTTCTTTCCCAGGATGGAAGGGCTTTAATTTAAATTTTTTAGCTTGTTTGTTTGTTTTCTGTTTTATATGGTGAGGAGTAGGACCAGCTTCTCTAAATTCAACTGGTTTCAGAGTTCTCCATATAATTTATTTAGCTTGGCTGTACTGTGTGTCTATCTCTGCATCCTGAAGAGCAGGGAAAGTGGTGGTTCTTGCTCTGCCTTAAAGTTGTCCTGTCCTGCAGTGAGGCTGGTGCACTGCTTTGCTTCAATTCTTAATGCTGTTTGTTTGTTTCCAGACTTCCCTAATACTCAGCTGGACTGAGATTGTTTTGAGTAGACAGAGAAATAGCTGGTGACGAGTGGCACCAGTGATGAACTAAGGGAATCGCTGATTAATTTTCCTTTGGCTTAAATGGTACTCAGTGAGTAGGTGGAACATAACGTTTAAGGCTCTGCTTGTTTGATAGAGCTTCCCTGCTGGTGTGAGCTTGCTTTGAAGCCAATTTTATATTAATATCAGCAAACCTTTTTGCTGTAGATCTGCTGCACTGATATTTTAAAATAGGTTAATGATACCATTGACTTAGTTTTAGACTACAAGAGGGACTGTGTTTTATACCATTTCCTTTCTGTCTCTGCATGAGTTGATTGTCTTTGAAAGTTTGCAGTAACAATATTTTGTTGTAATGATATACCTTCTGCTTAAGGAGTCACGTCATGACATTTGGTATTGTTTTACCAGTAAGTATTTGATTCATATGATCTGTAGGAGGCCAGGGGAGATTTGACATGCCATGTGTCTGGAGACATCAGAAAAAAAGGAACCTCTTTTAGGTGAAGTTTTTATATTTCTTCTGTGTTTAACACAAAGTACATTTAAGATGTTTTCAGTAGCTAACGGGTAGATAATTCAGTAATCTGGGATCTTGTGCTCATCTTTGGTGTTTGGCTTTTGGGGAAATGTAGCACTCTGTGACTAATTAGGGCTGCTCAAACAAGTGTGTTCACGTGGGGGAATGCTGTCAAATGAAGACTACAGTGCCTGCTGTCAGCCTTTGTCTTGTCCTTGCAGTGATGTTATCGCCTTTGAGAAGGCCTACTGTGAATACAGGTTGAATCGTATTGAAAATGCTCTCAAGACCATTCAGAGTGCCAGTCAGCAGACAGACAAACTGAAGGAACTTTATGGACAAGTGGTAATTACAAGCTTTTCTTCCTGGTGGCAGTTTCATATGTTGGATGCGTTGTCCCTCCTCTAATGTTGGGGCAAATATGGGGAGAGAATTTCCTTCTCTGTCTTGAAGGTAAGGAGAGGTGTAGTTCCCAACCGCTCCAACTCTTACGGAGCTTCAGTCACCTGTTGCTGTAAGCAGAGTCATCTTATTGCCACTGAACTAAAGCAATACATCTGTGATTCCTGGGTCTGGCCTGATAAAAGCTGTCTGGCTGAGGAAATGTAGGGTGGAAGAGAGCTAGTGAGATTGATTTGTGGTTGAGCCATCTGCTTACATTAGATGCCTGTCCAGGAATGGTTTGCAGGACCCGACATCTGTCCTGGTTTGAGACAGAACAAAACTTTTCACTCAAGTGTCTGTTTCTAGCAGCACTAACATCCGAAAAACACACTGTTAATTTCAGCGTACAGTCAGAAGAGACTTAAGTGGAAAGTAAAATTACTGAAAAAAAAATTGGTTTTGTTCTATCTCAAACCAGGACACATCTCAGACATAAGAAATGAAGGAGAAGAGAAGTGATGTTTCTACTCTGGTTCCTCCCTGGTTGATGAGAAGAGTTTTGTGAAGAACTGGCTGTCTTCTCTCAGCTGCATGAAAGATGATTAATTTAATCTGTCTCATAAAGAGGTGATCTAATCTGGAAAAAGGCTGTTTGACAGCAAAACTGTGTAAACTGCTGCTTTTAAAGAAGCTTTTTTAGGAGTGAGAACTGCGCCGTTTGTGTGCAGGTAGTGGGTGTCATTGCTTCAGTCCTTGCAAACGTAATTTTTAGAGTTTGCCCTTAAAGGTAGATGCAAATGTTAGTAACATTCAGCTTAAAACATACGGTGCACTGCTGCTTCCTGTCCATGGGGAGGGAGGAAAGAGGCTGTAGGTACGAACATACACAGCGAAGTACTATTCTGAAGGCTAAACCCTTCCTCTTCTCAGTTGTACAGGTTGGAGCGTTACGATGATTGTCTGGCTGCATACAGGGATCTCATCCGCAACTCCCAGGATGAGTATGAGGAAGAGAGAAAAACCAATCTCTCTGCTGTTGTGGCAGCACAAAGCACCTGGGAGAAGGTGATGCCGGTAAGTAAGTGTGTGCGTAAGAATGACAGCCAAGGAATAAAGGATACGGAATTGTAGATCTTTACCAGGATAGAAATGTGTCCCTGTCTCTGAATGACTTCTGAGTGTATTGGTTATCACCTAGTGGTTTCCCCTATATGGAGAAGTAAATGCTGTTGTAGGTCTTAAGTTCATCTTTGATCTCGGGGAGACTTGTATTAGTAGCTGTCACACAGCAGGAAGTACATCTCTCTGAGTCTGCATTAGGCAGAACACCTCTGGTGACCAGCACTTTCCTCTGTCTCATTACCAGGGTAAAGCTAACTGCCTGGGTCACCCAGCCGTGCTTGGGAATGTTTTTGTTAATGAGCAGTGCAGATCATAATGTTCCAAGTTTTTCAGAAATCTGTCCTTGGCGGTGCACAGAGCACACTCAGCTTTATGTGCAGCACTGTGGATCCACTTTCTAGTTCTCTAGGGCAGCGGTTCTTACCTGTCCTCTTTCAGCAACCTAAGTATTCCCCAAGTTCAGGCTCGAGTTTTATTGCTGCCTGCCAATTGCCTCTGATTTTGTTGTGCAATGTGAGGGAAGATCCTTTGCACTGTGATTTATTTGCCAGGTGTGTGCCCTTTTGAAATTGTGCCTGAAGTTATTTTGCAAAGAATAGTTTGAATGTACATGAAAACTGTAGTTTGTATCTATTGCCTGTCAAATCTGTACAGATCAGCTGATGTTTATGCAGTGTTACATTTGCTTTTCATGCTAGGAGGATTTGGGCCTTCGAGAAGCTACCTATGAGCTGTGTTATAACAGTGCATGTGCATTGATTGGGCAAGGAAAGTGGAATGAAGCAATGAAGAAACTACAGAAAGCAGAAGGTAAAACCATGGTGAGGTGAGAGGGAAGCTGTGTGATAGAAGTATTACTCAGAGATCAAGTGATTTTGAAAATGTTAAAACTGACAAACAGCAGTATTTGTTGTGTAAGTTTCTGGTTGATTCCTGACAGAACTGGTGTTTTTGTCAAAGTGTTTCTCTGCAGCTCTTTTCCAGAGCCATGTGGCATGTACCATCTCCTGGCTCTCTGACAGCACCTTCATTGGTTTTCAGTGCCTTTGAGTACTTTTTTCAAGTAGGAACTGGACGTGAATTTAATCTCATAAGCGTGAGATTTCATCTCTAGTCTAACTCCTGGTTTTGTTACTATATGTGTATATATTAAACACATAAAAATTCTTCATGGTCTGAATTGGATATGAAATTATTATAAGGCAATATATGAGCTTTTACTGTGAAGAGAATTTATTTTTAATTGGCTGGCAGGGGATTTTATGTGTGTGGTTTTTTTTTTTTTTTTTAAATCTGTGTGAGGAGAGTAAGGAAGAATTAGTTTCTTTCTGATCTAAGTGCTCTTGCAGATAAATAGGACAGTTCTGTCCTGATTTTGATGATAGGATAGCAGCTCTCCCATACAACTGATTTATTGAGCATGTGTAATTTGAACCTGTGTGCTGTGACAGCAGTCCTTTGGAGACGAAAACAAGTGATATTTTGGTGAGGTATATGAGAAAGTTAAGAGGTGACTGGTACCTGTACTGAAAATTGATGGAATTGCTGCCCCATAAGGGCTGGTGTAATCTGAATATTGCAGGTTTGCATCACTTAAAATAGCTCCCAAGATGGTGAGCAGTTGCAGCTGAGTGATCCCTATGGAAAAGATCAGGAGCTAGGTTTCAGGAAACTTTTTCAGGAGAGAAAATGAGCATTATTGTCATGAACTTTGTGTCAGAAGGCAACTTTGTGGGGGACAGTATTGGCTGTGCATTTGATATTCTGCATCATCTAGTCTTCTCCCTTGTGCTCAGTCTCATCTTTCATCAGACTTGTAGTCTGATATGTCCTTGTCATGCTGCAGATGTTTCAGGGATACATGAAAATGATGTATGTTGTGTTATGCATCTAGGCTGGGTGTTACCCCTTAAGCCTTCTAAACGGTGTTCTTACATTTGTTTTTCCTTCTAGAGCTGTGCCGCCAATCGCTGTCGGAAGACTCTGTAAGTTCTTGGTGGTATTCTGGAAAGTGTTTGCTTTACACCAGTGTGGACAAGGGTGTGGCCATCAAGTGTACTGCAGATGGCCAGAGGGTAGCCAAAGCTGCTGTGCAGTATTACCCAGCAAGACTTGCCACTGCTGCTGGTACCAGCTTGTGAGGCTGGGGCAGCAACCATGGTTGTTGCAGAAGTGTAGTTAACACTGCAGGCTGTTTGCTGCCAACTGCTGCTATTGGCTCAAGCAACGGGGCAAAATCAGCACATGAGTTAAGGGTATCTTCAGACTCTTGCAAGAGCAGGTGAAGCTTTCTTTTCTTGTGGTTTAACCCAGATATGCTTGTGTTTGTGCTCTGTCTGCAACCTTTTTCTGTAATGACTGAAGTACTTTGCTGCTAGTACTGCCTGAGACAGCTCATAGACATTTGCCAGTAGAATGCTGAAGCCAAGGGAAGAGAGGTGAGATGGCAGCTCTTTTTGCCTTGATTTTTCCTTCAGGATGTGACAGAGGAAGACATTGAGGCTGAACTGGCCATTATTCATGGTCAGATGGCTTATATCATGCAACTCCAAGGTCGTACAGAGGATGCTTTACAGCTCTACAATCAAATAATAAAGTTGAAGTAAGGGTTTTTCTAAAACAAATACTCAGTCTTCCATCCCTAGAGAGAATACTGTTTGAAAACGATGTGCTTTCTGCTTCTCTTACCTGCAGGCCAACAGACGTAGGACTGCTTGCTGTCATTGCAAATAACATCATCACAATTAACAAGGTATAGAATTGCCTTGCTGCTTTCAATGTGGCCCTTCCTGATGGTTACTCAGCCTCCTTCTCTGCTTCTGTGAAGAGAAGGGGGTTAATCAGGAAAGACTTTTTCCTGAACAGTATTCAAATCACAGACCCAGAGACCTCCTCTTCTTCAAGGAACATAGTAAAATCTTCTCATGATGTGTGATTTCCACAGGACCAAAATGTCTTTGACTCAAAGAAAAAGGTGAAGCTGACCAATGCAGAAGGTGTTGAGCATAAACTCTCCAAGAAGCAGCTCCAAGCGATTGAATTCAACAAAGCTTTGCTGGCAATGTACACTAACCAGGTAGGGAGAACTGATCTGCAGTAAGTAGCTAGAGATTTAGCACTCTCCACAGGAATTTGACTGGGCAAAAATGGATATGCAGCTGTTCTGTATCAACAGATGAGACCACTTGGTTTAGGCACAGAAGTGAGGAGAAAAATCATCCCCAAAACAAGACAGCTAGCTGTGTGGTGACTTGAGTGTTGCTGTAGGGAAGATGGTTTAGAGATGAACAGGAGACAGAAGGGTGTGTGTGGGATTCTTAGATACACCTAAAGTGCTACTGACAGTAACTGTTCTTGCTTCTGTATACCCATTTCAGGAAAGCCATCGCTAGCATCTCTTCTTAGATACAGTTAGTATGTTAGCCCTGCGTTAGGTGCTTGCAGAGGTTGAGAATATGGTATTCTCTTTTTTTCCATTCTTCAGGCAGATCAGTGCCGCAAGCTGTCAGCAAGCCTGCAGTCACAGAGCCCTGAGCATCTGCTCCCTGTGCTTATCCAGGCAGCCCAACTGTGTCGTGAGAAGCAGCACGCAAAGGCTGTAGCACTTCTACAGGTAGGTTAAGAGAAAATACTCCTTTGGCCAAGCTCCATTTTAAACTTGTGCTTTGTGTTCTTGTGTGCTGTTTCCCTTAGTCTGTTTTGTCTGGTTTAAATTTCCAGGGGTATCTGACTGTGCTTGTTTTGGTTTGGTGTAATGCTGCTGGAAAGCGTTTACATCCAACTGAATGATGCTGCTTTTAAAGGGAAATAGTTCCCTTGCACTTCTGATTTTTATGCTTAGGAAGCTGTAGTAGGTGACTTCTAGGGTAAGCAGTGGGCTCTGATGCTCTGCTTGCTAGCAGTTTGCAACAACCTCCTTTTGGGAGGGAGCAAGTGACCTGGGACAGAAATCTGAGAGGATGATGAAAAAGGTGAAGCTGGCATGGTTTTGGGTCCTCCCCTGCTGTGTGCTGAAGCCTGCCTGTGCTGGAAAGCTTCCTTTAGCCCTTGCCAGCTTGCTGAGACTGAGCACAAGATATGATTCATGAGAGCAGCAGCCTGGTGCCTACACACATGTTGAATAGTTCTTTCCTCTGACTTTCAGGACTTTGCAGACCAGCACCCTGCCAATGCAGCTGAGATCAAGCTGACGATGGCCCAGCTAAAAATTGCTCAAGGTACCCAGTGTCCTTTGTTGGGAAGTGTCTACATGTGATAATGGTACAAGGGGTGAGAAAAACAGGCTTTAGGACAATCTTTGCTGCAGTCACTGTTGTTGACAGGTGCAAAGCAGGTATCCTAGGGATTCTTTCAGTTGAGTGTTTTATATATATGGCTATGGCAGGGTAGAGCTCATAGCTTAATGTCTGGATGTCCAGGCTCCATGAATCCCTGGCAGAGAGGCCCGCAGTTTTTGTCAGTAATAAGTCTGAATCTGTTCTGGGGCAGGAGGGTTCTGGGAGCAGTGTAGAGCTCCCTGATAGTACCATTCCTGTGTACAGTCGGGCAGCACAGAGTTGCTTTTGGAAGAGAAGACTCTGCAAAACTTCCTCCCGAATCCTTGCAGGATGTGGCAAAGGCAGAAAGGTCCTATGTGTGGAGGCCTGGAAATGGAAGATACTCTTAGAACGGGATGGTTATGTCCCTATTGTTTACCTTTGGCTGGAAGGTCACTGGCAGGGTGAAGTGTTACTGTGCCATTCAAAGCATGTTTCTCCCTGTCTGTCTTCTAGGCAGTGTCACCAAAGCCTGCATGATCCTGAGGAGCATAGAAGAACTGCAGCACAAGCCTGGTATGGTAAGCAAAACTCAGTCTGAACTGTGTGAGGTTTTTCCCTTGTAGCACAGCTTTGTACTGCCTGCTTGCTGTTGCCTCTTACCTGTGGCTTTCACTTGACCTGAGTGTCTGCAGGGAATTTGAGCCCATCTTCCTTGTCTTGGATAAAGGTGGGATTATTACTTGCATCAGGTGGCCTGTACTTGGCCACACAAGTATTCTGCCAGGCAGCAGAGATGCTCTGTGTCTATGTTCTCACTGTCTCGTGATCCCTCATATCTATGTGTTGCCTGAATTTACTTGGATAACATGACTGGAACAGCTGCTTCCCTGGTATGTGCTGTTAGGAAAATTTTGAAGCAGCTTTGGCTCAACTGGCATTAGGCAGAAAGTGCTACATGTTCCATTCCCACAGCATAACCCCACTCTGCATGTGTGTCCATCTCTGATGTTCAGAAGAACTTGATGACCTTGAAAATGCTCAAGTGTGCAGCGTAAGCATCTTGAGCAGGGGCTGACAGCTGTAGGTCTATTCCACTTATAAGTGTGTATGATCAAAGTCGTTTCTGGGGGCAGTCAGCAACACCATCCTCTTGCCCTGGGGGTCAACTCTGGTTGTGACTGGGGTGTAGACAAGCAGATAATGACTAATAGTAATAATCGTCTCTTCAGTGCTAATTTCTTTTTCATGGCTCTTGGGATAGGGAATGGGGGAGAGGAGGAGAATAAAAGGTTTTCTAATGAAGCTGTGATTAGTGGTAAGCAAAGTGTTAAGAAGATTCTTTCTGTGAATGCAGTATTAAGCTTATATCACAGGAGGTGGCTGGGGATATTTCTTTGGAAGGCACCTGGGTGGGAAGGTCTTGCCTGGGTATCCTGCCTGTTCCCACAGCTGGTTTTTAGGGACAGAGCAGAAAGCTCACATTGAGTCTGCTTTTCTGAAATTCCGTCATTTAACTGCTGACTCTCTGGCTATAGACAGCTTGTGTGAAGACCTGCTGTAAGCTACTCTTGAATGTTTGCAGGTGTCTGCGTTGGTGACAATGTACAGTCATGAAGAGGACATTGACAGTGCAATCGAGGTCTTCACACAGGCTATCCAGTGGTATCAGCAATTCCAGGCAAGTCAGACCAGAGGAAACGCACAAGGATTTGTCTCAGTCTTTTCTAGTTAGTCCAAGTCAGCTGTTCCTGTCGGTGCACAGCCCCCTGCAGCTCGTCCAGTTGAGGTTTTGGAGACCTGTGAGCTTGTTTTGTGACCGTTTGTTTTATCACTGTTTCATTTCATTCGCTGGAGATATTCAAGACCCGCCTGGACGCGTTCCTGTGTTACCTAATCTAGGTGTTCCTGCTCTGGCAGGGGGATTGGACTCGGCGATCTTTCATCCCTGATATTCTGTGATTATTTCAGATGTGTTGAAAACAGGGAGCAGCATCTCCTCTCAGGAGAGTGGGGGCAATGTGTGCCCAAATACAGAATCTGGCCTTCTCTGTGATCAGACACATTGTGGAGCAGCAATGTCCCATGCAGTTCTGCCTTGCATCCTAGAGTGCAAAGGTGGTCTACTTTCTGCATGACAGGGTGCTAACTCAGTTCTACTTGGCCAGGTCTCAGGGGCATTAAGGGTAGCTAGAGCTGGGCTCTGTGCTGTGATGATGAGAAACTAATTATGGCTCTGTGTATTTCAGCCAAAGTCTCCTGTCCATTTGTCACTGATAAGGGAAGCTGCCAACTTCAAACTAAAGCATGGCAGGAAGAAGGAAGCAATCAGCGACTTGGAGGAGCTCTGGAAGTGAGTTGGGTGGTTGTTGAAATGGAGGTCTCCACCCAGAGACCTCTGCAATGTCTGGTGCCAGGCAGTGTCTGACAATGTTGGTTGACAGGAAGCTACCCTTTAGAGTTGCTTTTGCAGAGAGACTCCAATGCAAAGCCGTATTTTGGAAGGAAGGAGGATTATTCATTTGATCTGTAGCTGACATTCACTTGAAAACCTGTTTGACTTGTCCCAGGAGCCTCTTCTGTGTAGTGAAGGTTGCATGTAGGGACCAGGATGCTTAATTTTCTCTAGTGCTGCATAAATCATGGGTTTAGTTTTTAATTTAGTTTTTAAACCATAGATTATAATTTTTATTATGCACTTGATGGGTTTTTGGGGGGGACAGGGGGGACTGTTAACTTGCCTTTGCTACTGGGACCTGAGGGGTTTTTGTCTTTCATTGCTTGTTCCATGATACTGTGGAGATGTGTGCACCTCCCTTTGTCCACACTGGTGACATTTGGTGATGTGCTCTGGAGGAGACCACAGACTGATGTGCCTGTCTCCACAGATAGCAGCTATGCTGCAGCAGCAACCCCAGGTGTGGTGGTACTAGTCTTTGGGATGAGTGTGTACCTTGGTAACTTGGTCCTTTTTTGTTTTGGTTGGTTTTTTGTCCCTACAAAGGCAAAACCCAAAAGATGTGCATACCCTGGCACAGCTCATCTCTGCCTACTCCCTCGTGGACCCCGAAAAAGCGAAAGTGTATCCTTTTGATGGTGGTATCAGAGCAAAGAAAGGGGTGTTTAGGCATTACTCCCTTGGATTTCAGCTGTATGGGGAATTCACTCTCAGCTGTAGAAAGGCAAGTAACATCTCCAGAACAGCTGCATATTCAGGACAAGTTGTCTGGAGCTACATTATTTCCCTAACTGGTTTGATTACTGTGGGATCCTAGGACCCTTCTGTCTTTGGCCTCCTCTCTGAGAACTGATAACTAAAGACTAGGTGGAACTGAAAATAGGAGCTTCTCCATCTTTTCTATTGGAATCTTAAACCTGTGGTAGTAATGCAGGGCTGTGCTTGATAAAACATGGCCGTGTTTTCACTGACACAAAATCCCAGGTTCGTGTACGGCTTTTGCCACCCTGAGGAGTTTTCAAAGGAAGTTGCTGCTTCTGTCCCCATATCAAAGAAGGAAAAAAAAAGTTAGGCAGATGGTGATTAAGTAGCTTATCCCAGTTTGTTTTGGCAGCTGGGAGAGAACCAGAACTAGCCTCTTAGGCCTGTCTGGTGAGCTGAAGTTTGCCCATTGCATGTTTCTGCATAGCTAACAGGCCAAATTTGTTCGAGGCTGAAGTTGCCCATTGCTATCTCGACAAACCTGTGTGTGTATCTTTTTTTGCTTGCCAGTTTGTATCCCTGAACCCTTCCTTGCAGTCTTAGCAAGCACTTGCCTTCCTCGGACACCATGTCACTGAAAGTGGATGTTGATGCACTGGAGAACTCCCATGGAGCAACCTATGTTCGGAAGAAGGCTGGGAAGCTCACTGGAGATAGCCAGCAGAAGGAGCAAGGGTAAAGTGGGCTGCTGTAGCTCTGGTGCAGTCATTCTTTGGAGTGGCACAAAACCCACACCTGATGCAGTGGGGGCATTGCTGTAAAAGACAGCTGGTGGAAAGGGAGCATGTTGTTTAACTGCCAGGAGCTTCAGGTAGCAGCAGAACAACTTTTGAGAGTGATGGGAATGATTTAGCTTCTTCCAGAGCTAATTTTTATTTGACTTGTCTGCCGTGTTTGTGGTGTGTCACAGCAGCTGTTTCCCTTCTTGCTTTTCAGACAAGGGGATGTGAAGAAGAAGAAGAAAAAAAAGAAGGGTAAGTTGCATTTCCTGGCTGTTAACATGGCATGGCCCTAGAGAGCTTGCCAGATTGTTTCTTCCAACAGCCAGCTTTTGAGCTTACCAGGAGCTGTAGCCCTTTGCTGGTAGTGGGTCCCTGTGAACACCGATACATGGTAGATTGTTTGGATGGGGCATTTTTCCACAGAAGCAAAAGCAACACCCTGGTAGGATGGTGTGGGTTGCTGGGCTCTTGTCCTTCCTGGCTACTGACATATCATGTGTATCCCTTAGTGATGCCTCTCTAGTGTGTTGACCTCAGTCTCTGGCTGTTCTGCAGGAAAGCTGCCTAAGAACTACGACCCCAAGGTGACTCCTGACCCCGAGCGGTGGCTTCCAATGCGAGAGCGTTCCTACTATCGTGGACGGAAGAAGGGCAAGAAGAAGGATCAGGTTGGCAAGGGGACTCAGGGTTCAACCACAGCTGGCTCCTCTGAACTGTAAGTACCCATTTCGCAGGGCTTGCGGTAGGGAATCACTGGGAGGCTGGGAGGGCTGGGTTGGTGCTGCCTTTCTGTGGATCCCAGCATGTCAGCTGTGGGTAGCATAAGTGAAACAGTGTTTTGCCACTTCACCCTTCCTCCAGCTGCTCTCCCTGAAATTCCTTATAGGCTGCTGAAAACCAAAATGATGTGATAGGCATATTTGAAGGGTGCCAAGGTGCAAATAAAATTACCATAGTCTTTTAATGCACTTTTCTTAGCTTTGACAATGAGATGAATTTTGCAAGATACTTGCTTGAAAATCTTTTGGCAGCTGGAGAATCGTTAGTCATGACTTGGGCAAATACTATACTTCCTTCTAAATTGACACTGGTTATTTGAGCTGGAATTGGGTTTTACCATTGTGTGTGGGGCCTGACAGCAGGGTGATGACTTACTAGTGTCTGAGAGAAGGAAGTATTTCTAAAATGGTAGCAAGGCAGGGAATTGCCAGTGCTGTCTGATAGTTTCTCTTTACACAGCTGTCTCGAAACAAGCATGAAAAGCCCTTTGTGGCACTGTTGGCTTGAGCAGTGCTTGCAAGGAGAGCTGCCACAAAGATTCCTTTGGTTAAGGAGAGAGGAAGGGCGTTGGGTTCGCACTAAGTGTGGGGGACTGAAAGGCTTCTCGTGTGTTGCATGAGCTGTCATACGTCTTTTCAGAAGTCAGCTTTGCTTTTGTTGCTGGGGACTTACACTATGTAGTGAACATCAGTTAAAAAGCAATTGTCTGCCCTTTGAGACATGTTCCCATCATCCATCAGCCCTTCTATATCTGTCGAAGCTTATTTAAGATCTCCTTGTGTGAGTGCCCTCTCATACACAGTGTTGTCTTCTGGGGCAGCTGCTGTTTTTCTCTGTCAGCTTCCTGCAGGAGCCCCACATCTGGCAGGTGGTTGTGAACCCACGTGGTATCTGTTTCTCTCATCTTCCCTGCAGGGATGCCAGTAGGACTGCCAGCAGCCCACCTACCTCCCCTCGGCCCGGCAGTGCTGCAGCTGCATCGGCCACAAGTAATGTCATCCCTCCCAGGCACCAAAAACCTGCTGGTGCACCGGCCACCAAGAAGAAACAGCAGCAGAAGAAGAAGAAAGGAGCTAAAGGAGGGTGGTAAAAATCAGGATGTGTAACCTCCCTCTCTTAGTAGGTGATGCTGGTTGCAGAATAAAGGTTGAAAGCAAGTGCTGGCAAAAGACTCTTGGCATCTGGATCTCTGTCCTGCCTGTCGGTGGTCTGGGGGGAGATGGGCTGGTATAGGCACCAGCATGTGTCTGCTCACCAAGCTGCCTTCCTCACACTCACTGTGATTTAGGGTGTTGGCATCAAACTCAAATACAGGCCCTAAGAAAAATCTGTCCATGTTACCAACATTTAAAAGATGTGGAATAATCCAGAATTTAGTGAATTTGCGTTTGATTTATGCTCCTCCTGCACATGTCAGTTAAGGCCTTCAATAGATTGTTCAATGTCTCTGACCGTGAGTGATGCAAGCGCAGTCTTGTATGTCTTACCCCTGTAAGTGATTGACCACCGAACAGCACAAGCACAAAGGGTCTTGGGAAACAACGTATGGGCTAGATTATCCAGGAGAAGACAGTCTGAAGGGGAAGACAAGGCTATTAGGAGAAAGCGTGGTGGAGTGTGTGGCAGTTGACTGAACGTCCCCTTTTCTGCCAGCCAAGTGCTTTATTCTAGTGGGCCTGGCAAGACCAGAGTGAGCTGAAACAAAGTGGCTGGTTGTGGTGGTGAGTGTGGAAGAGGCGTCGTGCTTCTCAAGTGGAAGCTGGCAGTGAGACGGAGAAGTGTTTGCTCTTCTCGCAACCCACAGGTAGCCCCCAAGCATCTCCTGAAAATTCTGGCTTGATCTGAATGTAGCAAAAACATTTTTCCATACGTAGACTTTCAAGGGGTAGAAATAGCACCTCAGGGGGAGTTGTCAGATGTCAGCCCAAAAGGCAAAGGCAAAATTCTCTGACAGAATTCAAAGCCAAGGCATGAAGAGGTGGGGAGCAAGGAAAATGCTAGTGTCTTATACACCAGCAGGTGTAGTGCGCACACATGTGCGCACACACGCACCTGCTGTCAGTGGCGATGGATTAAAAATCTAAGTAGAATACAGTCTTTATCACCTTGATTGTACACTGGTACCATCTCGTGTTGTGCTCTGAGTGAGAAAGAAGAACAGAGCATTGAGAAAACTACTTTATGAAAGGCTGGCAGTCGCTTTCTGCCAGCAGAGTGCTGGGTAGAAAGGATTGTTCCAAATGACTGACTTGCCTGGGTGCTGTGCTTCCTCTTAGCCAGCAGNGTGATGCAAGCGCAGTCTTGTATGTCTTACCCCTGTAAGTGATTGACCACCGAACAGCACAAGCACAAAGGGTCTTGGGAAACAACGTATGGGCTAGATTATCCAGGAGAAGACAGTCTGAAGGGGAAGACAAGGCTATTAGGAGAAAGCGTGGTGGAGTGTGTGGCAGTTGACTGAACGTCCACTTTTCTGCCAGCCAAGTGCTTTATTCTAGTGGGCCTGGCAAGACAAGAGTGAGCTGAAACAAAGTGGCTGGTTGTGGTGGTGAGTGTGGAAGAGGCGTCGTGCTTCTCAAGTGGAAGCTGGCAGTGAGACGGAGAAGTGTTTGCTCTTCTCGCAACCCACAGGTAGCCCCCAAGCATCTCCTGAAAATTCTGGCTTGATCTGAATGTAGCAAAAACATTTTTCCATACGTAGACTTTCAAGGGGTAGAAATAGCACCTCAGGGGGAGTTGTCAGATGTCAGCCCAAAAGGCAAAGGCAAAATTCTCTGACAGAATTCAAAGCCAAGGCATGAAGAGGTGGGGAGCAAGGAAAATGCTACTGTGTCTTATACACCAGCAGGTGTAGTGTGCACACATGTACCTGCTGTCAGTGGCGATGGATTAAAAATCTAAGTAGAATACAGTCTTTATCACCTTGACTGTACACTGGGACCATCTCGTGTTGTGCTCTGAGTGAGAAAGAAGAACAGAGCATTGAGAAAACTACTTTATGAAAGGCTGGCAGTCGCTTTCTGCCAGCAGAGTGCTGGGTAGAAAGGATTGTTCCAAATGACTGACTTGCCTGGGTGCTGTGCTTCCTCTTAGCCAGCAGCTGGTGACTGCAGGCGAGAGCACTGTGCTGCAGTCATGCACCTACTGGAGGTGATGTGGAGAGGATATGCTAAAGGAGAATGCTAGTCCGTGTTCTCCAGGCATTTTCTCTGGTTAAACCTGCTTGAAACAGTGACCAGATGGAAGTGCTGACTTTGTGGCACTGCTGGAGCCCTGACCAGGCTCCCTGGTCAGCCCTGGCTGCTTGCCCCGGGGATGGGTGCTCGGATAGACGCAAGCCGGGAGCAAATCCCGTTGTGTGTCGGGGAGAGGGCAGCAGCAGCTGTGGGGAGAGCTAAAAGCCACTCGTGAAACGGCTTGCTCCTTGTTTCACTAACACGGGAAGCCTGAGCCCATCGCCGAGAACTCAGCTGATGGGGCGGTAGCCGCGCGTTTAGGGCTGCAGGGGGAGCCGTGACTGCGCGCCGGGCTGCAGGGGGAGCTCCCGCTGGTGTGGCCGGGCGTCCCTGCGCGCTTTGGGCCTGGGCCCGCCTGCGGAGCCGAGCAGCGCCGCTCGCCGCCTGCCGTGCCGCTGTGTCTGTTCCCGTCACTGCCACCGATCAGGTACCGGGGCCGGGTGGGGGCAGCGAGTGAGGCCGCTGAGTCGGGGAGCGCCATGGGGACCGCCTGCGGCCGCCTCGGAGCCAGCGGGCCACGCTGTCCGCCCCCCGACAGTGCGGCAGGGCCCGGGCCCGGCGGACAGGCCGAGGCCTCGCTCTCCTCCTTCCTCCCCGGCTGCGTGTGGTCAGGCCGGCGGGTGTCTCTGGCTTCCCTCCGCCTCGCCAGCCCCGCGGGCCTGTCTTTGTGCGGCAGGAGCCTAGCAGGCACCTTCTTCCTCTCCGCCGTGAGGTGGCTTTTACTGTTCCCTCCAAACCCCTCGTTTCATCTCCTTGTTTCCTCCAGCCCTGCTAAGCCCTACGGCTGCCCCAGCTGCCCGGCTTACAGTGCTGCCCCTCGCTTTTCAGGGTAAAGGACATGGCAAGCAGATACTGGTGCTGGGCCTGGATGGGGCTGGAAAGACCAGCGTTCTCCACTCCCTGGCGACGAACCATGTCAAGCGCAGCGTGGCTCCCACCGAGGGCTTCAATGCCATCTGCATCAATACTGAAGAGTCCCAGATGGAGTTCCTGGAGAGTGAGTGAACCTGGTTTAGTACGGAACACAAAACAAGTTCCTATCCTGTGCTCTAGGGATCAGGCCCATATTTTAAAACTTCCGTATTCCCTTGTGCCTGCCCTGATCACATGAAGTTGTGGTTATTTTCTACTTGGGGATTTTGCTGTCCCACCCCACTTCTTAAAGGAATTGATATTCTGGTGTTAGAGGAGGTCTGTGTTCATGTAATTCTGTCCTCTAGGGAGATTTCCCAGAGAGAGGAGGGTAGCAAGTCTGATTGGGAATTGATATTCAAAGCAGAGGGTGTCACTTAGAGGTGTCCCCGCTAAGCTCTGACTTGTGGTCCGTAGCCATTGTGTGTTGTCCAGCTTCTCCTTGGTGCTCATGCCTGGCAAAGGGCTAGAGCAGAAGAGGAGTAAAGAAGGAGAAAGAGAAAAGCTTGTCTTGGGGAAGTCATCTCTCCAGAGATGCTTGTGGTCTGTGCCGCTCTCCTAAGAGGTGTGAGACAGCTGTGTCTCCTGCTGGGAAGTGCTTTGCCTAGCTGAGCCCAGAGAAACCCCCAGTACCTCTTCTCCTGCCCGGGGATGATCTGGGCCCAGCGCTGTGCACCCCATGGCAGAACCTATTGTTTCTGAGTCATCCTTCCCTCTCTGGTCCAGGTTGGTAGTGACTGAGATGTGATGGCTGCGATCTGACCCATGGGAAATGAAATGTCTCAGGCCAGTTTCAGCCAGGTAAATCCGTGCATGGCTCTCTAATCTGGTTATTTATCCAGTCTGTACCATCGCCTAGCCCAAGGGTTAGCAGCCTTGCTGTGATCATGTGCCACAAGATGACCAGCAGACAGCAAGGTTTTTATTTTGCTGGCTTAGACAAATAGAAAACTGTTGTGTCTTTTGCTTTGTACCATTGTATAAGTAGGTGGTATCTTGCCCTTTGCAAGGGATAGGAGCTTCTGGCTTCTGCTGAGTTCCTACTGGTTTGGGAAAGAAAAACGTTATCTGTGAGGTTGCTGATCGCTGGGTTATGCTATGCATGAATGCACTTAACAAAGGGAACGGTGGGCAGCCCCCACAGTGCCACAGTACAGAATCAGACACCTCTGTCCCAAGCATGACATGTCAGTCACAGCCCTTTGGTTCCTTTCTGCAGTAGCAGACTTGCAGTTCTGCCTGCAGATATGCTGGGGCTCTTGAAGAAGAGTCAGGCCTGCCCTAGCGGGAAATGTTGCTTCCCTTTCTACATCGCAGAAACTACTGAATCATTTTGACTTGAGTGAAAGCAAAGTTGTTTTGAAACAGAGTAAAGTCACTGAGGGCAGTAAAAGATGGCTGACTAGCAAGTCAGCTTTGAAAAGAGCTCCTGTATAAGGCAGGAGGCAATTACAGGGAACCTTAAATGTATTGCTTTGAAAACTTGCTGCATTTAGGATATTTGCTCATGCCTTTTGAGCACCTCAGTAGTCTTGGTTCTGCAGCGTACCTAGGAGAAGACCTGGAGAACTGAAACCACATCTGAAATACTTAATATACTGTTGCTACTCCTGCTCCTGTCAGACTCAGCAAACTACCAAACTCTTTTTGTCACTGGATGGGAACAACAATCTCAGGCAACTTGCTGCATGTGGTTTCACCACAGAATTGTTGGACAGCTTTCCTCTGTATCCAGCAGAGAAGGAGTCAGGTAGAAATGTATCCTGTGCAAAGATTTCACCCATCATCTAAGGGTTGCCTGAAGAGTCTGCTGGGACTTGACTTTTTGCTCTTTCTAAGCACCTCTGGTTTTTGACAGGATGAAAGCTGTGGGAGCTTTGAACTAGTCCCTAGTGTCATACAAATTTGATGAGAGCCTCCCCACCTCAGAGCTGAATTTATTCTTTGGCAATTGTAGGCCTGCTTTGTCTTAAGATGAGGTGGGCGTGCAGAGATAGGCTGTATGGGGACATTCTCACGTGGTGTTTATGGACACTGAAACTGAACCCAAAAACCTCTCAAAATAAGAGCTTAAAATAGAAAGACTTCCTTTTCTTTCTTCCCCCCTTCCCGAAGCATAAACATAAGCCTGCATGGGACTTTACTGGGGAAAATAAAGCTATTTCCAATCTCATATACAGTGGCCCAGATACTTTGAGGTTTTGGTAACCCCAATACCTTGGGTTCTAATCCCAGGGTCTGCATCTCTGTGAGCAGTGCTGCTTGGATTACTTGGTGAATCCTACGCTGCTGTCTTCTCTTCCAGTCGGGGGCAGTGAATCTCTGCGTTCATACTGGAAGATGTACCTGCCCAAAGTCCTGTTGCTCATCTATGTTGTGGACTCCGCTGATCATGCCCGACTGCCTGTGGCGAAACAGCTGCTTCATCAACTGATCCAGAACAACTCCACCCTGCCGGTGGTGGTTCTGGCCAATAAGCAGGTAAGAGTTCCCTGCTGCAAGAGGAGCTTGGGCTGGCAGCAGCTCTGAAAACAGCAACAAAGCCTTTCAAAGCAGGCTGCATACCTTTAAGGAGGTCACACAGCTGGGAGTCTTTCTGGGGCATCTGCTGGCCACAGAAGAAAATAAGCTGAGGTTGAGTTTTGGATCTGCAAGATGTGGGTCCTGTGCTCAGAGACGGTGCAGTCAGAGCTGTAGGTGGAAATAATGGTGAGAACTGCTGTAATGTTGTGAGGTTTGAGAGCTGCAGGGGAGACCACAGTTGGATCTGAAGTTAGGTTTCTGTTCTGAATGTCTGTCTAGAAGTACCATTTTAACTAGCAGTAGCCTTAAAGTGAAGCACCGGGGGTTTTTTGCCTTCAGATTGTCTGGTGGGTTGCTCCTAAGGCTGCTACTTAAGCATGAGAGAAGAGACGCTTTCTTTATGAGGCAGTGCTTTCTCCTAAGATCTTTGTGGAAGTGTCAGTGACTGGTGCTGTACCCTGAATAAAATTGTGCCTGTTGCACAGTCAGAGAGCAGAACAGCCCAGGGTTTTTAAGCCCAGATTTTCTTTTATAAGGGGTGTGTGCTTCATTTGCTCTGTGTTGTTTACCTCCTGGATTTGTAGTAACTAAGGCATGTTACTAGTACTTCTTTGTATTGCTTTTGAATGCAAGTGCAGGCTTTGGCTTCATCAAACACAAACACTACTACTGATTCTCTAGGTCCTGGAGTTAGAAACACTGGTGGCTGAGAAGGTACACAGGGAATGACTGTTCTATATTTGGCCTTTTCTTGTAATTATGTGCTAGACTCCTGGGGTCTTGGGCCAGCAAGACTTTTGTCTGCCTTGTACAGGTAGTCTTATATTATTACCAGAAACACTGGAATTACTAGAAGCAGAACAGTGTGCTTTTTTCTTTGGAAATAAATTAAGGATAAACATACTGGATTTCACCAAAGCATTTTAGAGTGAAATCATTTAACTTGATCTCATAGAAGGTACAGAAGAATGGTGTCCCTTGGACAAAGGCAGGGGCTCCTAGCGGGAACGGTGCCACCTTCTCTTGTGAGGCAGGAATGGTGCCATCACCTCTTGCAAATAACGGGCTTGATTTGTTTTTCTGTATCAGGACCTTGAAGGTGCGTTTTCCATCACCGATATCCACGATGCTCTGGCACTGTCTGATCTTGGGGACGAGAGGAAGATGTTCTTGATTGGTACCCACGTGGCAGAGGATGGCTCCGAGATCTCCTCCAGCATGAAGGATGCCAAGGACCTGATAGCACAGCTGGTTCTGGAAGCACAGTGACAGCCCTTTTCCTATGTCATGATATCTGCAGCTGAGGGGGAGGAGGTGTTAGCGTATGGTCAATTTTCTGTGTGGTGAATGAAATGTACAAGCATCTTTTCCTTGTGGGTGTGGAATTCCTCTGAAAATGATCTCTAGTTGGTAAGAAAATCTAATTTATAGCAGTTTGAAAATGCATTTGAAAAGTAGTCTATTTTTTAGCATATTTGTAGGGGAAAATTAGTCTCTCAGGCAGCAGAGTTTAAGGGGATGTATAGCTTAGATGAGCTGAGATGGCTTCTTGCAAGGTGGGAATCAAGCACTGACTTCAGTGGACTGAAGTTGTATCTGGTGAATTTAATCTGGTTTGGTGTCTCAGGCTTAAATTGAACTATGTTTACTTCATGGGTTTTACAGAACCTTCTTAACAGTGTTGTTCTGTTAAAAATGAGACCTCACCTCTTGACAGTGTCAGCAATTTAAAGTGCTGTTACTAGTATTTTTGACAGTGACGGTTTTTGTTGTGCTGTATTGGAGGCAGCTTTTAAGGAAGTGGCAAATTAGTGTTCTCTGGAAATTGGGTTGGTTACTAGTACTTTTGTTGGTAAGAACAGGAAAATAAAAACAGTAAGACATTGTTTCTTTGCATGCAGGAAAAAACCGAAACAGTGTAATTTAAGGTAGTGACAGTAAGCATTTAACTTAAATTGGCCCAAGGGTGGGAGACTCCTCCATTGGGCTGAGGGGCTTATTTCAGTTTAGTCCAGGTTGTCCTGGAGCGAGCACTCTCACATGTGGAAAACCTGCTGTCTTTTGAAAGCTATTTCTGTTGGTGATCAGGTGAGGAAGGAGAGTTGCTGACACCTGTCACCTTCCCAGTGTCCTCCTAATCGCACTGTAGTTCTGTAGAGGACCTGTTTTGCAACTGCATTTATTCTATTGAGGGTTTTTATAGCTGTGTCCTTTGGAACGGGTGCATAAAGCAGACAATTTTATCCTAACCAGTGGTCTGGGTTTCATTTCCCTGCACAGGGAGCGCGACAGCCGACCCTCCTCCAGGCTTCTCTTGGCCTGTGCACCCCTGTGCGAGAGCCGGGTGCCCAGCCGCCCCTCTCCCCTGCCCGCCGGGGCTGAGCCTTCCCCCGCAGCCGGGCGGGTTACCGCTCCGCGGGCCCGGTCGCAGGAGCGGTGGGTTCTCTCAGCGGCGGGGCCAGGCCGGGGCCGCCGCCGTTGCCGTGGCGACGGCCGCCCGCGCCATGGCGGCGGTTGGCGGGCGCGGCGGTGGGTGGGAAGGAGGCGGGGGCGGCGGCCTGCGGGTGGGTGGTGGGGCCGCTGGCCCTTGGCTGGGGCTCCCCCGTGTCCCGGTCGGTGGGAGGGCTTCCGGGCGTGGCAGTTGGCAGCACTGCTGAGAGCGGCCGCCT
Source organism: Nycticryphes semicollaris (assembly GCA_013400055.1). NCBI lineage: Eukaryota > Metazoa > Chordata > Aves > Charadriiformes > Rostratulidae > Nycticryphes > Nycticryphes semicollaris. Next base: position 239,227 of record VXBJ01002547.1, on the reverse strand, counting down.
GGCAGAGCGATGCCAGCCCGTCGGAGGGGCCGTTGTCGCCACGGGGGGGTCCTCGGAATCGCCGCTGGTTTCTGCAAAGCGTCGGTGTCACGACGTCTCTGGTTTCCCTGACCCCTCCCCTTTACACATGGCGGCTTGTTTTGTACTGCTGTGGAGTCAGGGGAGGACAGGGAACTGCTGGAGAGGGTACAACAGAGGACTACAAAGATGATTAGGGACCTGAAGCATCTCTCTTAGGGAGAAAGGCTGAGGGACTTGGGTCTTTTTAGTCTGGAGAAGAGAAGACTGAGGGGGGATCTGACTAACGCCTATAAATACTTAAAGGATGAGTGTCAAGAGGATGGGGCCAGTCTTTTCAGTGTTGCCCAGTGAGAGGACAAGAGGACATGGGCACTAACATAAAAAGTTCCATCTAAACATGAGGAGGAGCTTCTTCATATTGAGGGTGGCAGAGCATTGGAACAAGCTGCCCAGAGGAGGTGGAGCCTCTGTCTCTGGAGACACTCAAAACCTGGCTGGCCACGTTCCTGTGCAGCCTGCTGTAGGTGGACATGCTTTGGTAGGGCAGTTGGGCTAGATGATGTCCAGAGGTCCTTTCCAACCCCATATCATTCTGTGATTCTGTGAGTCCCAGTTTAGTACAGCTGCTGCTCCCCCGGGGCTCTCAAAATGTCCCCTTGAGGCTATTAAAGGTGCTAATGAGTAGCCACGCTGAGCCAGGTAGGAGCTTGCAGTTAGTAGTGGTTGCTGATGCTTGTCCCAGGAGGAGGATGTTGATGAGAGGACATGGTGCTGGGAGAGCTCCTGGCACCCCCTGGTGAGGCACAGCCCCTGGAAAGGAGCACTTCACCATTGAGTGCATCCTTGTGCTGCCATACTGGGGAGGCACCCTGGAAGAACAGTACCAATAACTGCCAAGGAGTTGTTTTCTAAGGGGATGGATGAGCTTCATCTCCTCCGTGATTATCTCACGCTGAAGAGCAGGCAGCCCAGGCTGCGGGTGTTAACAAGTGTTTCACTTCACCTCTTCTTGTCTTTGCAGTTTCTTGTTACATCTCTGCACGCTCACAGGACAGGTAAGAAACCCTCCCAGCGCCAGCCTCCTGGCTGGAGGTCCATGCGATGCCCCACGTCTCCTGGGGAGGGCTCGTTCCTTTGGGGATTTACGCTGAGCAGTGAGTCAGTATATCGGATGACACTCTGATAAACACACAGAGGAAATGATGCCTGGAGTTGCCCTTCCCCCTGCTTCTCATGGCAAACAGCATCTGATCATCCTGCCCCTTCAAAACGGAAGCTGTGACCCTTTGCTTTACAAGGAATTGATCTCAAAGGGAGTTATCTCCCTTAAGTAATGAGTCTGTGTGAGCTCAGACAGTGGAGAGGAGGTGTTTCTGTGTCTGGCTGCAGCCAGGCATCCTTTTCCCTGCTAGGAAGCAGGAGTGGGACCAAAAGGCAAAGGCTCCCTTAGGGCTGTCCCCTTTTCAGTGAGGTGGCTTAACTCCTTCAGGTTGCAGAGCTGCTACAGATGCATCCTGTGTGGGAATACCTTTCTGTCCATCACTTTTGCTATGATAAAAGAGTAAAAAGTTTTTTATTTATTTTTTTATTATTTTTTTTTCTGTAATTGGAAAAAAACCCCAACCTTAATCATTGTCAAGTGAGTTGTGGGACCTGATTTGGACATATATGTAACTTGTCCTGTGGCTGGGCCAGCTTTGCACAGCAGTGTCCAAGCCACTGGGCACTAGAGCCACGTGCACTTTCTGCTTGGTTTGGCTGTGGCTGTGGTGGATCTGTGCCATCAGTGGAGCAAAAGTAATGAGCCTGCCTGCAGGGAGAGGGTGCCAGCTCTGTGATGCAGTGAGGCTGGAGGAGGGGACACACACAACACATCTGCATGGAAATCCTTCACCCCCTTGCACCTTTGCAAGCAAAGGTCTCTGGGGAGCTGTTTGGGAATGAACAGCTGAAACTGGGTTTTGGCTCCTAAAGTGAAGGCTGCCTTCCTGAGCGTGTCCTGTCTTGAACTGGTGGCAGAGAGCCAAAGTCCTGCAAGGCAGTTAGTTCCCTCTGTGGGATCTCAGTGGGAGCCATGCTTGCAGTGTGGTTAGGAGATAAATCAGCAGGCGTTTTGCAGGGAGTGTGTGGTGAGGATGCTCTAACAGCAGCCCACCATTGCAAGGGTCTCTGTAGTGCTGAGCTCTCTGGCAAGTGTTTGCTGGGACTTGGCGTCTCACTAGAGGTATCAGCCCCATCAGAGAAACCACAGGTGTGTCCCTCAAGCACAGTCTGTTTTCTGTCAGCAAACATCTCTCTCTGTTGGTGTCCCCGCTCTTCTCTAGGGCTATGCTGCCATATTGCTGGGTGCTACTAAGCAGGGAAGCAATGCCTCAGGCTTTCACCTTCTGTGCTTTTTCCATGGTGGGGCGCTTCCACAGCTACCTGCATCGTGTGTTTGTTCCACAGCTGGCTGGGGGCAGATACCTGCAGCCCCACAAGGTACATATGGACATGGTCTGTGACACCAGGGAGTTCTGCAATGCCCTTGTGACACTGATGTTTTCTCATCCTTCTCTTTGTACCAAGGCTTACAAAGCAGAAGCACTACCCAGCCACTAGGATTTCAGGCCTGGGACACCTGAGCAGAAGCAGCAGACAGGGATATCTGACATTCCTAAAAGGTTTTGGTCTGATGAATATTCAGTAAAAACATTTTAAATGCTGCTTCTAGGACACAGCCATGTCTATTCCTGTGTCTCTGTAGCATCTAAGACTTCTGTGCTAAATGGACTGAAATAAGTACAAAAAAAGTCTTCTCCTGTGCTCCTAAAGCAGTGTGGGAACAGTGCTGTCTCCATGGTGCCTTTTAATAAACCACAAGTGTTGCTAACAGGTGTTTCTGTTCATCTGGGCTCCTGTAGGCTGGGAGATAATCCATCTCCTACCTGCTGGGGTTGCACGGCATGCTATTAACCAGAAAAGTACCTTCCTTTTCTCTCTGCTGTGTCCCAAAAGGACCCTGCACTGAGGGCAGAATTGCAAATTCATGTCTCAGCAATCCAAGACATAGTACAAAATTCTGTGGGCTGATCAGTTCACCAGATTAAATCAAGGGAAAATTACTTGGAGAGAGGGATCCCTTAAATGTACTCTCACAAGGTATGCCTTGCAAAGGCATGAGGGTTCAAGGATGTGTGATGGCTTTGAGTACAGCACTAGCTTCTTTATGCTTTGTTGGTTTAACTATATGTTTAATGGCACATTTACCCTTTTCTACAATTTTGACAGGATACAAGAACTTGCAGAACCCAAGAAAGCAGCTTGTCCAAACAATTGCGGGTAAGGAGGTGCTCAGACAGCCCTGGCTCGAGGGCTGGGGACTGATGAGGCCTCAGCAGGTGCAGACCCTTTGCATTTGTCTTTCTACTGCTCCCCTGTCAAGAGCAGAATTGGTTCCAAAAACCCCCAGACTGAGATGTTCAGTGTGTGAGGGGCTCCCTTCAATTTGCTCTTCCTTGTTTTCAATCCAGCAACTGGGCTTGACAGGTCTTGCTTTTACTGCCCTGTCTGAGCTGCCCCACTGAGATGCTGCAGGGTAGGATGGTGGCGTGGTATAAGGGGACCAGGCCTTGTTGAAGCTGCAGGCTGCTGTATCCTAGAGAACACAGTCAAGTTTTAGGAACAGAGTTGCTGTCTGCATTAAGGGGTCAATCTATGGCTTGACAAGCCAGGTCAACAGTTTCTTGATAACATTTCTTTTCCACTGTCTGGATGGGTGTCACTGTGCTTGAAAAAGGCTCCACAAACCCATCGTCCTGTTGATCCCCATCCTGACTGTCCTGGTATGCTCTCCCACCATGTCCTCTTTCTCAGTGGGCGATGAGCAACTCTAAATCTGCCCTGGGCACAGGAAAGTAACCACTAACTGCTGCAAAACCTCACCCACTTTCCATGGCACACCCCAACCGTAACATTATTATTATTATTATTTTTACTGCCATACCTGTGGTATAGTTAGGCAGTAATGGTGAGGCAAGAAAAATGCAATCATGAAACTCCCCCAGGGGTTTCGGAGATATAATGAAATGACCCTTTCTGCACATCCACTGGGAACTGTAAAACCAAACTCATCAGTTTAAGTCTCTTTCCATTTTGAGATGCCAACAACCACCAGGACTGCATTTGGAAATTTGATGCCAGAAAAGGTGAGAGCTCAGGGGACGGCAGTGGCACTTTACAGCTGTGGGGAGCCACAGGGCCTGTGAGTGTGTCCCATCCTAGGCAGGGACAGACATCTCCAGCAAGCAGTTGTCTGTGTTTCTAAACTTTCACACCCTTGCTGTTCTTGGTAGGTTCGTGTGGGGAAACCAAGAGACGATCTGGACCCTTTCACACACTGCTTTGTCAGCTCGACCATCCCCAAGAATAGTTGCACTGGCTAATCCCAAGCAAGATTTTAGCAAGCACCAATGCAGGTCAGTGGTGTGGTAGCACATCCTGGGGAAGGAGACAGCTCAGATGGTCTCTCTAATCAAGGGGATGTGCTGGCTCCCAGGGGAAAGGGAGAAGCCATCTCCTCTCCTGCCACCACTGCCCCATAGGGAGCTCCATGCCACAGAGACCCATGACAGAATCACAGAATCTCCATGGCTGGAAAGAGCCTTTGAGATCATCGAGTCCAACCATACACACACAAACCCCCCCTACAATCTCGGCTACGGGAGCATGCCCTGAAGTGCCACATCTGCATGTTTCTTAAATGCGTCCAGGGATGGTGACTCAACCACCTCCCTGGGCAGGCTGTTCCAGTGCCTGACCACTCTTTCAGTAAGGTAATTCTTCCTAATATCTAAACAAAACCTCTGCTGCTGCAACTTCAGACCATTTCCTCTGGTCCTGTCATTATTCACTTAGTAGAGGAGGCCAACACCCATTTCTCTACAACCTCCTTTCAGGTAGTTGTAGAGGGCAAGGAGGTCTTCCCTCAGCCTCCTCTTCTCCCAACTAAACATGCTTAGTTCCCTCAGCCTCTCCTCATATGACTTGTTCTCTAGCCCCCTCACCAGCTTGGTAGCTCTCCTCTGGACACACTCCAGCACTTTAATGTCCTTCTTATAGTGAGTGGCCCAGAACTGGACACAGTACTCAAGGTGAGGCCTCACCAGTGCTGAGTACAGAGGCATGATCACTTCCCTCCTCCTGCTGGCCATGCTATTCCTGATGCACGCCAGTTTGCTGTTGGCCTTCTTGGCCACCTGGGCACACTGCTGGCTCATGTTAAACTGGCTATCCACCAACACCTGCAGGTCCTTTTCTGCTGGGCAGCTTTCCAGTCACTCTTTCCAACCCTGTAGCATTGCTTGGGGTTGCTGTGACCAAAATGCAGGACGTGGCACTTGGCCTTATTGAACCTTATACAGTTGGCCTTGGCCCATCAATCCAACCTGTCCAGGTCCCTCTGTAGAGCCTTCCTACCCTCAAGCAGATCAACACTCCCACCTAGTTTGGTGTCATCTGCAAATTTACTGAGGGTGCACTTGATCTCCTTATCCAAATGATTGATAAAGATATTAAACAAGACAGGCCCCAAAACTGAGCCCTGTGGGATGCTGCTGGTTACCAGCTGCCAACAAGAGTTCACCCCATTAATGACAACTCTCTGGTCATGGCCATCCAGACAGTTTTTCACCCAGTGAAGAGTACACTTGTCTATGCCATGATTTGCCATCTCCTCCAGGACAGTGCTGTGGGAGACAGTGTCAAAGGCCTTAGTAAAGCCCAGGTAGACAACGTCCACAGCCTTCTCCCCATCCAGAAGGTGGATCACGTGGTCATAGAAAGAGATCAGCTTGGTTACGCAGGACATCCTGTTCATAAACCCATGCTGGCTGACCCTGATACCTTGGCTGCCCTGCACTTGCCGTGAGAGCTCACTCAAGATTATCCTCTCCATGATCTTTCCTGGTACCAGGGTCAGGCTGACAAGCCTGTAGTTCCCCAGATCCTCCATCTGGCCCTTCCTGTAGATGGGTGTCATGTTAGCCACTCTCCAATCATCTACTACCTTCCCTGTTGACCAGGATTGTTGATAAATGATAGAGGGAGGCTCTCCCACCTGAATACTCCTGGGTGAATCCCATCCAGTGCCATAGACTTACGCGTGTCTAGGTGCAGAAGCAGATCATTAACTACTTCCTCCTGGATTTTGGGGTGGTTGTTCTGCTCTCCATCCTTATCTTCCAGCTTAGGAAGCTGAACGCCCTGGGGGAAGCTGGTCTGACTATTGAAGACAGAGGCAAAGAACGGATTAAGTATCTCAGCCTTCTCCTCATCCTTGGTTGCAATATTCACCCCCTACATCCAGCAAGGGATGGAGATTCTACCTGGCTCTCTTTTTGTTGATGTATTTATAAAAACTTTTTTAAATTGTCTCTTAGGTTGGTGGCCAAGTTGAGATCCAGCTGGGCTTGCCTTCCTAATTTTCTCTCTGTATAACCTAAGAAGATCTTTGTACACCTCCTGAGTTGCCTTTCCCTTCTTCTGAAAGTGGTAAACCCTCCTTTTTTTCCTAAGTCACATCACAAGCTCCTTACTCAACCAGTCTGGCCATTTTCCCCACCCTTTATTCTTGCAACACACAGGGGCAGCCTGTTCCTGGGCCTTTAAGATTTCCCTCTTGAAGAGTCTTGCCTTCCTGGAACCCTTTGCCCTTCAGGACTATCTCCCAAGGGACTCTCTCAAACAGAGTTCTGAACAGGCTAAAGTCCTCCCTCCAGAAGTCCAGGGTGGAGGTTTTGCTACCCCCCCCTTCTTTACATCACTAAGAATTGAAAACTGGACCAATTCATGATCACTAAGCCCAAGATGGCCTCCGACCACTGCATCTCCTGCTAGTCCTTCTCTGTTTGTGAACAGTAGATCTAGTGAAGCACCTCCCCTGGTAGGCTCACCTACCAGTTGTGTCAGGAAGTTAACTTCCATACACTCAAGGAACCTCCTAGCCTGCCTGCTCTCTGCTGTGTTATATTTCCAGCAGATATCTGGTAGGTTGAAGTCCCCAACCAGAACAAGGGCTGGCGATTGTGAGACTTCAGCCAGCCGCTTATGGAATACTTCATCTGCCTCCTCATCCTGGTTGGGAGGTCTATAGCATACTCCCAGCACAAAATCTCCCTTGGTTGCCTTCCTCTTCATCCTTACCCATAAACACTCAACTTTGTCATCACTGGAATCTAGCTCTATACAATCAAAACACCCTGTAACATACAGAGCCACACCCCTGCCTCTCCTTCCTTGCCTATTCCTTCGGAAGAGCTTATAGCCATTGCAGTTGTGACAGTCGTCCCATCACGTTTCTGTGATGGCAGATACATCCTAGCTGTCCTGCTGCACAATGGCTTCCAGCTCATCCTGTTTGTTGCCCATGCTACATGCATTAGTGTAGATGTACTTGAGCTGGGCTACCGATTTCACCCCCATCCTTGGCCCTTTACTCCTAGGCCCATTACTAGTGGGCCTGGTTTTATCCCTTCCCCCCTTTGATTCTAGTTTAAAGCCCTGTCCATAAGCCTTGCTAACTCCTGGCCTAGTACCCTTTTCCCTCTTTGGCATAGGGTTTTCCCATCATTGCGAGCAGGCCCAGTGTCTTGTAAATCAAACTGTGATCAAAGAACCCAAAGTCCTGCTGGTACACCAGCACCGGAAACACCAGGCTATGGTGCTTGGAACAGAGGCCATCTGTAGCAGGAAAGAAAGCGCTATGGGAGCATAGTGACCCTGAATGCTTGACTGCTAAATGAGAAAAAAATGGGGTTTGCTAAGTTTTGGTGCCCTTTTATTTCCTCATACCCACTTCCTGGCTGTGGGAAGGGCTTCTGCAACACGTGGTGGCTGCTGGGTTGATTAGAACTCTGGGTTTGCATCAGCTGGTGTAGGAGCCAGACTTGATCTCAGTCTCCAAGGTCATGGGAGCATGTTAGTCTACTGCAGCAAAAAAAACCCCAACAACCAAACCATCCCAAAACAACGGCCCTGCTTCAGCTTGGAAGCAGAGATGTCATATGTATGCATGCATGCCTTGGTGGAAACATGTGTGGGTCATACCAGTGTGTACAGAGGGACTGGCTGTCCCTAGAGTGTTCACTGTCACCAGCCAGGAACCTGGACAATATTAGTGATCCCCTGCATTCTCTTAGAGCCTGGTATGAATCTTAAGGCTAAAGGTTTATAGGTGCTATGAACGAAGAATTTTTGCAGCATCCTGCTCCCTGGAGGGAATCCAGGTCTCTTGCCTTAAGCTAAACCTCTGCTGTCACTGCACGGGCAACTACCAGTCAAAGCAGTCCATGTTTAGGAATAGGAGTGAAAAATCATGTAAAAAATGTAAACTTCAGTGCAGTGAGGTAATGCTGCATTACATGAAGCAGGTAATCTGTAACACTGTTGTAGGGGATGAAGGTCTTTTGGAGACAAGATAGTGGTTGCTGCTCTATAAGAAGTACGAACAACGAGAATGGAAACTGTGTTGCATTCCTGGTGTTCCTCTGCCTGGAAATATGTCTATGGTCTATGATTTTATGCCATGGTCATCAGTTTAGAGGCTCTCATCCAGCTAAGAGCTTCTGCCTCTGGCTAGTAGTGTCCATCTGACAGTCCTTTCTGCCTTTCTGCTCACCTCTTCCCTGGTGATGACAGGCACCTGCCAACAGCTGTGGCTGATGGAAAGCCCAATGAGCATGCACTAGGCAAGCCTGGGGAGGTCCTAGGATGGAAGAAACTGCAAGAGCACAAGCCATTGCAACAAAAAGGTTTCCAAACTGGCAGTTGCAGAGCTGAACAACAGAAACACCAGGTTTGTGTTGTAGAGTGGCTTCTTCAAAAGGCCTAGACTTTGAGAGCAATGCACTGAGAGTGCTTAAAAGAAGACTCTTCATATGCAAACAGCATTTTCCTTTAAAGTCAGCAAATCTCAAGTGTAAATGCCCATTTGACTGTGGATCTTCTATGTGTACTGGTGACAACTTTTGCACATGCAGCAGGCATGGGTGTTTAACCAGACTTAGGATACCATTTGCTAGCATCACGTTCCCTGTCAGTTGTCTTTTACTAACTCTTCTGTGCTGTTCCTCATTATCCCTCTTCTTGTACAGCTCTAGATGGGAAACAGTGATCTGGGAGCGTCCCCCACTAGTGAATTTTGGCTTCCCTTCTGATCGGCTGCTGAAGTTGTCTGAACCTAAAAAATGCCCGTCTGCTTACCTGCAGCAAAGGTGAGAGGCCAGAAAGCCTGTAAGTGCTACAGGTAGAGATGTGGGTCCTGTAGCATCAGTGCAGCTTCAAAGTAATAAATACAGGAACAGTGGGTATAACAGAGGGCAAAATGCAGAGCAAGGACTATGCTGGGATTAGGACCTATGAAATGTTTTATGGGTTAAGTGGGTTCTATGCTGGAAGTGGCCACAAGATGAAGCTGCCTTCTACTGCAGCAAACATGAGGCTTAAACATCGCAGCTGCAGCCTGGTTTAACGAGTGCAGGGGAATATCTGTGAGTGGCAGTGCCATGACTCTCTACTTCCAGACCTCGCCCATCCCCTGAATGGCCCGTGTCACCAGCTGCACTGAGATATAAGGCCTCCCCGCGGATCCTGGAACTTGCCCAGCCAAAGCTGCTGCACACAGAGTTCCTGATGGCCAGAGAGGTGAGGAGGTTGTTGAGTGAGATTTGGAGAGGACAGCAATGCAGCAAACTGTCCTGAGTTTTTCCACCCTGTAGCCTGCCCCTGGGTGTGCCCAGTGTGTGGTATGGAGGCGAGAAGCTGTCTGGTTCTGCTGGAGTTTTTGATGCTGAGAGAAGCTGCCTTTTTGGAATGAGATACTGTCTTTGAAAATCTCCCTGCTGAGACAGAAAACTGCCAAGCTGGAGCTGCCTAGAATAGCAGGAGAGCCAAGAGAGGAATCTGGGTTGCATCCCCTGATAAAACAGTCTGGGAACGTGGAGAACCCAGAGGAGAATGGCCTGTTTAGCTCCTAGGGAGTACAGTCATATTTGTAGTTGGGCAGCTGTGCTCCTATCTCTGTATATAGGGGGGATGAGCCTGTAAACTATGTATATTTAACAGAAGCCTAATTTAGAGATGTATTTCTGAACTTGCTCCTTTCAGGCGAGTCATTGCTTTGGCAGGGGTGAAAGGGTTTAGGGCAATCTCAGATTACACTCATTTCCATGGCAAAGGCTAAGTTTTCTGGCTGTAGTCTGGGCTGGGAAATAAGGGAGGCTGTGCTGGAGCAAACCTTGGCATCAGTAACCCTGTGAAAAATAGGGGAAGAATCCCAAGCTGGAGCTGTAGGAATGCAGTTAACTGCATCAGCACTTACACCCTAAAATTTGAGTGTCTCTCCTTAGCAAGGAATTTATTTTATTTAGTCAGGAAGATGAATATGAAAAAGAATATTTCTACTCCAGAAGAAATTTCTCTGCACTTTTACCTGGCTACACAGTTCCTCATTACAGGCATTCCTTTCCTGGCTATGAGTGGGCGACAGTGGGAGAAAAAAGTAATATTAGCTAAGACGTAAAAATCCCATTTGTGCCAAAATTACCTTGTAGTTAGGTGACAGAAAAATAACGGGTGCTGGGAAAGTAAGAATGCTCCTTCTTGTGACCATATCTATAGAGGAAGGGTGCTGGGTGCTCATCCATTTGGAGAGGGAGTGTGTCTCCTTGTGGACTGCTGTGGACAAAATCCATGTCAGCACATCCCTCCCCTATTCTGAACCCATGTAGGTGCCAACACAGGTTACAACTGCTGCGGCCTTGGCCAGAGCATCCTCGCGGTTACAGTGTCTTGCAGAGCCCCGTGTCAGGAATGTGAACTGCTGCTATGAGCACAGCTTTCCTGAATCTGTCATCCGTCCGGTAGGCATCATCGCCTGGGACCACACATGGCAGGAACGCTGGGCAGAGGGGAAGGCACTGGGTGCCCAGCTGCTGGTGGCTGTCTTCATGGCAGCCCTGGGCGTGCTGCTGTCTGTAAGGCTGACACAGCTGCGTCCTGGGCTGGAGAGCATGAACTGGCTCCCAGCAGACATCCCCAGAGAAGGACAGGCCTGTGCCTAGGCTTGCAGTTGTGGGAATGAGGAGAGATGGACAAGTGTTTAATTGGGATCTCCAGTGCTGGGGGGATGGGTTGGACAAAGGGCTATGAGTAAGAGGAGGACAGAGGGCAGGTTTTGGGACTGGCCAGTCAGAGATTTCTCCTTCCACAGCTTGTCTGTTGCCAGACACAGCTGTGGACAGGATTGTGTACCATCTGTGTGTGGTCAGTGTCTGTGAACCTGGGTACACTGAGTTGCAGGCTGGTCACCCTTGAATGTCAAGAGCACCTGTAAGGACCTTCCTCCACATTCTTCTACAGGTTTCCAAGTTTGCTCAGGAGGCAATTGCAAGCCCTCGGATCCTGGAGCTGGCTAGGCCAAAAAGATTGCATCCTGAGTATATGCATCTGCGGGATCCTGAGTGGCCAGTGACAATGGCTGCAAAACAGGCAGTGGCAACACCAAGGCTTGTGGAACTTGCCCAGCCTTGCAAAAGGTAGGTGCTGCTTCCCTGCCATGGGGAAATGATCAAATGTCAGCCCATTTTGTGCAGGCCACGGTACCTTGTTGATTTGGGTCTGGCCAGTGTGATTAATCCACTGCTCTTCCAAAATGCATGGATTTTTTATGGCTGGATGTGCTAGTGCTACATGGATTGTGGTTTGAAAACCATTTTTGAGGTGGAAGGAGAATAAAAGAGAAGAAATAGGAACTTTCTAATTCCAGTAGGAGTTACTGTTTGGAACTTTTAAATTATTAATTACAATTATAAAAAGCAACCAGCTGACACATGGCACAGTAAGGCACATTCATGTTGCCCAGCATGATGCAGCTGGCCTCAACCCAGGCTGTGTGGAATGGTGGGTAGAATGTTTCAGGGAGGGTGAGGGAATGCTTGGCTGTGTTGGCTGTGTCAGCGAGAGATGGGGCAACCCCTCTCACTAGTGTCCTGGTGACAGCAGTGGAGGCATGACCACTTTTGTCCTCCCTGGACAGGGAAGGGCAGGGCTCAAGTGGGGGTGTGTCAGCTGGCAGGCAGCTTTGAGAGCTGGCCCTGCTTCATGGGGAATTGACCAGCTCTGTCCTCACTCCCCCAGGCCTCCTATGGTCTCCATTCAGTACAATCCAGATGCTTTCACAGTGAAGGAGGCTGCTAAGAAGGCAACTTGTTCTGCTCGGATCCAAGAACTGGCTCGTCCGATTAAGCGCTGAGCTCCCTCAGAAACAGAGCCCACTCCTTGTGCCAGCTGTCCCTATCACCCCTGGAATATCACCCTCTTTGGGCTGTGCTGTGGATGAAAAAACCTCCTTGAACACGGCGCAGAGACAGCACCCAGCAGTAACACTTTCGTACGAGCAGCCAATTTTACTGGGCTTATCTGGAGAGTTAAATAAAAGGGTAATTCTTTAAAAGCAAAAGAATCAGCAGGGAAAAAGAGCAGAATTTGACTTAATATGGAACCACTCTCCCTAGGACGGGTTCTGTCTGGAGCTTATTGCTCTTTTTTTTTTTTTGTTTTTGCTATGACCGTTAAGTAATGAAGCAACTGCTAGTGGAAGCCAGCACAGGAACTGTTTTTTCATACAAGTGTGGTAAACCAAAGCCAACCGCGCATAATAGGTTGATGCAACACAACTCCTGCCCTTGGATTTCAAAATTTTTGCTAAAGTTCAGAGATCTTCTTAGTAATGCTCAAAGTTTTGTGCTTGTGACAGAAGCAGAAACACAAAAGGCTGCAGAAGTTCAGATCCAGGGCTGGATTTGATAAGGTGCAAAGCTTTAGTACAGACCTTGGAAATGTTGGGGTGACATGTGTGTTGAGTTGGCTTGGATTTGGGGGTTGTTTTCTCAAATGTCTGGAGAACAGGCGGATCCAGCCTTTTGCTTTACATGCATCTTCGATATGAGTTACATAGGTGGGTTAAATTATTATGGTTCAGATACTCAGTTGTGTGACATTGGGCAGAGTAATGGAGCTCTGCACTGGGATTTTTGGAGCCTAACTCAAAAAAGCAGAGTTCTCCTCAGTGTAAGGGAGAAGGCATTTTGCAAAGATTAAGAACAAAATGGATATTGGTGCCAGAGTCTGCAGAACAAAACTTGAGCTCCAGTCAGGTCTGAGGGTGTGTCAGTTTGGCAGCTGGATTGCAGGGGAACAACACAGCCTGTGTGGGATGTGGCACAGGGAGATTGCTTTTCTCTGTTTCCTACGAGTTTGGTGTGCTTTGTACTGTCAACCTGGCCACTGGCAATGGGCTGGAGATACTGAGGCAGGAGAGATGCCCTTCAGCAAGGGACAAAAGCCTTAGATGAAAGTACCATTAAAGGGGAACAATTAAAAATAAGGGTTCTTTCAAGCATGTGGCAGTTTCACCGCCAGTGTATCTTAATCTTCCCTTTGTTAAGCTGATTCTCCTTCCAAAGGAGTAGAGGCAGGTGATCACAAACCAGAAGAGGATTAATCAGAGGATCCACTAATTGATTCAATAATCCACTAAGCAGAGGATTTTTGAGCCAATTTGAACAAGGTAAGGTCACTGGGTAATGGTGCCGGATATTTTTTAGTCCATGCATTGTCCTGTACAGTTCGGGCTTTGTGCAAGAGCGTTGGCGCAGCTGCATTCCTCAGGCTTGAGAATGGCCAGAAGGATGATGATGTCTGTTTCCCGCTACCCTGCGGGGGAACCTCAGCAGCACCAGCCTCTACCACCTTGGGGCTTGGGCTGCATGTGGAGCTGCCGGGGATGGGCCTGTGGGTGCCGGAGAAGAGAGGTTGCCCATGTCTGCGGGCTCTCCCTGTGGTGAGAAGGAATACTCATGGTGCCTTGGAGACGTGTTGCCCTCCCAGAGGAGTCTGCCTTCTGCTACTGGGACAAGGAGCACAAGCAGGGACATAACACATCTCCTCTCATCAAGAAACTTTGGGGTTTTATTAATGCATTGGGGAAAAAAAAAAAAGACCAGTTCTATCCCTTTGATGACCTTTTACAGAAATGTGAGAAATGCATTCAAGGGGTGCTTGGCTTGGTCTGATTATGGTGTAGGCACTCAGTTTGCCAATGTCCAGAGCTGGCTCAGGCATCTTGAGCTAACCAAGATCACTGAAACAACACATATGTTTTTCCAGGTGTCCCCTTGTCTGCATGATCTATACATTAAATCTAGCACACATACATTGCTGCTAGGGATCATAAGGAGAATAAACCTTTTTTTTCCCCATTTTATGTTTGAACATTTCATGGCTGCTTATCTGCATGTCTGGGACAAGAGCATGAAATTGCCTTGCACTGTGGAGCTGCTGTTAATTGGATGGGAAACACTAGACAGGCTATGCAGCCATCAGAAGCTGTATACACACACACACACATAGATATATATAATATGCTTTTCCTGGTTATGTACACTTTAAATAAATGTTAAATAGCAGGGTGTTACTTTGTATCTCAAAACCTATTTGCAACAGAAGAATGCCAAGGAATCCAACTCTGAAGAGCTTCACCGTCATTTAGAGCAGACGTGGGGATTGGAGCAGCATCCCCTAGTCCCGGACAGACCCACTTTCTGAAGGCAGCCCTTCTGACTTCCTCCACTCTGCCAGACGCTGCTTGAACCATTTCTGGAGGGAAAAACAAAACAAAACAAAACAAAACAAAACAAAACAAAACGAGAGAGATTGAATGCACTGGGCTGAGTGAACCCTTTGCTAAAGGTGCAGTTGTGGTCAGCATATGGAACCAGGTGAGAGAAACTCACTGTTTCCAGGCAGTACAGGTAGCAAGACAACTGCTCTTGATTGAGTCATCTTGTTACCTATGAGTGCACCTCTTTCACACTCATTTCTCTTGCTCACTTCAGATCTTGACAGCATAGGGCAGTCTTTGTTTTATCGCTGTGAGTTCTTGCAAACACAGTGAGACATTGGATAAGGAGCTGCTGGATGGTGTCTGCTTAAATGGCTGGAGCTGTGAAACAATCATAGGATCTCCAGGGTTGGAAAGGCCCTCTGAGATCATCGAGTCCAACCATACACACACAAAACCCCCCTACAATCTTGGCTATGGAAGCATGCCACTAGAGCATCCCCTGAAGTGCCACATCTGCATGTTTCTTAAATACGTCCAGGGATGGTGGCTCGCTGTTCCAGTGCCTGACCACTCTTTCAGTAAAGTAATTCTTCCTAATATCTAATCTAAACCTCTGCTGCTGCAACTTCAGACCATTTCCTCTAGTCCTGTCATTATTCACTTGGTAGAGGAGGCCAACACCCATTTCTCTACAACCTCCTTTCAGGTAGTTGTAGAGGGCAAGGAGGTCTCCCCTCAGCCTCCTCTTCTCCCAACTAAACATGCTTAGTTCCCTCAGCCTCTCCTCATATGACTTGTTCTCTAGCCCCCTCACCAGCTTGGTAGCTCTCCTCTGGACACACTCTAGCACTTTAATGTCCTTCTTATAGTGAGTGGCCCAGAACTGGACACAGTACTCAAGGTGAGGCCTCACCAGTGCTGAGTACAGAGGCATGATCACTTCCCTCCTCCTGCTGGCCATGCTATTCTTGATGCAAGCAGGAATCAATACAATCACTGCAGGTCCAAAAATGACAGGAACCAAAAGTCGACGTGCTTCAGAAGAGATGAGAGGGACAACTCTCAGATGACTTAAGGACAAATAGACTTTAAAAATGGGTTAAAAATGATCTTAGTCTTCAAGTAATATGCATGGCTATGTTATGCTGTAGTAACTTAACATCCCTCAGCTAACTAGTTAGCTGCTGGTAGAGCTAACATTTAAAATGTTAGATAAAATGCAGCTGGATAAAGCCACGCAACCTCCGTAAGAAGAGATAGATAACTCATGTGTGCCGGAAGCACAGCTCAGCCTTTTGTTTGGGAACGCGTCTGTGATTTGCTTTGTTGCTGCTCATTTTGTTGCTATATTTGTTCATGGCTATTTTTGAAGCTATTGTGGTCCGTAATGATACAACCACAGTGCTCTCTACAAGCGGCTGTCGTACTAGCACTGCCTTGGATCATATCCAGTCAGATGATTGCTTGCCTCGCCTTTTCCCAAAAATTTCACTTCCTATCCTAAACGATCGTCTCCTGTTGACTCAGTACCTCTTTGCATCTCATTTTTACTAAATTTTTTATTAAAATGGTTGCTATATCTAGCTGATAAAGCACTCCAGATGTCAAGAGCAATGATTCTCTGTGACATATGCAATGCAGGCACTTTGCAGTTTTCTGTCCCAGTCTCGACCCTGTCCCTGACATGACCTTCATCTCCAGATTTCCAGGATTACCCTGGATTTGTGCAAAAAGGTGGCTGACAGGGAAAATTTTTAAGACATCTGCAGTTGTCTTGGGCATATGTTTTTTTTCTTTTAGGAGAAAAAACAACCATGGAGCAGTGCTATTTCTGAGGAGGAAAAGGTATTTCAGGTGTACTGCCTCCTTACCACCTCCAACACTCAGTGCAATGTGGTACCTGCCTGTCACCAAAGCACACTAGAGGAGGGGTCTCCTTTTCTACTCCAGCCAAGGACTATCAGTGCAATGGATGTTATACCAACATCCTTCCCTGGGACAGGCTAAATGCTGCTGTTGCCTACTTGGCTGTTGTATACCTGTGGCTTTGCCCAGGGAGAGCCAGGCTTGGCAGCTTTCTGCAAAATGCTGCTAACTTTTCAGTGGGTTGGATTTCTTTTCTATACCTGTCAATGATGCTAGGGCTCTAGTAATTTATAAAAAACCTGCATCACAACCTGAAGGAATTGGGAAGGAGCCATTTGCTTCTGAAGCCCAAGGTAGCCTGCAAGCAGTCAGACGGAGCACAGGGCTCAGTGGAAATCCCAGACAATGGCAGCCTGTCCCTGTGGAGGGACATTTGGAGGTGTCTATGTCTCCTGGAGAGGCTGACAGACTTGCCCAACAGCTGGGCTTGGGGATGCTGAAGTAACTAATTGCACTGAGTGGCAATGTGCACAGCCTGAGCATGTCCCACAACACATCTGCAGGAATTTTATCTATCCTGCATCCATTTTAGAATGATGGTAATTTCTTCAAACCATAAAGACAGCTGTGGTTTAGGCACCCAAGACTATCAGAAATGGGTTGGAAGGAAAAGACAGCATGCATGGATTGTATATTCAGGACTCCACAGCCAGCCTGTGGCCCTTGGCATGTGCCCTTGTTCTTGCTGTGGGAAGCACTAACTTGGTCTTCAAACCCAGGCTGGGGATGGGGGTCCTGTGCAGGGGGGTGCAAGGATCCCAGTGGGGCACAGGGCTGCCAGGAGGCAACGGCTGTGGGATGAAGGGACTGTGATTGCAGGGGAAGAGGCTTTGGGCATGCAAAGGCAGAAACACATGGGGTGCAGAGAGAATGTGGGGTACAGGGTGGTGCAATGGAGCTCTGTGGATACAGTTCGGGGTTGGGAGTACACCGAGGGCTGCAGAGAAGATTTGTGGGTGCACTACGTGGTGCAGAGTAGAGCAGAGAGTATAAGCAGGGAGCTTGTGGGGCACAGAGGGGTCCAAGGGGTGCAGTAGGAAGCATGTGGGGGGACAAAAGGGTGCAGGGGTGTGATTGAGAGCTAGGGATAGGACAAGCAGGAGATGTGGGGGGAGCGTGAGCTGGGCAAGGCAGTGATGGTGTCCGCACTCACCAGAGTCTGCTCCTCAGAGAGCCCAGTCTCAGCCGCGATGAGGCACAGCGTGGTGGGGTCAGGATGCTTGTTCACCTTGCAGAAGTTGTACTCCAGGATCTCCAGCTGCTCCTCAGTGGGTGTCACAGGCTTCTCCGAGGCCATCTTCTCCTGAGGCAGGGCTATGGGGCCAGGCACTGTGGAGATGGGCTGGCATCATTGCCCAAGCTGAGAGTGGCTACTGGGGCCACACTTGCTGAGCCCCAGATTTGCCATCCATGTCCCCACCAGCTCCTCCCTCCCAGTGGCCTCTGACTGCAGCAGGGCACAATTCCCTCCCCTAAGGCAGACTGGGGAGCTCAGCCAAGAGCCCCAGCTTCCCAGCAACTCTTGCCTTGGTTTCCTCACTGTGGCTACCACATGCCAACAGCGCTCAGCTGAGCTGTCTCACCACCCTTAGCTGGCAGGAAACTGCAGCCTGTCCTCTGCTCAGCACTCCCCTGTTGCTGTATTTATAGCCAGTGTGACTCCCGTGGGGACGATTCCTGTTTACAACCGTATTTAGGCCTGGGCGTCACTTGGGAGTGATGTCACAGCAAGGGGCATGTTGAGGGGGTTAATTTAAAGATATTAATTAGAAAACATTACATCTCTTCTGGGTGAGGGGATAGTATCTGGCATCCAGTCTAGTGGCTTGTTTGGTTTTTTTTTCCTTCTCCCCAACAACCAGGCAAGTTTGCACAGGAGAATCACAAACCAGAAGATGCAGGACCTTTTGGGAGAATGGGCTTGGATGCAACAATTATCCCATTTTCCCTCCTGATCAGTGTCCTTGTCCTCCTCCTAGCAGTGTTGCCAGGCATCATCCAAAGCTGGCAATGAGCAGGTAAGCTTCTTTGTTTTCACTGATATTTAATGTTATCATGCACGGACGTAAAAAGTTAGTTATGTTGTTCTACAGCACTGCTGAACAATGTGTTTGTTTTATTTTAGTGTATAAGTGAAGGGTCAGTCCTCAGAGGACTGTACCCTGTGTGTGTCCATCGCTCAGGCATTCACTGCCTTTGGCTGTGATCAGTGCTGATGGCAATGACAGCAAGGAACCTATGTTCTCCGCTAGAGTAACGTTTGTCCCATTTGTGCTTTGCACGAATCTCTGGCAGACTTGGCAAAAAAGCACAAGCAAAACAAGCAAGTACATCCTGGCTTAGTCCCACACCCCTCTTCTGTAGGGCTCCGGGTTTGCTCCTGTGTAGCAAAGGGTCAAGGCTGTCAATTTAGTCAACTAAAACACGAGGCGTTGCCCCCACAAAGCATGCAGAAGTCCCTTGATGCTGAATCATTTTGATGTTTCCGAAACCAGGCTGTGGGGTGTTGGCGGGGAGGAGCCCAATGTAAAAATGTAGCCTTTCTTGATCTGCTCTCCTGCTGTCCGAGTTGCCTGGCCTGTCTCTGTCAGGTGGGCCGGCTGGTGTTGCTGGCTCTCCAGGACTGCCAGGAGCCCTTGGCCTGGTCTTTGCTGGAGACCAGCCCTGCCTCCACATTGCAGTCCAGCTTCTGCTTCTCCTTGGCTCTGGGATGTAACCCAGGCACCTCCATAATGTTGTATCCCTCCAGCATAGCTTTACACCCAACTGTTTTTCTGGCTGATAACTCGCCTTAACCCATTCGGTACCCAGGGCTCTCGCTAGCTGACAGCACTGCTGGGATGGAACTCGGCTCCAAAACTGCCTTGCAGCCTGCAAAGAGCTAGCTCTCCTATTCACAGAGGCTGGATATATCCTCTTCCTTGAACTTTACCTCAAAAAGCAAAGTCTCCACTAAGCCTTGTCTGCAGAAAGTTGCTTTGACTAATAAAAGGATCCTTTGGCATTTAACTAGGGGCTTATAAATAGACCAGGGCTGGTTGTGAAACAGCCCATTCTGCTGGAGTCACTTGGTAAATACTGATTGTTACACAGTGGTTGTGCAAGGCCAGGGCATATCTGAGTTTGATGGAGTGTGCTGGCAGATGGCACCATCCACCATCCTGGAGGGACTGGGGAAAAACCATCTTTAACTCCATGTGCTGCAAGCTGAGCTGTCCTTGTCTGCAGAGTGTTGTGGCCACAGGTGTGTAGCAGCAGCTGCCTGGGCTTTACTGGCATCAGCTCAGTTCAGAGGTCTCCATTTAGGAAGGGGGCAAACAAAGTTCAGTCCCTCATGGCTGTGAGCCCTGGGGGCCTGATGAATGCTTCTTACCTACCTTGGGCATGGGGAGACATCTGGAAATGATGCAGGGGGAGAAGGAGATCCCCTGAACTTGGGGCACTGCTCTCCAGTACTGCACTGGCTGCTGGGGTCTCTATGAAGTCAAAGTGCAGATGAGGCCAGGCTCAGGCCACAAGTGCTTCCTCACCTCCTTGATCAGCACCTAACATCAGCTCTGAGCCACCTGCTCTTCTCCTAGAAAGCTGAGTCACCACAGAGCTCCTCATCTCCTCTGGATCATGCATCTAGCCTAGGCCACCAGCAGCAACACGTACCAGTGGTTTATAAATAATTGTTTGCAGCCTGCTGCATTAATGTACCTTGATGTGTGTACATTGATTTGCATAGGGAACACGTGCTTCAGCTTTCATGTTTCATCTTCACAGCTGTTTCTGTTTCTGGTAATCTCCAGGTCCCTGAGGCATTTTCCTGCAGGACACAGTATCTTCTACCTGCTGGCAGCTCAGGGTGTCAGAGTACACAGGACATGATGCCTGACGGTATTTCTTTGTCTCCCCTCTGCCGCTGGAAGTAGAACAATGCCTACCTCTCAAGGCTGTGAGGTGGCTTTCAGGAAAAGGTCAAAATCCTGGGGGTCCCGGAGGGCTCTGCAGGACTCCCCATGTTGCTTCACTGGGTTGTGGAGGTTTTAAGGAGCCACGTGGCTCTGTGCAATGTGTGGCACCCAGCACTTTGCACCTCTTGAGTGCTAAAAATTGGGGATATATGACAGGACCTGAGGGCACCAGGAATCCCTATGTGTCCTGATTGGCCGCATCTGGACCACAACTCATCCACCTGCCATTTAAATGGAGACCTATTTAAGCCCAGGCCTGGATTGTGGCCCTTAGGATACACAGAACCTCTTCCCTGTACAGGAGAGGTGATATTCTTGCTTATGTTTCATTAAACCTGACAGAAATATGAAGAATCACAACTGTTACGCTCAGCTGCCGAAAAGTGCCACCGCTAACTGCTTTTTTCTGCCTCCATTTTTTGAGACATTGGAAAAAAGGGGCTTTTTTTTTCCTGTGCAAAGGATGTAAACCATCTATTCAGCTTTCAGAAAAGCTGAAGTGCTGTGGTTATCATTCAGCTCTGTGAGCGGCCCTCATGCCCACTGCTGTCTCCCCTGGGCAACACAGGGATGAGAGTTTGGTGGTGATGGTGGGAGGTTACTCACTCAGGCAGAAATGACAATGCCAGATGCATTGTCACAGTGAAACCACATCACCGGTGACACTTGCTTTGTCCGACATGTCAAGCTGAAGAGCCCTGAGGAATTCACACTTGGCTCTGACTAACTGTCTCGGTTTTAGGTGGAGCAATGTGAGAGCAGCCACCAGCTGAAGCTTGCCAGGGGCTCATCAGTTGCCTGGGCTGTGGGCAGCTCCAGCCAACATAATTGTACATGGAGGCAACACAGGCAGCACCTGGTGCTCTTAGCGTAGCACTTAAATGCACTTCTAGGGCCATTTTGGAGTGAGCAGACAAAGACAATGGCTGATGGACACAACTTGCAGCAAGAAAAAGTCTTATTAGATATAGGGGAAAAAAACCCCCTTCATAGTGTGTGTGGGTCCAACATGGGGACAGGGACCAGAGAGGTGGGGACACCTCCATCATTGGTCATCTCTAAAAATCAGCTGGACAAGGCCCTGAGTGACCTGACCTAAATGTGATGTAGGAGCAGTAGGGTGGAGAGAGACCTCCCTCTGCAATTATACTGGCCCTGTCCTGTGGTTTCACCCACTTCCCAGAGACACCCTGGGGTTATTAGCAGGGCTACCAGCTCTGCGCTGAGATGGGAGAGGACTTCCCTCTGTCTCCCAGCATGCCTGCCTGGCGCTGCTAGCGCAGTCAGCATTTACTGTCCTAGCAGAAAGCAGCCACTTTTCCAGAAAAAACATCATCTCTGTTTGCTCAGCTTCACTTTTTTGCACGGCAGACAATAGCTGGCTGGCTGTGCATCTTTGTAATGATGTACTGCACCCGAAGCCTCTGGAAAACTCTCTGTGCAGTAGCTCCTGCCCAGCTGATAGAGCCCCATAGCCACTGCTGGGCTTCTTGACCCCTTCCCCAGTGCTTATCCCGCTGTCACAGCTGGGATGCAACCAGAGGCATCAGCATCTCGTTTTAGCTTGCAGCTATTTCCTGCCACGGCAGAGATCAAAATAGCAGTTCTCAATGCAAACAAGCCCTCCTTGCCCTCCCTTGCTCTGCTGCAGAGCCATGCCCGTCCCCAGCTTTGCTGGGCCTCCTGCTGTGGGGTGGCTGTGGATAACATCAGCCGGTATGGTGCACAGGATAAGGTGGGACGGAGGCTTTAAAAATAAACCTGACCTTGCCATAAATAAGGAAAAACCACCTGTCGTGCATCCTGTAAACTACCCATTCAGCCTTTTAGAAGATCATATCAGACAGGAATAAAGCAAACAAGAGCATAGCAGCTGCTGAAGCAGAGTCAGGCCCCCACAGTACCCCCAGCCTGGGGTCTCTGCCTGCCTGTGTGTTCCTCTCACTGCCCTAGGCATGAAGCCCTGCTGGATGCTGCTCCAATCTCCCCAGCATCAATAGGCACAGGTCAGTTCCTCCCTCCATCTCCCCCCATCCCCAAGTGCAAATCCACTCCAGCCCCCCCACCTCAAAGCCTGCACTTACCTGGAGCTGGGGGGACCAGAAGTGCGTAAAACAAGAACCCCGCAGGTCCTCGGGTGACTGCTTAAGTATCTGCGTGTGTGTGTGACAGGCGGGGACCTGAAAAACCTGCCGCAAATCACAGGAGCTCCCGGGATCCACAGCCACTCTCTGGGCTGGTAATTCAGGTTTGGCATCCACTCTCCTTGGCAGGGCTCAACGCATGGTTGTACGGTCTGCAGGGCTCTCTGGACGGGTGGCACGGGGAGCCGTCGGGGCTCGTCTCACCACGCTTTGGCTTTGGGATGGTGGATGCCGTCCTGCGGGCCCTGGGTGAGGGCTGCTGGGGCTGTTTCCTGCAGGGGTACAGGAAGAGTGAAGGCAGGGTGCGGCGGAAACTGTACTCAGCTGTTCATGTGGGCTCCAGCTGAGCCTGCCTGCCCCTCTGGGGACCCTGGGGCACCCCCAACTGCTTCCTCAGCTAGGATGCAACCAGCTCCCCTGATATGAGCAGCCCAGCTCCTGACTTTGCTGATGGAGCATGCGGTGGCTGCTGCTGTGCAGGGCTGGCTTCTCCTCTCACTTTAGTCCCCTGCAAATGACTTGTCCATGTTTAAAGTTCCTGACTCTGCTGTTGCTTTAGTCAGCCCTGTGATCCCACCAGGCTGCGTACAGGGGCAGGACTGCGGTCCTGGATCTGACCTGTTGCTGCAGCCCGAGTGCCCTCAGAATCCAAGGGCAGTGGCCTGGCTCAGGATGGGGATGAAGTCAGGGCACCCTCTTCTGCCACAGACCTACACTCTCTTCCATTAAAGTGCCAGGGAGCCTGCAGTTCATAGTGAGGTGGGCTGGAAGCATTAGACAGAAGCTTAAAAAGAGGCATCTTGTGGGGTGGGATGCAGTGGGGAGGAGCTGATTTTCTCTCAACTCACAGACAGCTGGAAGGGGATGCTGGAAAGTCAGAGGGGCTGGAGAAAGGGCTCACGAGAAACTGAATATGTGTTTGAATATCTGAGATTATCTGCCAGAGCAAAAGGAAAACTGGCACTGGATGTAAAAAGCTGTGGAACTAGCTGAAGCCAGGGGCAAGGAGCCCTGCCCCTGAGGAGAAGTGGCTGGACAAACCCAGGCAAGAAACCTACCATGTGTTTAGTGATGAGCCAAAACCATCCTGAAGATTGAGTGGTTTTGTAATGTGGGGAGAGACACGGGCCAAGGCAAGGGAATTGCAAAGAGATCTGCACCAAAGGGCAGGCAGACTGGTGCCAATTTTCCTAGCAGGATGACGTTGATCAAGCAAGAGAGCTTGTGCTACGGGGATAGCCTCACTGCCTGATAAACCAAGTGGAATTGTTCAGTAGCTGCCAGAGGAGGTTTTAGGGAGAAGACTTGATCCTGCATGCCTTGGGCTGGAACCTGGCCAAGGGGATAAGGCCTGTTTATCTCCAGTGCTAAGCAGCAGAAGCATGGGTAGCATAATGGGTGGGGGCAAGCAGATTGGAAAACATGTCCAATGGGATGACTCCAGCAACCATGTCTGGGGGAACTGGGCTGCGTTCGAGGGGGCTGGAGCAGACCCCAGCAGGAGGACACAGCCCTGGGTTTTGAACCCAGTGTGAGAGGTCCAGGCAGAGGCCCTGAATTGCATACTGCCACGTGCTTGGGGGAGCTCTGGTGGGTGTTGCTACTTACCTGCACCATGTCTATGCTCTGCTCTGGCACCTGCTCTTGGTCATCCTTGGAGACAGGACAGATGGGAAGATATTTTGGCCCAGAAAGATTTTCTTATATTTGTATGCTGTCTTTTATTTTCTTACATGCAGGTGCCCCAAGCATTGCAAAATGTGAGTAACCTGGCCCGCAGGAACAGGATCAGCTCCTCTCTTCCCTTGTTTATTACTGTCAACAGAGAGAAAGTCTTTAATGTGGAAAAACTCCTTTTCCCTTAGCCTGTGAACCCAGCTCAGACTTGCACTGGGAATGCTGGCAGCGACATTTTTCAGG
Source organism: Nycticryphes semicollaris (assembly GCA_013400055.1). Lineage (NCBI taxonomy): Eukaryota > Metazoa > Chordata > Aves > Charadriiformes > Rostratulidae > Nycticryphes > Nycticryphes semicollaris. The sequence continues at coordinate 214,595 of VXBJ01002547.1, read as the reverse complement.
TTGAGACATGCCACTGAAATGGCTTCAGAGCTGCTGGGAGTCCTGCAGTGACAGTGGGAAAGTCACGTCATAAATCTGTCTGCATCTGGCTGGCAAATGCTAATGCTTTTCTGATCCTGGAATCTTTTAGGCCCCAATTCTCTTCCTGGGAGAGGATACTGCTCAAGTTTATGCCTCACTTGATATGAGGAGATTCTGCTCCCAGAGGATGTCCCTTTGTCAGGAGAGTTAGCTTAAGCAGAAAAAAAAAATATGCCAGGTACATCCAGGCCCATCACAGAGTTTTCCTCCTGGCAGGGGAGTAAATACAGCTGTTGTTATGTGCATTTGATAATTTTGCATGGTACCATGGCGTTTCAGTAAGGAGTTGGTAGCTGTGAACACAGGAGCCTGTGTTCAACATCCCACTCCTCTGGACCCCTCTTGCAGAGGCTTGAATATCATCCTCTGCTTGCCCTGTGGCAGCATGTTGTGGGGGGCACCGTACATACAGCTTGTGACCATCCCTGCCCACATATTGTCCCTGTAACACTGCATAGAGACAGGATGGAAAAAAAGTTGAAGAGGAGAGGGGGAAAGCAACTTGTCAAGCAACCAGGAGAGAATGGGATATAATTCAACTTTTCTGACTTGTTCATACTGCCTCCTTTCCATGTGTCTTTCCTGAATTTTGCCATGTTTTCCTTCCTGAAAATGAGGCTTACTACCAGCACCTCTTTTCTAGGCATTAAGCAGAGATAATTTTTATTTTTGTAAGTATGTGAGTTTAAAAATACGTGCTTTCCAGTTATGGTCCCTCTACCCCCCCCAACCCAGTTGTCAGAGAGCAAAACCTTCCTTTCACCCCCTGAACACACCAATGCAAAGGAAAACCACAAAACCCATTTTCTGTTTTGTTTTCCAGTGGTTTTTTCCTGATGTGCTGGGGTTTTCTGGCTACTAACCCAAAAAATGTGGCTGGAAACAAGGCTCTACAGAGTTTTTTGGCTTCCAGTCTGTTAGAGAAGAATTTCCTAACCAGCCAGTACTGACTCACAGGATAACTCTTGCAGTTGATCAGATGAGTTTTTTACCTGCAAAACCCACTTGCCCCAGAATAAGAGATGGGCTGTTCTACAGGGTGTAGGTAACCTTTAGGTGCAGCTAAAGGTGCAGCCTTTGTCGAATACCCCAAAACACAGGAACCTGACTGAATCATTGATCTTTTGATCAGTTTTTCCCTGGGAGAGCAGCAACACCAGCTGCAGCCCAAGAGCCAGCAGCACAGAGTGCTCACTTGGACCATGTCCCAGGCAGGGGGACAAGTCCCAGGCCACAGGCAGCTCCTCATTGCCCTTGTTGCTGGAGAAGGGCTCCCTGCTGCCCACCCTGGCTCAGTAGCTGCCTTGGCTGCACTTCATGTATTTTCTTTCTGTTTTAGTGAGCAGGGCTCAGTCTGTCTCTCCTTAGCATCAGAACTGGTTCAGGCCTGACAGATACGAATCAAATTTGACTTCCAATAAGATTCCTGCCTTTTCTTTGTCCGTGGGATACAGCTGTGTGGATGGAAACTGCAGTGTTTTATTGCTCCTTCTGTTGTTCCAATACTTCTCAGAGAACAATGTCACCTCATCAGTATTTCCCTGTGCAACCTCTGCCTGGGGTACAGTCTTCCTCTCTCCTCTCCCTCTTACTAACCAGATTGTTTTGAAGTGACTAAACCAGGCACTGAAACATGCAGTTCCTTGCCAGGTGGCTACTAACCCATTCTGCCATTGCTTGTAGGCAGAGCATGCCTGAGCACGCAAAGAGAGACGGCAGGGCATCACACGTAAGCCCAGGAAAAGATGGGCTCTGGCACTGGTGAGTGAGAGGCAGGGAAAAGGCTAAAGGAGACATGCAAATCTGCTTTTCGCTCCTGGAGTACCAGAAGGATGTGGAGAGGAGTAAATGACCTTCTGGAGATTCGAATGGCTGTGCTTTTTTTAGGGAGTAAGTCAGAGAGACAGGAGGCTGGAAAACACCTGCTAAAATCCATTCTGATTTGAACCTCTAGGCTGAAGCTGTCTGGTTTTAGCAGTCCTACTCATATTTGTATACAGGTCAATGAAGGGACGTTATCCCTCTGTGGAGCAAGGATGAGCTCTGCCAGACCACTAGCATGCAACCAAGGTGGCCTTCCTGGTTGCCAGCACACTGTCCTGAAGGAGAGCAAGGGGTGAACATGGACACATACCAACCTGTAGCTGCACCATCGAGCCCAGCTGCTTTTCTCAACCTTCACCATGAGGGACAAGGACCATGCTTTCCCCTGTGCTGTCCCAGGCTGGCAGCAGTCCCCATGGTTTCTGTCAGACTAGTTTGGGCGGGTGGCACAGGGCCATGGTGGGTCCTTGCTGAGAGTTGCCACAGGTGCCAACTGCTGCTGGGGCATTGCCACAGGGCCCAGGGCTTTGAGCACGATAGGGCATCTCCATGTGACATGCGCCACAGCCTCCTGGGCACCCAGGGGCCCCCATAGCACTGGCAGGTAACCAAGATGACTTGCAGAGCGACAGTGGACAGAGAAGGGACGTAATGGAGTCTAGCCCTCTGCTCCAGCTGCTGGCCTCTGCAGCTCCAGAGGCCTCGAACTTAAAACTTAAGAATTTAAAAAGTGCTTTTACCTTTAGTAGCCTGGGTTTTGCTGCTCTTGGGAAGCTGGCACTGACAAAAGCATTGCAGCTACCTCAGTGCTAGCTGCCAACAGTCTTCTCTACACGGCTGGCCATGGGGACAGCTAGGTGAGCACAAGAGGGGTTCCCTCATTGCTCTGACAGCCTCACTGCTCCAGGGAGCAGGTCACCCACAGTGGGACGTTCCCTGCTCCTGGGAGCTCCCCCCTGCTCCAGCTTTGGGGGCTGGGGCTCTCTGCTGTCAGAGAGTCAGTTGCAGCCAGGCCTGTCTCCAGCGGAGAAGCTGCAGACTGGAGGAGGATGGTCTTTGCTGTCTCTCTCAGGATGCAGTGACTGGGCTGGTGGATGGGGATGCTTTCCAGGGATGAGCAGTGGGAGCAGGGTACTGTGCTGCACAGGCAAGCAGATGGAGAGCGCTCAACCCAGAGGAGAGCCCAGCAGGCTCAAACAGGCACAAACACACTAACAAACCAGGGCTAATGAGGCTATACCTGTGCAACTGCTTAAGGAAATCCCACTTTTGCCTGCAGCAAGTTTTTTTGCTCCTTGTTTTGCTGGAGGGGAGTGGGTTGGGGGACATGAGAGGCTGGGGATGCCTGTTTCCATCAGCAGTGAGGTCAAGCCTGCCAGGCTTGAGGCTGTTTGAAGCAGAAGGAGGGCATCTGGCACTGGTGTGGGATTGCCTTTGTGTTGCTCTAGGTGTCTATGTGCTCTTCTCTTGGAGCTATGACTGGTCCTGGATGCAACCAGTGTGTCTGGTTTCCCCAGGTGGATTTTTCTCCCTTCTTTGAAGGCTGTTTCTTTGCTCAGGCCTAGTCCTGTCTAGTAAACTCTTCTCCAGAGAGGGCTCGGGGTAAGGTCATATCTCCTGTTTCTGAAGCCTATGGCCTGAAGCCTGGCCACAGGGAACCCTGCTCAGTGGTGTGGGCACAGCAGATCTGAGCTGGGAGAGCACAGTGAAGAGCTGTCCCCCCATCACCATGGTGCTCCTGCTGTCCAGTGCTGGCCTGTCTGCATGGCAAGGGGGCACTGGACCAGGCTGTCAGGGCTTTCCAGAGCCTGCTTCCCCTGAAATACACTTCCCATAGCAGATTTTTTTGTTTGTTTTTAGCAAGATAGTAATTCTAATCTCTGCTGCCCATTCAGCTTTTCTGCACATAGACATGGCTTTGCTGCCTTGTGAGGCTGAGCTGGCTTTAAGTCAGGGAAAGGGAGTCTTGGGTTCTCCTGACTTGATTTCTCCCAACTTGATTTCTTCCCCACCATCATTGTTGAATTGTGGCACAGGGAAACCTCTGCCAAAAGTGAAGAAGGGACAAACTTGCATTAGCAAACTTGCATTGGCCAGAGTGGCAGAATTTGTCCATGGCATCTTACTGCTATGCTGCAACATCACCTCTGTGATAGATCTCTACACAGCTTCAAAAGAAACACTTCATGGCAGTGCTGTAGAGCACTTTCAACTGCTCTGGACTCTCTCTGGCCTAGAGGAAAGCAGGAATAAAGGAGTTCTTTCTGGCTGAAGATGCCACTTTGTTGATCCTCAGCTACCAGGCTGGAAGGACCATGAAGTCTGGAAGAGAAGGAGCAGGTGGTTATAAGGGGCTGACATGCCCTTGCGTTAGCCACCCTGGATTGCACTCTGCTTGTCCTTAACTTGTCACTCCATGCTCACTCCCTTTGTGTCAGGAAAGGAGGTCCCTGCAGCTCGTACATCTCACTCTGGTGCAGATCTCAAAAGTGAGTTTTGGAGCTTGGCTGCACTCATCCTGTTGTTCACAGCCACATACTTCTGGATCCTTTTCAGACTCAGAAATGAATTGCACAGCTAGAGAGCAAACCTGCGTGCCTTAGGAAGAATTGTGCCACATCGTTATTCCCTGTGATGACAAGGGTCCTCTCAAGCAAACTTGTCCGATTGAGCATTGCTGATCTTTTCGTGTTATATGGCCCTGATATGTGTAGCTCCCCATTTTCAGGGATAAAAGCTCCCAGGGCACAGACTGAAGCCCAAAGCTTCACGTTTTGTCCTTACCTGTTTGCTGGAGGCCTGGATGAACTCACTGAAGATGTGCATCCCCATATTCCATGCTGAACAGCTCTGGACACTGGAGCTGAACTCTTCACCTGCCCGGGGGAGATTGCAGTCATCATCCCTCCTGTTTGAAAGCCAAAAGGAAGCTGCCTTCTCACTGATCCAGCCCTTATGCCCCTTGGAAAGATGACAAGGACACAGAAGAACCCTTTACTGCTGGGATCATTGCTGTGCTTTATCACCAGGTCATAAATTAACACAGCAAAGCACAGAGACCTGTTCTCTCTGCTCTGCAAGCTCTCAGTGGCTGCTGGGAACTCATCATCCACAGACCTGGCAATGCGCTGACACTTTCCTAGGTGGTCTCAGCCACTGTCCAGTCTGGCTGAAGTGTCACCTCTTGGCATTAACTCTCATGGGAAGAGGAAGAAGCAGGGGAAATGTTTGCCTAGGTTAGACCCAAACCAGCAGCCCACTAGAATTTCCCTGCCAGATTCAGCTCTTAGGGAAAGATTCTCCTGTGCATTCTGCCTCTTCATAAACCATCACCTCTTGTCACTGGGGTCTCATTTGCTGAAATAGAGAAAAAGAGGTGCATACTGGAGCAAAGCTCAAATTCTGGAAGGGATTTGTCAAAGCTTCTGGGTTTTACATACAGGCAGGACAAAAAACTGTTGACTTCAGATGAAGGAACAGAGTCCCAGAGGGACTCCACTTGTACAGACACAAATTCTTTATAGCAACTGAATGTTACAATAATATAGTAAGCCAAAGAAACAGGATGGGTACAAGTAGTGCATGTGTGTGTGTTCATTACTGAGCTGAGAGTCTTATACCTTCTCTATTGTGATGTGTAGTTGCCGAGTTCAATCACTAGCTCTGCAGTGGGGTGTCAGCTTGGCTGTGCTATCCACTCCTCGTAGTGTGTTTTAGGCATACATGCAAGACTTTTAGCTGGCTCCTGCTTTCAGCTTGGCCACCCAACCCCCTGAACGTGTTCCCATGTTACTGACCACCAGAACCAGGGTGGGAACCTGACCACCAGGAAACCAGGGCTCCAAGTACATCTAAGAGCTGTCATGGGCTCAGTGGCATTCCCAGAGCTCAGCTGGGTGAGCAGAAGTGTCATTGTGCCTGATCATGGCAGATATGAGCCATGGAGAAAATAAAATACATGAGGCCCCAGCTCTGCTCTCACACTGGAAATCTGGGTGACCTGGGGGTGGGGAACACTCAGGTGATTATATATGCTGCCTGGAGAGACCTGGTGTGAGCCAGGGACTGTTCACAACCTGCTGGTTTATGGCAGCTACAGTTCACGACTGCAATTTCTGAAGACCTAGAGGCTTTCCTGAGCCTCTGAGACTGTACTATCTCTTCTGAAGAAAGTCATCTTATCACTCCCTAATGGCAGGTTGTTGAACCTAAGCAGTCATTTTGTGAAGTTTGCACCCAAGGATAAATGATGGAAAATTAAGCAAAAAGTTCAGATTCTCTGCTGTGTACCTACACACAGGACTCCACATGACTTAGGTGCTTTCTCATAAGTAGTCAGGCCTGTTAGGGTGGTTCTGGTAATACCCAACTTTGGGTAGTGCAGGTGCCAGTTGCTTCTTGCTGTTATAAATTACAGAGTAATTGAGGTGGAAAGGACCTCTCAAGGTCTCTAGTCCAACCTTCTGCTCCATGCAGGGTGCTCTAGGTCAGGTCGCTTAGGGCTGTGAGCAGCTGAATTGTGAATATCTCAAAGAGCTTCCTAGAAACTCTATGGTGCTCTGTTTGAGTGTTTGTTTACTCACACGGAACACATTTTTGCTGGTATTTAATGAAACTTTTGCATGTATACAAGAATCATAGAATGGTCCAGGCTGGAAGGGACCTCTAGGGTCATCTAGTTCAACCTCCCTGCAGTCAGCAGGGACACCCCCAACTAGACCAAGTTGCTTAGGGCCTCGTCGAGTCTTACCTCTAATATCTCCAGGGAAGGGGTCTCAACCACCTCCCTGGGCAACCTGTTTCAGTGTTCAACCACCCTCATAGTAACGAACCTATTCCTAATATCCAGTCTAAATCTACTGTTCTCCAGCTTGAAGCCATTGCCCCTTGTACTGTCACTGCAGGCCTTTGTAAACAGACACTCCCCAGCCTTCCTGTAGGCCCCCTTCAGGTACTGGAAGGCTGCTATTTGGTCTGTTCTCCAGGCTGAACAACCCCAGCTCCCTCAGCCTGTCCTCGTAGCAGAAGTGCTTCAACCCCCTGCTAATTTTTGTGGCCCTCCTCTGGACCCACTCCATCAGGCTCCAGACCTGCACACAGTATTCCAAGTGAGATCTCACCAGAGCAAAGTGGCAGAATCACCTCTCTGGATCTGCTGGCAACACATCTTTTGATGCAGCCCAGGATGTGATTGGCCTTCTGGGCTGCAAGTGCACACTGCCTGCTCAAGTCCATCTTTTCATCCATCAGGATCCCCAGNTGAGGTTCCTCTGGGCCCACCTCTTCAGCCTCTTCAGGTCTCTCTGGATGATATCGCATCCCTCTTGTGTATCGACAGCACCACACAGTTTAGTGTCATCTGCAGACTTGCTGGTGGTGGACTAAATCCCTCTATCTCTATCGTTGATAAAAATGTTAAACGGTACTGATCCCAACATGGACCCTTGAGGGACACCACTTCTCACTGCTCTCCATCTGGACGTCAAGCCATTGAGTACCACCCTCTGGATGCGGCCATCCAGCCAGTTCCTTATCCACTGAACAGTCCACCCTTCAAATCC
>VXBJ01002547.1:89960-206232 GCA_013400055.1 Nycticryphes semicollaris | reverse complement strand
GGGTCACAACTCAACCATGGTGGTCTCTTTGCCCTCCTTGCCCAATTTCCTGCATGTGGGGATTGAGATCTTTTGTGCTCTATAGAGAGCATCCTTAAAGGTCTGCCAGCTTTGTTCCGCTTCCTTGTCCGTAGGACAGTGAACTGAACTAGGACATATCACTGCAGCCCAGGCTGCCTTCAACTTTGACATCCCTGGTGATTTCGCTTGCATTTGTGACCAACAGGTCCATCAATGCATCCCCTTGAGTAGGAGTTGTTAATTTCCTGCCTAGGCACTATAGGAGCTTCCTGGAGTGCCTACAGCCAGCCGTATTGCTTTTCCAATGGATGGCAGGGTGGTTAAAATCCCCCAGCAGGATGAGAGCCTGCAATCATGATGCTTCCTCAAGCTGGAGTAAAAAGGCATCATCCACAGGCTCCTCCTGGTCAGGCAGCCTGTAATTGACTCCTACCACAAAGTTCCCCTTCTTGTCCTGATCCCTAATTCCTACCCATAAGCTTTCGACCTGCTCATATTCTTTAGCAACAGCTCTCACACTCTTTTACGTAGAGGGCAACACCCCCACCCCTTCTTCCTCTTCTGTCCCTTCTGAACATCTTGTAGCCATTGATGGCCACGTTCCAGTTATTCACCCCACCCAGTTTCTGTAATTGCTACTGCGTCATAGTTTTCCTGTAGCAGGATAGCTTCCAGCTCCTCCTGTTTGTTACCCATGCTGCGTGCATTGGTATAGAGACACTTCAGTCAGTCTGACGGCCACATCGCCTTCTTAGAGGGGCACTCCACTGAGCGCCCAAGACGCTTTGTGGCATTTGCCCTCCTGTCTCCTGTCTCAGGGGCTCTTGGTCCAGCTCTGCAAGACCTTGCCTTTGCTGAAGTGTTCACAGCATGCATCAGTGCAACATATTGGAGGCCCTTGCTATCACCCCATCCTCCCAACCCTGATGTGTCATCCTGCCACAGACCATTCTGATATTATCATCTTCATCTGCCTCAAGATCCCCATTCTAGCATGTTATTTGTTACACATGTTTTCTGGCTTAATGGGGGATAATAGAATCTAAAGGAAATGTATGTTGGGGACAACAAATGCCATGAGCCCAAACACTTGGTTTTCTTTTCAGCATTCAAAATCTCCTTTTCTTTTTCTGACTACTTTTTAAAAGGGCATCCATATTCCTCTATGTAGGAGTGGAGGAAATCCCCAAATATGCAGGTTTTCCCTCTCTTTGGGCTCAAACAGATAATTTCAGATGTTAGTAAGAATTTACAGAACCTTATGCTCAGTATTCAGGCAATCTTTACCTTGGCTGATCCAGGCAGATGACTTGCTTACTGCCTTCTCCTATTTAACTCTGATGTGAATGTTATATAACTCTGAATTGACAACACCACATATAGTTGAGTTTTAAAGTTTCATTGCAATTGCAAAACTACCTAACTTCCAGACACAAGCTGCATATTGCCTACTATATTCTCCTGGAGAAACTATCTGCTCATGGCTTGGACAAGCGCACATTTCACTGGCTGGATGGCTGGGCACAAAGAGTCATGGTGAATGGAATTAAATCTAGTTGGTGACTGGTCACACATGATGTTCCTCAGGACTCAGTATTGGGGCCAGTTCTGTTTAATATCTTTTCCAACGGTCTGGATGAGGGGATCGAGTGCACTCTTAGTAAATTTGCAAACGACATCCAGTTGGGCAGAAGTGTTGATCTGCTTGAGGGTAGGATGGCTCTACAGAGGAATTTGGATAGTCTGAATCAATGGTCTAAGGCCAATGGTATGAGGTTTAACAAGGCCACATGCTGGGTCCTGCATTTGGGTCACAACAACCCCATGCAGGACTACACGCTTGGGGAAGAGTGGTTGGAGAGCTGCCTGGAAAAGGACCTGGGTGTGTTGGCTTATAGCTAGCTGAACATGAGCCAGCAGTGTGCCCAGGTGGCCAAGAAGGCCAAGAGCACTCTGGCTTGTACCAGAAGTAGTGTGGCCAGCAGGACTAGGAAAGTGATCATCCTCCTGTACTCCTGCACTGGTGAGGCCTCACCTCGAGGACTGTGTTCAGTTTTGGGCATTGAAGTGCTGGAGCATGTTCAAAGAAGGGCATTAAAGCTGATGAAGGGTCTAGTGCACACATCTTACGAGTGACTGAGGGAACTGGAGGTATTTGTCCTGGAGAAAAGGAGGCTGAGGGAAGACATTATTGCTCTCTACAACTACTTGAAAGGAGTTTGTAAAGAGGGGGGGTTGGTCTCGTCTCTCAAGCAAGAAGTGATAGAACAAGAGGAAATGGCCTCAGGTTGCACCAGGGGAGGTTTAGACAGGATAATAGGAATAATTTCTTCACTGAAAGGGTTGTCAAGCACTGGAACAGGCTGCCCAGGGAAGTGGTGGAGTCACCATCCCTGGAGGTAGAGGCAGCGGGATGTGGAGCTTTGGGGGGACTTGGCAGTGCTAGGTTTATGGTAGGACTTGATGATTTTAAAGGTCTTTTCCAAACTAAATTCTATGATTCTTATTACTATAAACTTAATCATTGAAGCAGCTTCCCATTCACAATAGTTTCACTACTGCTTTGTGCATTCTAGCTTTATTTATTTCTCCTAGCATAAGGTTAAGGCAGGCAGGAACATTGTGGGGCAAGCATATCCATTACAGAACACCACCTGCTTCATAAGAAAAAGAAATCCCCAGAAAAGCTCTGAATCTCATGTAAATGCAAAACTGGTTTTTTGGGTTGGGTTTTTTTTTTTTTTTTTTTGTGATTCATAGAGAGAAAGAAGCTACTTGGAGTTTCCTAATGCTTACCAGAAGGTAAGAGATGAAGAGAGAGGGCTCACTCCCAAAGTCCATTTACGGACATCTGCAGCTTGAAGGGGACTTGCAGATAAGAAAAACTGTTTCCAGGAAACCCAGGCCCTTTTGGGGCAGCAGTTTGAGGCTTGCTGCAACATACCACAGAACATACAATGACACCAGACTACTACCAGACGAGTTCAACATCTCAGTCCCAGCCCTATTCTCTTCTTGAGGGAGTCTCACAGTAGGATTTTTCAGCCCCTTTGCCTCTGTCACTGAGGAAGCTGAAGTGGATTAGCTTAAGTAGGAACAGGTTTTGGTCAATTCTAAATGCTTTTGCATCTAATGTCAGGAAGAAGAATTCACATCAGCTTAAGAGGTAAAATAAAACAAGTGTACCGGATTCTTACATAATATTGACAAAAAAGCATGTAAAAGGATTCATTTTTCTTCAAGGTAAAAATGAGACTCAGTCACATAGGAAAATTGCTTTTTCTCTGAGGTTATCTAGCTAAGTATGTTCTGTCCAGAAACCTATGCTGTTTCTATAAATATTTGAGGTTTAGAAAATTAAGCAACTGCTATGTGAGCAGCTAGAAAATAGTAAAGTTAAGAACAGAACCCAGTGCAATCCTACACATGGCAATGAATGCCACGGGTTCTCATCTATGAGGCATCTGCCCACAGAATAAAATTTTTACAAAACGGTATACTGCAGTCTCTTTCAGCAAACATGCTTGAATTCAACCATCAAGGAAAAAGCAAGTTACCTTTGCCAAGTAAATGAGATTGAATGTGTATAAATAACACTAATAATACAGATGAAAAGACATTGCTCCTAACAGAAGCATTTATGCATACAAAAGATATTTATTAAGAAAAAGTCTTTCCTGCACTCTTACTGAGAATGCAAAATAAAGTGAGATTTAAAAGAAAACAAATGCTGCCGCCTAGGGAGCAAGATGGAAATAAAGGCACAGGTTCAAGCCCTTCATTCTGGCTTGTTTCCCGTAGGATTCAGACCATGACTCCCGCAGTTAGACCTGTCCCTTCTGCTCTTGCTCATGTTTCTGAGCCACCCATGACAAAAAGAGTGGCTATATGCGAGTACAGACTAACACTACTCTGGTACCTAAGAGGAAGAGAGAAGTCTCTCCTGGGTGACCGTTAACAGCTTGCACCTTTGGAAAGATGTTCTCCAAGTGACAAGGGTTTTCAGCAGCTAGCCATATTTTTTGAGCCTTAAACATTTTAGTGGAAGCATGGTGAGTTTGATGCATTTCTATCACACCCAAGAGACCTTCAGAATCTCCGGTCCTGAAAGACTCCTGAAAGCATTCAATGAGAGATGCTTTCATTCTGGTTCAAACCAAAGAGTGTTACCGTGTCTGACTGAAAAAACCTGCAAACTCTCAAAAGAGTGGCTGAAGCAAAGGGGCTGAGCACTTCCAAACTACCGACAGCTAAGCTAGGGGCTGGGGCCCATCTGTCCAAGAAAACACACCTGACATATCCACTGGGCAGCAGTGCATGGAGTCCAGGGAACATTTTGTTTAAGCAAGTTTCCTGGACAAATTTTTTTAAAAAAATATTTCCACAGGAGGGAGAGTGAGCAATGTAATCAGCTAAAAAAAGCTCTTCTTGTAGCTCAACCAGGACCAAACCCATTCGTATCTACCCTTCATTAGCAAAAGCCAGTAAGACATCTGACCTTCGTTTGACATAAATGGATGACTGCACACTCACCTCACAGACAGATCAAGACTGTGCTGATCCCGAGAAGCCAGAAAATACCATAAATCCTAATAAAACTAAATATTATCCAAACATCTGACCTCAAACAGAATAGAGATCCTTTCAAATCTTGTTTTACAATCATGCCATTCAGGTAGTATAGTCCCTTGTTAGCCTCATGCAGATGTAATAAGCTAACAAGAATGCTTGGCATAAGGTTTGACAATGTCCAAAGGTTACTGTAATATCCTTCTATGTTACTGATTTTAGCAAGTTCATAAATGCTGTCAGTAGGCACCAGACAACACTTGGATCAATCAAAGTGGCATATGGATTTTAAGGCATTTGTCAAACATGGTGGTCACCAAATGCTGGCGAGTTGTCCTGTATTAGTCAATTTTTAATTTCAAGGAGGCTGGAATTTAATCAATTCCTGTCAGAGCCAGGCATGGCTGACTCAGTGCTATACACCAGTCTCTGTTAAAGAGAAATGCACCTCTTTACTCCATCTGGAAATGTATGTTTAAACAGCTTGAAGAACAGTCAGAAGTATTAATCATAACGCAACCTGAGAGCAAAAGGAAATTTGGACAACACAGCTACAGCAATTGCAACAAACCTTCAGAACTTGTTCCATCCAAAAAGCAGTTTGCCTGGAGGGTGAGTAACAGTAAGATATATGAAAACAAAATCAAATGAAAAGAAGTTTACAAAAATAAGGAGATTCTGGGCAACTCCTGCTTTTAGTATTTCTGTTTATTTATTACCATTAAAAGAGCAATGTAAAAAAGCAAAACAATCTCAGGGGCAAGGAAATACTTCTGCCTTGGTTTACTGGAAAATTTCATTGCACCAGCTCCAAGGAGCTCAGGGTACTAAGACTAAGAGGGATGCAATGTGGCTATGGCCTCAGCGCCTGGGTACTTCATCACACTCTGAGCTTACCCAGTCACCTTCCCCTCCAAATAACACAATTCCAGAATCCAATCACTCTAGAAATAAGAAGGATGGGAGCATAACCCGGCTTTAAAAACTTTGCTGGGCGACTTCCCTGAGTGGCAGAGGCTGGACTTGCCAGCAGTGAAACCATTCCTGTACCCAAAGAGCAGCTCGGTGACAATTTTGGGAACAACTAAATTGTTGTCCAAATTTTGGGCAATCAGAGGATGTGGAAGTAATAAATGTTGACCCACTGTAGCCACTGATGCAAGACCCACAGGCTATCTTTCCCTCTTTGCCAGTTAATTTTGCTGCTCTAACACTCTGTCATCTAGATGACTTCCTACCTCACCTGTATGTAAAGTAGACCTCTAAAAGCACCACTGAAGGCAATAGGATTAAATAATAACAGTGAGGACTCTACATCCAAGTTAGCCATGTCCTAAACTTCATAGAAAGCCTTAGAGTCCTACTGCAAAAGCATGAGTCCTACTCTTCATATGAATAAGACCGGCATTGTCCTAAACATGACGTACAATTTTAACTTAAAAGAAAAGCTAAGCCCATCACACCAAAATTAATCTTTTTGAGCTATTAAGCTTCAACTGGAGCACATAACTGGGTTTTTTTCTGAGTTTGAGAAAGGATTTTTTTTTGAATGAAAATTAAGATGTGATATAATTAAGTCTTTCTAGCGTTGTTCCACATGCATCACAAAATTCTGATTTTAAACAAAAATGAAGTCCATCATACTAAAATTCTGAGATACCAACTTTTTGATCTATAAAGGTTCATAAACACCAAACTGGTGTATAATACAGGGTGGTTTTTTGTATTTGTATTTGTTTTGTTTTGTTTCTTGGTGGGGTGGTGGGGTGGTGGTGGGGTACGGGGAGAGACTGAGTTTTGGGAAAGCCTGTAAGTCATGTTTTACATTCAGCTCTGGAAGTGCCCAGTTAACAGCACTGAGAGTCATTCATTTTTCTGCATTAGTTTTTATCATTGCAACACACATCGAGAAGGTGGCACTACATAAAGCAAGAATATACCTTAATAATAAAATATGCTATAAGAAATGTTGAAGCATTACTTAAAAATGTATCAAATACCCATCAAGATTATTTCAGTCTTGTGCTCCTACATAGTAATCCTCCATTAGTCTTCATGGGGAGTAGTGCAGAAGTTACTGCAAAATGGCATTCACCTCCAAAGATTCTAATGTGTTTAGACTTTCCCAAGCACAGGAACCGCTCCACACACCATCTCTGTAGATCCCAACCAAGTAAGAGGTATCTTGTCTTGGGTAAGATTAGAAAGAAGTATATCTGCACTACTTCATAAATCTTACTGTCCAAATTTACCTGTGGGAATTGCCAGAACTTTTTAATGGTCAGAAAATGAAGTACATATGGCAGGGGCAGATTTGGTGAATAATTACATGCAGTGCTGGACTCACCATTTTTCAAATATGCAGAAAAATAGGAAGATTTAAAGTCAGCTCTAAGCTTTTATCTTAAGCATTCATATGCTGGGAGCAGTGCTCTGGTGTGATTATAATTATCAGTCTATATGCTGGTTTTCATTTGGATTTGTTTCATTTAGTGGTCTTTAAAAGAACATATTTTTTTTCCGATTTTTGCAAAGAATTAAAATGCTATGCACACTTTCATCAAATACCGAAGGAATATTTCTACAACTAACAAGAACAGAGTTGTTAAAGTGCCCTGGTAAGCACAATTATTTATCAAAACAGAAGTACAGAAGGAAGCAGCTTATGACTTCCATCCACTTGCTAATTCAAAGTATAGCGCACAACTGCGTTGGCATTTGATACAACTTGAAAAAGTGAAATTTTCCAAATCTGGATGTGGAAACAGCAGCTGGGAGCACATAGGAACTTTCTTAAAAGGATTTGCTGCCAGTAGAGAAATTGTAGATTTTTGTGGATTTTTCATCCACAACTGATACGTAATTGGGAGACACTGGTCATCTTTCTTTTCCACTCATGTATTCACGTTTCCCCTTGACCGCTTTGTCCTAAGCTCCCAGCTCTCCACCTGTGCCACACATATCACCCCTCTGTCGATGATTAGTTTTTGCACAAAGGAAAGCAGGCATGTGCTGGAAGATAAGATAGCTTCGACCCTTTAAAGGAAATATAAGACAATAGCATTCTTGTTTTTCAAAAACAAAGTCACTGACCTGTGAATGTTCATCAGGCATGAAGCATGCTGTACATCTCTGCCTGTGCGGCTGCTGCCCAGCAAAGCCTGACGGAGCCATTGTCTGGGGCCAGGGCTAGAGCAGATGCCACCTGGCTTGGATCAAAAGGTAGAAGCCATCTGTGTATTACCAAAGCACCATAAGGTAACCTAAATGAAGTTCATTTCAAGCAACGTGCAGAAAACAGAGGTTCTGAGCAGAACGGAAGGGAACAAACGTGACAAAGGCTGTGTGCTCATGAGCACAAGCGGGTGACGGAAAGAAGCAAAGGCCAGTGCTTGCTCACTCTCCCTGTGGGAAGGTCCACCAGACCGACTCCGGAGTGCATGTGCCCCCTGCCCACACCTCCAGACCCCCAAAACAGCCCTTATTTACACAGGAACAGAAGGTGTCCAGGTCACAGCCCTCCAGCACCATGACCTGCAGGTAGGGACCCCCGGAGCAGAGGCTTGGTACATGTAAGGCCACCATCACCAGTTTGGCAGACATCACATGAAACCCCTTTGGCGGCTGCCAAAGGGTTGTTGGCATCTGCAGGCTCAGATCCTCCCAGAAACCACGAGGAGCCACCACCACCAGCACTGCCCATGGCAGAGGTGCTGGGGCTTCTTTGCTCCAAGGTGCTGCTGTGGAAGTGGCACTGGATACCCATTCATTTCCTTCACCAAGCAATTGACCTACTGGTATGCAGCCAGGACATCTCTTTCTTGCCCTATGATCTGTCTTGCGTGAGAAAATATATCAGGGTTCAGTTTATAAGCGTTCTATGGTTATGTTTAGAAACACTAGTTTTAATAGAGTGAGAGTACTTTGTTTAAACAGGCAAACTAATTTATTAAGATAGGCTACACAGAAGGCACATTTTAAAATGGAAAATAAAGCATTGCTTCCATTTGGACTGTCTGTGCCCCTCTCATTTTCTTGAAGAGCAACCACCAGACGTATCAGCATGTTCCCATCTTGAAAATTTGGACATCCTTTTTATTTTCACTGCAAGAAGAAGAAGAAAAATATTTTAGAAGAGAGAAGCATTATGCTTGAATTTAACAGAGGCATTTTATAAAGTGGACTCTCCCATATCTTTCTGTGTGTTCAATTAAATGCACCGATGCATTTGATTGCATCACTTGTGACAAACATTATTGCAAAGTAACTGTGATGCAAAGATTTATGAATCACACACAGAGCAAGTAACTTGGCAGAGAGAGCCTCACTTCAGGCTTTGTTACCTATAAACACCTGATAAAGCCATCTGTGAATCTGAGAAGTATCAAATCACATGACAAATCTATTATGGACTAAAGTGCCCATTACAAAGCACTAAGGCAAGTCAAACTTTGCAGACTCAAGTGGAAAATAGTTCTAATGCTTACAAAATTTTCCCCTTTCACGTGGCTTTGCTAACATTTGAATGTGTGGTTCTCTGAACTTTGGTATCTTCTTTAAGGAAATTTTAGCCAACTCTCCCTTAGTTCAGGAACATTAGATTTTTTTTTTTTTTTGGAAGTCCCATATGTGGTACTTTGGGATGCCCTATTTCAAAATGTCAGTTTACCAAGCAAGTGAAGATACAAAAAGGAAGTGCTGCAATGCAAACTGCCCTCGATCTTCAGTTCACTTCCTTATCTTAATAGAATCAAGGTGTTTTATTCCTCATGAAATTCAAGAGGCTTGTGATTACCCAAAAGCAGAGATATTCTGTATTTCAGGAATCTTTTAGCCTGGAGGTAGTAAAGCAAATTAGAAATATGAAAGGAAAAATCAAGCCTGGAGGATGTAAAACATATGTAAAGATATGAGGAAAAGTTATGGCTGAAGTATAGACCTTGCATTAAACCCTGTAGCTTAAGCCTCTGCTGTGCTGTTTCCAAAGAGCCTGAGGTCCTGCCAGACCAGCTGTTGTCACTGCTATGGGACAGTAAGTGTGGAATAGACCTGGGATGTGCATTTGAGCACCCACTTGGATTACATTTAAGATTAAAAAAAAACAACAACCAAACAAACAAACAAACAAAAAAAAACAACAAAAAAGAAAGAAAAAAGGCAGGGAGTAAGACCATCTTTGGCCTCCCAGTTAACAGGTTGCACTGCAGAAGCAGGATGGGCAGGGCTTGTACTGCACCTTTTCTCCAGGTGCCTCATGTTATCATGGATCAGCCACAGCAACCTCTCCTGCAGTTCTCCCGACGTACATGGGGGTCTCCAGGTGCCCACACACTCTTGTGTGGCTAAAAAAGCCTAAGGACAGTACTGCCTTGGCCACCAGGGAAGTGCAGCTCCCTTTAAAAAGTCCTTTAATAGTCTTAAACATGGGCTGGAAGTGACCTGCAAGTTGGCTGCTGAGAATCACCTAAGTTAATTTAGAACTATCTGTTTTGTAATTCACTATGGGATATGCCCAATATTTGTTTCTGCATGATCACATTATACTATTTATCTCAAAAAAACATGAGGGGCAGGGCAAGAAGAAGGGCAGAAAGATCTCTTTGTTCTCCCCTCCTAAGGAGTGTGATGAACTGTACCTTGGACTCCTTGAAGTGAAATGACCATTGCTTATGACTATGAACCATTTCTCAAGGCTGAAAAGCTTCCAGTAAGACAAAGTGTTTTATTCTTCTTGTGTCCATGCCAAGTCAAACACTTTAGAACAACTCCAGACTTAACTAGAAAGCTACTGAGTACAGCAACTACTGAATTATTAAAGAAAAAATAATCAGGATAGTATCTGATCACCCCTTTTCAGACCAAAATGCATGTTTCCAAGCACATAAGATACCAACAAAATAAGACAGTTAAGATAAAAATCTATCTTGTGTGTGTAACTGAATTAAATACCATGTAATGTATGAAACATGCACTTTTACATCTCATACTAATAAGATGCTTGGCCCATCATGTGTCACTTAAAAGAACTGAGAGGAAAGAAGCAGCAGGTTTGCCTAGAGAACCCTTTGTTCTATGTTCAGTGCTGTTTTCAGGAATCCGCACCCATCCGGAACTCAGCGATCATGCCTGAAAAATGAAACACCCTAAAAATGTAAGGCTGGATCTCAAAGCCCATCATTCTGCTCTGAGGAAAGATCAAACATATTGCCAGTTTGACTGTAAATCATTTATTACTGCTTTTAAATCACAGCATTTTAAACTGCTGTGACTTCATCCTCCAACAATTTCAGCTGAATAACTATTTTTCTGCTTATGTGGATGTCAAGTGGAGCTACATAAAATGCCTTATTAATGTCATGGAGCAACACCTAGGTTTCCTCTTATTCTGCTAGGCCAGTTATCTTGCCAAAAGAATAAATCTCATGGATTTGATCAGATTATTTGTGACAATATCAGTTTTGCTTACTCTCTTTTTTACCTCTGGCTGCAGTGTTAATGTTTTACTCCAACATTGTTCTAGGCAAGAAAGATGGATAGGCTCCTAATACGTAACATGCCAGCACCACTTTTCTCTCTTTTTCACAGATTGTACTGTGTGTGGCCTTTGGTTCCTTCTTTGGTCCTCTGTGTGTGTGTGTACCCCCCACCCCCAAACTGCAGGTTTACCAATTCTCTTCACAATTTCTCATTTGCTTGGGTAGTTTGTGCTGTATTCTGGTGAAAATGTTACCAAATTCTGCAGATCTGCATACATTTAACCGGACTTTTATACACTTTGGTACTTCAAAATATTATTTCCTTAAGCATCCTTTGGTATCTTTGACGTGTTTCTTATTCTGGCCTGTGTTCTCCCTGTATTGGTCATTTGAATTTTGTAAATTATCTGGTCACATTTAACCTTTCCCCTGCCCCAGAGTCAGAAACATATTTCAGGCTTCCTTTTCTTTAGATCAATCTATTTATGATTTTGTAAATGCCCATCACTGTTGTTTTGCTACTCTCACTTTTTCCCCATGCTGAAAACAGAAATTCTGTTATTTCATTAATATGAATTGCCTTTCACCATCAAATTCAATTCACAATCACTTCCTCTCAGTTTGTACTGAGAGGATGATCTATAGAGGTTTCCAGTCAATCGTAACGGGGGTAACAGTGCTCATTAAGTACTAATTTTCTATGTTTTGAATTTGTTTTTAATAAATTATTAAATTATGAAATAATAAAATACCCTCTCTCAAATACCAGGAGATCTTTTTCTTGATTTTTAGGCAACCTGAGTGGCAAAAGAGTATTTCCTCCTAACATTCAGCATTCTTACTTTTTCTCTGTGAAGTGCAGGACATTGGATCTTGAAGATAAATGTTTTGTAGTAAAAGCTGCATTTTGGGGTTAGATCTTTCATGTTTTATGATGGAGAGTGTGGAAGAGTCCAGCATTACATTTAATGGTAATGTGGCACTGTATGAACAGGACAGGCAACCCCCCTCTGAGATTAATGACAAAATTAATAGAGAATTACAAAAGCAAATATTCAGTACTCCCAGCTAACTGAATCCAATCGTTTACGGGTATCACGACAAAAGGTGTTGCCAGGGATTGACAATTGAGAAGACACTGCTAAAACTGCAGTTTAACAGTTTGTGAATGATTCAAAGCCAACAATCTGACAGTTAATTGGGATGTGAGGATGAATATTTTACTTGCATATAGGGAAGGGAAAGTTAAGATGTCAATTAAGTGAGTACCTGTTTGAAAGGCAGAGGACACATTCGTTTGAGTAGGTCTCTCCATCGGTCCCACAAACTGGATTGTAGTCCCTTGGACATCCAGGCACACCGTACTTGTAGCAAGCAGGCTAGGGAAGAACAGGAACATAAGACGTTGTAAGATACACCATGTGAAACTGGTCTCTGACCAGCTTCTGAAGAATACTAGCACACTCATGCACAGAAAGGAGAGCTCAACAGGAGCTGGCACAGAGTTATAAAGCGCCGTGTTATCTATCATGCTGTGAGGGGAATGTATTGCTTTGAGGCTTGGCTTCTACTGCCTGGCGTGGCTTGAGCCCTCAGCTGTGGGGCAAGACCACCTGGTGCCACCGGCGCAGGCAGGCCATCCCTCCGGTACCCCTGCTCAGCTCTGGGGGCTCTGGACCCAAGCCCAGGGCTCTGGGGAAGGGGCCGCCCTGTACTGGGACTCCTGGTCGGTGACATGGAGGGCAGGTGGGATCGTCCTTCTCGGGGACGACGGGGCAGGTTGCACTCACCGCGGTGCTGGCAGCGGCCTCGGGACACGAGAGGAGCCCTGTAGAGAGTAACCGGCGTTAACGGCGTCTGATCCCGCCTGGTTTCGCCCCGTCCCGCCGACGGCACCGATTCCCCGTCCCGATCTCCCCCGGACCAGCGGGTTTCCGGCATCGTCCTGTAACGGTTCGCCCCAGCTGCCGGCTGGTCGATGCTCGCTACCGGCTCAGATTCCGCGGCCGCCCCGCAAGCCTGCCGCTGTCCTGTCCCGGTCCCGATCCCGACGAGCCGGTGTCCGGCACCGTCCTGTGCCCGTTTCCCCCCCTTCTCCCGTCTGCTTGATGCCCTCTGCCGGACGAGAGTCCGCGGCCACCCCCCACCCCGCAAGCCGGCCGGTGCCCGGTACCGGTGCAGATTTCCCCGGGACCGGCTCCCACTCCACCCGCTCCTCCCCGACCGCTGTTGCCGCGGTGCCGTGCGCCCAGTACCGGCGAGAAGGACGGGCAGCAACACCATCACCGACACTGACACCGCCATGTCCGCGAATGGAGCAACGGCGGCAGGCGGGGGAGTGCGCCGGGGCGAAACGGCCGCGGCGGAGCGCGAGGGGCGGCACGAGCGGGAGTGAGCTGGTGCGTGCTGGGGCTGGGAGGAGGCGCGGGGGCGGGAATTGGATGCCACGGGCGGGACACCTGGGGGCTGAGGAGCCGTGGGGCACCCACGGCAGTGGGAAAGCCGCGGTACACACTGGAGAGGCAGGTGGCGGTGACATCCGTGGGGCTGGAGGCGTCGGGAGAGGTGGGGAGGGGTGTGCTGTCCGCTCACCTGCGGGACTGGGGAGGCGGCAGCACTTCCCACAGGCACCTCCAGTGGTGGAGAAGGGATAGGGACCCTCCCTGGGCGTGCTGGGGGGATGTGGGGTCAAGGTGCCTGAATGCTGTCCTTGGCAAGAAAACCTGTGCCTGCCCTACCTGTATTTTCCCGTGGGGTCACTTATACCTGCCATTTCCATGCGGAAACCCCCAAATTATCCAGTAGTCAGCAACTAATGAAGCTTTGCTTCTGCGATGCACAGAGCCTGGCAGAAGCCTTACCAGGACCACGGTCACAGAATGAAAAGCTTTAACGTCAGGGCTATGCAGGAGCACAGCAGAGTTAATGGCGGGCCCCCAGCTGTAATTTCAGCATTCCTTGGGATTCCCTGCTTGACTTCACCTCATTAGCATTGTGCTTTGATTGCGGAGTGTCTTGGGCAACATGGGGAAGTTGAAAATAGGTGTGCGGTGCCATGTGGGTGTTAAGGTCATAGCTCCCATCTTATGATGTGACAAGGGATGGTTTGTGATGAGATACCTTCCTACCAAGGGGAAGAGAAAATTAACACAGCCCCAGTAGTAAGGACAACCTGCCTGCACCTGAAGTCATGGAAATCCAGGAGAGTAGTTGCTGGAAAGGCTTGGCATTCTGTCCTGCCAGCATGACCATGTGTCTTGGCAGCATGGCTCTCCAGACTATCTCATCAGTTAGTCACTGATAAGAGCAGTTAGCTTTGCAAAGCTCGGGGGTTAGCATTGCACAGAGTCTGACTCTGGAATTGTTCTTACCTAGGTTCCTAAAATCTAGGCTATGGGCTTCTTGTGAAATGGCTTGTGCTTGTGTGTATGAGCTGGGGCTTGTGTGTATGAGCTGGGGCTTAGACCTGTCAAATGTTTTGATAGGTCCATATGCAGGCATCACACCCATCCTTCTTGTCTCTATTTCAACCTCAAGGTCCTTCCAAGCATGGCTTTTCTCCTCCTGTGTTTTTTCTGGTGGTGTGCTCTTCCCACATGGCATCATAGTGAGGTTATTTTATTATCTGCTGAATATATTCTTATTCCTCCAGTTAACCTCTGCAAAATGATTGCCATTCAGAGCACACCTTTGAAATGAATACCCATCACAAGGGACGCTTCATACAAAAGCCTCTGGCTTGGGTTGTTAATTTCTGAAGTTCTTGTAACTAAATAGTTTCTTGCACAAAGCTGTGATTGCACAGGAAAAAACCTAAACACAACAAACTAAATAAGAGTTCAATGCCCCAGACGTTGGTAGCCTAAACAAGCTTTGTCCTGGACAACTCCAGCACAACAAGCACAAGATGGATGTGTACTGTCACCATGTCACCTAGGAGAATAGTTGCCGCCTGGCAATAATTCTGCATGCTAATGCATTTTCCAGTGCGTTACTTACGTGTTCATCAATTTGTTGCACTTGATCTCAGATAAATGGGGTGAGTGGGACCATTTTAGTTTGACATCGCTTCAGTTGCCTCTCTGTGACAGTAACATGAACTCACTCAAAGCCATGTGTTCTATCCAGGATGCTCACCATTGATGTTGCAGAGAAAGTATGGAAAAGTAATCTGCAGGTGCTTTATTAATTCTCAACCCAACACTCATATTTTAAATTGGTGCCAGTCTAGCCTCCTCAGTGCTGAAAGAATTTCCTTTCACTCATTCAAAGTCTTTCCACTGAGAGTATTTAACTTTGCCTTATTTGAATAACATTTCAGATATAGGTCTTTAGAGAAGGGAAAATGAAAGAAATGAGATTTTTAAAAGAAGAAAAGATAACTTACACATCTTTTCTTCTGGCAAGTTAGAATATCTATTAGAAAATACCCTTTTTCTTCCATAAATTATTAAGAGCTGGAGGCAAGGAAGATGATAATTACACAGGGGGCTTCTTAATAGCCTTTGTATCCAGTTAACACATTTCTGAAATGAGTGCTGAGTCACTGGAAAAGAAAACTGCAGATTTATTTGCATATCTCCTAGAAGTTATCTTCTTGTTAACATCAGGTAACTGATTAATAAACATGGAAGATAATAACGATTCTAGCATATGGGCTGCAGGGAGCAATACATAATTAGAAGTTACATCCCTACAGAGAAGGTCTGTTTCTGTCCTATGCTTAGTGGAATAATCCTCTGTGCTTGGAAGCTAGAACTTATTTGAACTTTGGTCACTTTGCTAAGTAAATGTATATGACTCCCTGAAAGAAAACAGTTCTTCCGTAAGTTTATATGTACTTCATATACTTCTCTGTCCAGAGGTTAGGTACTAGCAAAGATGTCACCCAACACATAAGAGATTTTGTGACTGAAAGATTGAGTAAAGGCAGGTTTCACAGCAGAAGTGCATGTCTGTGTCCTTCTCTTGGAGTAAAGAAGTGTTATACATGAAAGTCTGGACAACACAGGGCATAGTTTAGAGCCTCAGGTTCACCTCAGAAGAAAGTGATGGTACAGGAGTGTACCAGGAGTACAGGATGGTACAGGAGGAAGGAGTGACTGAATACTTAACAACTGCTTCCAGCAGGGCTGTAGTGTGGCTGCATCTTGGAAGAAACAAAACAAACCAAGCTGCTGAGCAAAACCTTTGGGATTGAAACTCTTCTAGTGCTCCTCAGTCTTGCTGCTCCTCCAGTGAGTGCTGGCCAGGTGCTTCTGAGACGTACCTCCTGCAAAGAACTGGCCAATGATCATGACCACCCTAGTGATGGCTACAGGAAGGTGAGGTCCTTTTATATAAAGTTTCTCCTAAGCCTCTGATGACTACCCTGCTTGCTGCAGATGCTAGACTGCTTGGGTCTGCCTGTAGGAGAGTTTCCTCTCTTAAATATGTGCAAATCAGCTGTGTGAGCTTTTGAGGTGAAACAGAACCAACTTTTTATTCAGTAATTTTACTTCTTAGCTAAGCCTCTTCTAACTGAATTTAACAGCATATCGTGCAGAAAACTTCATTCTCAAAGTGATAGGACCTGTGTTTAATGTTGATGCCAAGAAATGGTATGGGGAGAGACTCTTGCTTATACGTTCTGCTATAACAACCAAGGTCAGCTAATTTCCTTATTTGCACCATTGGAAGGTATGAATCTGCAGATGAAAGCTTTGAATGGATTACAGGGACATGGCAGTGGTAGTTGTAAAGGACCTCTGGGTCCCTTCCCAACAACCTTACCGAAGCTGTAACCTGGTCTAGCTGAACCTTGGAAATCCTCAAGGAAGTAGATGTTAATCCATTAATTCAAATGCTTCCCATGAATCAGAAAATAACAGACAATGGTGCCAGAGTCCACAGATCTTCAACACATTTTCTTTCTAAGGAACACCAACAGTGGAGCAAGCTCAGTTTTTCACAAGGGGACTCAATTATTTAAAAAGGAATTTATAATTCTTTGTCTAAAACCTTTCCTTGATGTTGAATCCATTCTACTTTCAACCAAATTCTTTTTGCTGCAGTTCGTTGATATCTGCCTTAATCATTAGCTATTTCATTTAAGACCTATTCATTACTGACTGTATATAAAACCTGTTCCTCTTTTGCTTAGCCTGGTTTTGGGAGATAGGGATGTAAGTTTACTTATGCCATGTATCCTCCTGAAACCAATGGGTATTCGCTGCTAGAAGAATGGAGATTTCCAGTGAGAGACTGCCCAAAACTCATGGCCGTGGTAGGAACTTTTACCAGTATCATTTTGCAAAATATGAACAAAACTCTCAATATGCAGCTTAACACAAGTATCAAAAAATATTTGGTTGTGTTTGTTATTTAATCCTGTTATTTGCAGTGGTATCACCTTTGTTGGGAAAGAGGGATTGGCTGGCATGCCTGTACCAGGATGGGTGTGCCAAAGCTGAAGGGACAACAGTTTGCTATTAGTCAGGTCCTCAGGAACATATCAGTGAGACACAGGCGATTTCTGGGAGTGCAGAAGTCCCTGCGTTGCAATAAAAAGGTCGTCAATATATTCCTCACTCTTCTATCACCTGAAAAAGATTGGGTGAGGATCTGGGATCTGGATTATAAACCTTAGCAGCATTGTCTATTATTCTTTGATTCACAGAAAACCTTTGAATTAATGGGTTAATATCTACTTCAGCATCTCCGAGTACCTCATAGAGTAAGGCCACTGAGCCTAATAAAAAAATGCATTATTTCATGAAGATGGGATGAGTGGAGAACTGTTTTGCACCAGTTAGTGAAGTGAAGTCTTTTTGTAAACAGAGGGTGAGGCTGCTTATAACTTTGCTCAAGCACAAGACTGGCATGGGCTTAGGTGACAGGGCAAAGCTTGGAGACTCTGATTACCTATATAGAATTAGTTCACAGTCTTGAAAGAAAGCTGATCTATCAATTAATCTGATTAAAACTGTACCCTGGTTTCAGCTGGGATAGAGTTAGTTTTCTTCCTAGTACCTGCTGCTTTGGATTTTGTATGAGGAGAATGTTGGTAACACATATTGGTTTAGTTGTTGCTAAGTAATGTTTATAGCAAGTCAAGGACTTTTTCAGCTTCCAACAGAAGCTGAGAGAGAGCATAGACAGGACAAGCTGGCCAAAAGAACATTCCATACCATGCTCAGTATATAAATGGGGGTTGCCTGGGGGAGTGGGAATGTGTGATCATTGCTTGAAATGGGATGGACAACTCATCATCAGGTGGTGAGAGCAATCTGTATTGTACCACTTTAATTTCTGTATTATTTTACCATTACTATTATTATTTTTCTCTTCTGTTACTGTTCTATTAAACTGTCTTAATCTCAACCCATGAGTGTTTTTTTTCTCTTTTTTTCTCCCTCTTCCCCCTACCCTACTGGGAGTGTGGGAAGCAGCCCATGAACAGCTGTGTGGTCTTAGTTGCTGCTTGGGGTTAAACCATGACAAACAGAAATAGGGAGAACTCCAGGTGATGGGAGGATTTGGTCTAAGGTACTGGATTGCAGGCTACATTAAACTGGAGGATTCAGCAGTGTGCTGTGGAAAATCCTCTTTGCCATGGTGGATGCTAAAATCTTATAAATGAAAGGAAAATAATGGACTTGCAGAGCAAAAAGACATAGGTGGCCTTAACAGCAAGAAAATTCCCACTTGAACGTGTTCCTGCAGGCTGCTGCAAGCAGGCAGGTGGCACAGAAGTCTAGCTATGTATTTGCTCCAGTTTTCTCTTCTCTTGTCCATCACTGCTGGCATCTATCAGAGAGAGAAGGCTGGTGAGAAGGATGCTGCAGTCACACCTAACCTACAGTTAATGTTCTCTAGCAGCCCCCAGTCATATGGGGGAGGATGTTTACATCCACCGAAGCAGCAGGATGGTGCAGCTGGCTTGCCTGTGCTGCCCCAGGCAGCCTGGCAGGGCACAGGGTTTGGGCACGTCCCAGCTGTACTTGTGCCATGCATGTGAGTCTCATGTAAGTACAGGAGAGTGTCTTTCCATTTGAGTAATTACTGGGGTAAAAGCAAGCAACACCCTCAAAGGAACACAGCACAGGACAATCAAAAATATTTCTGAGCTGCTTTTCAGCACAGGTGCCTGGGGTGGCTCTGCTGGAAGCCTCTTTCCTAAGGCACTGGAGGGCCTCTGCTACTGGTGAGACTGGGAATGCCCCAGTTTGGCACTTGTTAATTGGCTGTTTCTGCCATCTTGAACATGGCACAGCAACAGGGCAGAGAAGGACAGAGGGGAAAGAACTGATTTTCCTGAGCATTTGCATCTCCCTGACAATGATTTCTGTAGGGAAGAAGTCAGCAGCACAGAGCAAATTAATAAGCTTTTGGTATAAGTCTGAGTTTGCTGTGCAGGGGGGATTGGTTCCAGTTGATAAGCCACCTCCCTAGCCAGGTCCAGGGTACTGAGCTGTGGCATCGCCTCTAATTTTGGTAGACTCCTCCAGGCTGTTTTTGTAAAGGCTGGGTTCAAAGGTTCACAGAAGGATGTGGAGGAAGCTCTTTGTCTCATCACATTCCCTCACCATCCTGTCAGTGGCATTCCCACCCCCACACCAATAAGAGACTGCTCTGAGGGTCCTATCTGTCACACTCAGCCCATGAATCATTCACCTCAGCTGTGCAATCCCACATTTGCAATCCC
This sequence comes from Nycticryphes semicollaris, assembly GCA_013400055.1. Lineage (NCBI taxonomy): Eukaryota > Metazoa > Chordata > Aves > Charadriiformes > Rostratulidae > Nycticryphes > Nycticryphes semicollaris. The sequence goes on along the minus strand of VXBJ01002547.1, from coordinate 186,480 downwards.
ATGTAGCCCAAAAGACAGGATCCAGGCCTCAGGGATTCAATTATATACACACTGCTCTGTTGCTCCTTCCTTGATCCCTCCATGCCTATTCATTTTATGCCACCCCGCACTGTTCTCTGCTACAACAGTCACAGATGGGCAATTTGTCCTCTCCTGTTTCCCACATGAACCTCATCTATCACCTGCCTGCCTTTGAAATTAATTTACTGGCTGGCCAGCTGCCCGCTTTGCGCCCTGGGCTCCTTCCCATCTGTGTGTAATATGGGGGTGCTCCCTGGAGGGGGGCTGAGGACAGCACCACCGCACATGCTGTGGGGTGGCAGGGAAAAGGCTGCTGTGTGTTGCCCAAGGGCTCCTGGAGGATCTGCTGATGCCCGCAGTCACCATTGCAGCACAAAGCAGCATCAGCCTTCTGCCTGGCAGAGAGACATGTGGATTGCTGTGATACTCAGCCTTGAGCAAGGGCTTTAGTAGTCCCCGAAGCCTCCAAAAGCTCCTGAAGGGTTGCCTTGGTGGGCAGTGGTCAACATAGTTTTCCTTTTCTCTCTCCTCCAGAAATGTTTTTCTGCTGTTGTTCCCAACTCGAATAAGCACATCTATCTACTTGGTCTGTCATGGACAGATTTACAGGTGCTGGCTTTGACTTCTGCAGTTTGTCTGGGTGCTAGTTCGAATGATGCATGGCAGACCAAGGCCACCCATCCTGCTAGAGGGGAAATGCACTTAATCTTAGTGATTTGCCCGGGAATCATAACCACTTCGGAGAGAGGTTGATGGTCCCAGTGGCATTTGTTATGTCAAAAGTTTTCTCAAAGAGCAGAAACTTTGAAGAGAGCCTGTAAAACCTTCTTTGAACTGCTGAAGCTGTTAAAGGAGACAGGATTAAGGGAATCTGCCTGTAAGGCTGCTCACCTTTTCCTGGATGCTAAGGCTAAACCCCGTAGATGACCTGCAGCTACAGAGCAACAGCCAGGCTAGCGGGTCAACAGAAACTGTTTTCAGCTGGGAAAGGTCAGAGATTATTCATGGGGGGATGAGCAAAGCTGCTGCTACATCAGCACAGTTCTTGAAAGTTAATTGAGCCAGCAATGCTTGTCTTGTTTCCATATGAGAAAATATTTTGAAAAGTCAGAGGCATCTTCTTTAATGACCACCTGTTTCTCCCAAAGCAGTGGTTTCAGCCAGAGCAGTGTCCATCTGAACCTGCTTTCAGAGACAGCCTCACACCTTCTGTGTCTTCACCCTGCAGGAACAGGCTCTGTGAACAGAGCGGTCACCTGAGAAAAGCCTAATTCAAGCACAGCCTGTGTTCCCCATCTTCATCCCAGCAGAGCTTCTGTCCATCTTCTAGTGCCCTTAGGCTCAGTCTGTGGGACAAGAGCACTGCATCTGATCAGTGTCAGGGGGAAAGGGCTACTGGTAACTATCACCATCACAGAGGGAGGGCAGATGGAAGGAGGACAGGCAGTAGGGTCAGCATCTGCATTTTCCCCGTGACCTGTTTATGCTGTGCCGTGCCCTGCACGTATTTCATGGCAAGCAAAAGCTGCATGTACTTGCAGCTCTCTCTGACCCCATAAGTGAAGGTATTCTTATCCCAGAAAAAAACACCCAATGTTCTCTACGGTCTCCAGGATGTGAGGATGGACTACAGATAAGAATTTCAGAGTTGGCTGGTATATCACAGTCAGGGTCGGTCAAACTTTGTTGCGTGTCTGCCTGATGGATTGTCTGGTAAAATGGCAGATAAAAAGGCCTTTATTCACCAAGGAAGTTAAGTGACAGCTTAGAGATGAAGATGAGTTGGCTGCAAAGCTGGTAGCTACCATCCCCATGAAGGCTCAACGCTGCTGAAGGCTCTCCCTCTCCTGTGAAGCCCAGTGCCAGAGGTTCCGCTTCATGAAGGGTATGTCTGTGTCTCACTGTCTGCACCGCTGCCAGTCACAGCTGTGGGGTTTATAGTTTCATTAGAAACCTGCTATTGGTCAAGGGATGAGAACAGCAAAAGGAAGAGGAGGAAATGACAAAGCTTGAGGCTTGTTGGAGGCACTATTTCTGAATGGTGCTGCTGGATGGAAGACCTACAAAAGGCAGGCATCCCCAAACCACTGCCTAGGCTGGAGGATGATGGAGGAAGGTAAATCTCAGCTTTGTTTCCCCCTCACCCTTTTATGGCCTGACCTGAACCACACTGCTCTGTCACAAAGCTGTGGTTTCTCTTATCTTCTTGCTTCTACATTTGGGGCAGTATCTGGCACTTGGAGTATGTAATGATAGGTGTGTATTATAGAGAAAGCTACTAAATCAGGTTTGAAATGTTTTTTACCTGCAGGACATTTTTTCCAACAATAAAGGCAATTTTCATGTGTGATGGAAAAATCTCAGTTTTCCTCTAGATTTTCAACTCCTCTCTCCCACATATTTTTGGGGAATATTTTGAGGGTGCTGACCAGGAGGAAGAAAAAATATTTTCTGTCTTTTGCAGATAGTTCTGTTATCGCAGAGCAGAATCAAAGTTACCCAAACTCCTCTGTAGTTCAACACAAGAGGCCAAAGCTCCCCAGTCATTATTGGAAGTATGCTTTTGGATTAGTTCCATGCAGTGTGAGTTTAGGAACTGCAAGTTCTTGGTATATTTTTCTGTGTTACTGTTCTCAGGCTCCACTGAGCCCAGACTTTTCTGATCTGTGGAACATTCCTGATTCAAATCTTGTAAGAACAGCTGTGTATCTTAGAAATCTCTATTTGCAAGATTCTGGTGGTTTCTTTGCAAGAGATTTTAATGCATTGGTGAGGAAAGAAGGGTTCAAGAGAGACAGTTCCTGAACAAATTAATTGATCCAGCTGAGACATCAGAAGTTGGCTATAGATGGTTAATGAGGCCAGGGCTGGTTGGAGGCGTGAAGATGGTTTTCTCCACTCCTGCTCCAGCTCAAGGAATCTGCAGGCTTGCCCTTGTACCATGTGGTGGCAGCCTTGCTCACAGAACGTGCTCAGTGTCGCCTGACTGGGTTTGTTTGCAACATTCTTTTTAGGGGGAAGAGTTCAATGGACCATATATGCTGTCAGCTGGGTAATACTGTACTGTAATGTAGCGTGTTCATCCCCACAGCATCAGCAATGCACAACTGCTTCCTTTCCTTGCCGTGCCAGAGACATCTATAATTCAGTGTGAAACAGCCCATTCTATTGGGCTGGGTGCTCCAACGTATATTGTCAGGGCTACACAGGTGATAGGGCTTTGCAGGAATGAGGACATGAGGATATCTGGGGCATGGAAGACCTCACTCAGTCTTTCAGATCCCTGCCTGGCAATCCCAGAGGCTTCCAGGAGCCGTGAGCAAGGACTGGTAGCAGGTAGCAAGAGCCATTCCTAGCCGAGTCCCTTCCCCTTCTCCCGGCTAATTCATGCAAGATTTGTCTGCTCTGTGCTGTGTCTCACCCTGAGCCCCATTTTGGACGGCCGGGGTCTCTTCTGCTACAGGTTTGCCTGTGCTGGTTCTTGAGAGGAGAAAAAGGGCAGGTGGTATTTATTTTGATTGAGCTGCAGCGTTGTGTTTTCAGCAGCAATGGCTTAGCAGGTTGTGGGCATACTGGGGAGTGAATCACCAAGCAGTAATGACAGTAGGAAGAGGAGGAGAAGAGAAGTGATTCAAGAGTTGTTCAGCTTTTCCTGATGGGAACCAGGCACAGGGGCAAAGTTTACTTGGAGTGGCAGAAAGCATCTAAACTGAAAGGTCACTGGAGGTGATCTGGGGACACAGCTCAGCTCTGGTCTCTGTTTAAAATCCTCATGTGTCCCTGTCACCAGCTGATGTGGAGACTTCCTGGCAGATGCATATGATGTTGACAGGCGAAGTTTCTCCTTGTCAGCTTCTCTAGCTACCAAGAATCTTGTCAGGCTGATGTGGCTGTCCTAAGGCACCTTTGCTTCAGTGCAAGCTGGCTTTAGTAGAAATCATCCAAACACCTCATATTTAAACAGAGAAGCACTTACTGATGTAATAAAAGTGTCTGTGTGGAGATTACATCGTGCTGCAACTGGTTTACACTTCACTGAGCCCCAGCAGAAAGGATGTGTGTAGTTTGCAATATTGTTTTTTCCCCCTGAATTCTGGCTTTTGCTACTGTTTCAGATCAGAGCTGCATCTATGGGATAGTAATTAGTTAGGAAATATTTCTTAGGCTGCATTTTGGAAAATGCAAGGCTACTGCTGGTATTTTCACTCTGCAATAAGTGCTGGCTAGGTGGCCTAAATGAAGAGACTATATTTGTTATGCTTGTGATATGTGTGCCACAATGAGGACTGGTACCCTGTGGGTACTGTTACCATGGGATCCTTCAAATCTCAGTTTCCCTACATGTAGAGACCCTGTTGCTTGCAGGCACTAAATCCATGATAACTATCATAGTATAAAAAAAATGCAGAGCAGATGAGGAGGAAGGTAGTTAGGAAGTTGATCTTGCAGTATTTTTCTTAAACACATTTAAATTATTTGGAGAACTGAAGTGGGTTTCCTTTTCAGCTTATAGCACAGAGGAAACCCTTTGCAACAGATCTACTTAGTACAGGTGGCTTTGGGCTTGAAGTGGAGGGCTTGGAGCTATGAGATTAATTTATTGTAAGAATCAAATGTAATGCAGTAACTAAGGACAGAATAATATCAGTATGGTTCATTCATCAGAATGAGTCTTGCTGTAGCTTCTCCTGTCCTTTGTAGCAAAGAACAAAGAAGTTGTGGTTTCTTACTCATGTATTTACTATTACTTTAGCATAGAGTTTTTCCTGCTGGTAAGTGGCATTACCCAAGCTCCTTATCCTGAGGCACTGGTCCAGGATGAGATGCTCCCTGTTTTACTGTGATTCCAAATAGTTCCTTGCACATTACTAGATTTATCTATCAGACTCTGGAGGGAAACTGATGGCTAACAGTGAGGTTTCTCCTGCGGACTGTGGCTGTACTGCCTGCAGGTTGGGCAAGGAGTGACCCATCCCATGGAGCAGCACACTTAGGCTCACCTAGGATGTGGGAAGCCTTCTTTCTATGTGTAAGTATGTGGAGAAGCGTGGAGCTGAAGCCAAGACCCATAGAGGACACTATTCCTCAGCTATGGTGCTCTGTCCATTTAAAAATGCCTTCAACCTTGGGTAAGGCCTGCTATGTTTAGGGTAGTCAGGATTACTGACATTCCCCCATCAACTCTGTGTTAGAGGGGTTTGGGATGGTGGATCCTCTCTGTTTTGGGAATGATAGCATTAGAGAAACTTGGTTTCGAGTGTTCTTCTAAAAGTGGCAATGGAAAGGTATCAGGGATATATCCTGACTACTCAACCCTGATTTTCTTTGGTTGATCCCAGCTCTGAGTCTGAGCAGGTGGTGAGCAGTGTCTGCAGAGTCCCATATGCCACATGAACCCAAGAAGGGCTGGAGGGAAGCCCCAAGCTCTGCTATACTTCTAAGACAGTTTGGGGAAGAAAGACCTCTTGTCTGTGCATCTCAGAGTAATCTTTGTGGGTGAATTGGATGTGCAGCAATTCTCAAAGGTGAACTGGTGCTCTGTTCACCTCAGTTGTCTCTTCAGTCCCGTCTTCTTCTGTGTTCTGTATGCTCATTCCTATGGTGACCATATCTTACATGGTCATATGGATGTCTCTGCAGTTTCTAGGCAATATCAGCAAGCATATTCCATAGGCAGCTGGGGACTAGACATGGAGCAGAACATACAGTGGGAATTTGGGCCTGGGATCACTGTTCAGAGCAGGCATTCGTTTGAGTCTTCCAAAATGCAGTATGGCTAGAAGCGGAATGCCCATGCTCTGTGTTCATTTAGTGCTGAATCTGGAGCATGCATGCAATCAAGAGCATTGCTAAGAGTTTTGTCCAGAAGCTTTGGAGAAATTTAAAAAAATCACTATCAAGTGTAGCCTCAGTCTTATGCTAGTGGACTTTCTAGTCTCTGTCATCAGGGCAAAGGGGACAGGCTGAGCTTGTAAACCCCCTTTTGGCATCCTCCAAAGCCTATCAACACCAGAAGCCAAAGAAGTTGCCTTGGAAACTGTGATGAAATTGAAGGTGCAGGGAGCTCCTGGAAGGCTAACTGGAATAGCAATGTAGATACCCTTCCTGGTGGAGCTCAGTAATCCTGGAGTTTCTCACCCAAGCTGAATGTTAGAAAGGGCCATTCCTGTATAGCAGGATGCTACGAAGCTTTTCAGTTGCAGGTCTGCCCACTTTGAAGAGAGGCAGCGTTCATATATAAGTACTTTATACTCAGGGAAAGTATAATGTGAGTCAGCTGTGCCTGCTCCTTGGTTATGTTACCCCCTTAGAAAGATGAATGAGCAAAGCAGGAACATTTGCAGTAGTGGAAGAAAGGGATTCTGCAGGGAGTGGAAAAGGAGATGGACTGGAAGACCAAGCAGCAGATAATTTGCCTAAGGGACAAAGAGAATGAAGCAGGTTACTCACTTCTTTTTTTACACTTGCCACAGGCTAATTAAGGAATCAATGTAATGCTAGAAACCTCTGAATGCTTAATGGAAAAATAGCTAATTAATTAACATTACAAATCATAATGATTAAGGAATTAATCTTTTATGAACTTAATTAGGAATGGTGAGTAAATGGGTACATGGGAGGATGACTTTTGGAATATGAATTATGGTTGTTTCTTTCCGAATCACTGATAGTTAATGAAGACAGAGAGCAATATTACTGAGCAAACAATGCAGAAGGGAACAAGGCTGTGTAATGATCCCAGCTAGGAACGGTAATTGATTTGTTTGTTGGGAAGGCTTACAAATTGGAAATGGTATTTGGCTTGATTGTTCTATTACTTGTGGTAGTAAAGGGGATAACTTGTCCTTGACTGTCTGCCTGGAAGGCAAAAATCTTGACTGGCTGAGGCTTTGCATCCAGTTCCCAGGGTTGGTTGTGGTCACTGGTCAGGGGCCTCAGGACTTCTCTCATCACAAGGCAATATGAAGTAGATGAGAAGCACAGTGTTTAAAAAACGGCCATAGAGCATTGTGAGGGCAGTATAGAAAGAGATTGGAAGGTCTGAGATGACTGCAATGGTCTGGACCATGAGATTTCTCTATTTGGCGTTTTCCTAAGAGGCATCTGCTGGCTCAATCTGAATTTTAAGTTTCCAAGTGATGGTTCCCAGAATATGTGGACCCACCTGTGGATTTCCAAATTGTTACAAATGGGTCTCTCATTTTGTGCTTGCATTAGGGACCAGCTTCTCACTCTCTCACTCCCTTCTACTAAGCAGAAATCCTTTCTGTGCCTGGGTGGTGTGAATGTGTCAGGGATGCTCCCAGTAGTGCCAGGCAGAGCTCCGAGAGAGCAGAAAACCCTGGCTGTGGTTTGTAGAGCTTTATCCCTTAGTTAATCAGCTGTTTCCTGTTCAGTGCTTGTTTGGCGATGATTCTGCTAATAATTGTACTTAAACTTGGCAGTCAGACAGAGAATTGCGTGACGCTAAGGACTCATTTGGGCTGAGGAAAGAGACAGATCTTACTGGGATTTACCCTGGGGAGCACATGACAGTGGAGTTACACAAATAGGAAAAAGAGGGAACTGTGGTCCTCTACTTTTATTTCTGACATGGGTGTCTGACATAAGGTTCCTCCAGGGACTAGAAAATGACAAATTGGAACAAAAACTAATGAACTCCATACCTTCTTGAAATACGACTTAAACTACCATGTTAATCTGGTTAGATATACACTGCTATGATAACACAGCTCTTCTGTCAGCAACTGAAGCAATTGATAGATTTCTTTTGTTAAAAAAGCTCCTTACTGCTTAAGAACTTTATTTGCTCCCCCCCCTTTTTTTTTTTTATTTAATGGGTTTAGATTGTTTGCTGTGGACATAGAAAGCAACCTATGTCAGAGGCTAACACAGTCAAAGAGTAAGGTTGGTTATGAATGCCACTCTTCACTGAATACTTCTGTCTGATGCTGTGCACCTGGAACTCCATGTCTGCACAGGCATCTGTTTGCATTCTCCCCTTCCTGCAGAGTAAGAAGTGTGTTTCTCAGGTGGAAGTGGTAGGAGGCACAGGATGTTTCCACAGCTTTGCTGTAACAGACTCTCTTTGAAGGTCCCAGTCTGTTCTCGGAGTACCCAATGGTCTTAGCCAGACCCTAGTCTTTGGGATGCAGAGACTTGGTATGTAGTACTTCTGCAATGCAGTAATTAAGATATCTGATTAGAGGTAGTGGAACCAAAATTTTGAGTGATGGGTGGTGGAGTGGAAAGAGTAGAAAGAAGACAAGCCAGTCATGGAGCTTGCTTACCAGAAGTCATTCTGATTTGGTGCAGAAAGTGGAGTATAGACAAAAGAATGGGCTCTTACAGATTGAGACCCTTCAGACCAAGGGTTTTGCTTTTCTCTGATAATGAGCCCATCTATGAAGTTCAGATGCGCTTCTGTCATGAGTACTCGGACTATTTTCCCACATAACTTGCACCTTTCCTAGAGCAGCGTGTGACTCTGAATAGCATGTGTAGCCCCTTGGCATTACTTTGTGTGATGGCCTATATGATGCCTGGGAATCAGCCAAATGCCAACACAACTAACCTACCGGCAGGAGTCCTGTGCAGAATGAAGCAGCACTAATTTTTTCATGCTGGGCTTGCTGGACATTCAGCAAAGGAAGGCTTGCCACTTTTGCAGGGAAGGCTGCAAAAGGCATAAATTCATTTAACTAAATACTTAAATATATAAAAGAGAACAGGTTCTATTAACATGGGGTTTAAGCTCCTATGTGCAGTTGTGAATTTGGGCTTTAGATATTTGGCAGAATCAAACATTCATATGACTTGAAGAGGTAGGCCAGCTCCTTGTACTCTTTATGGATTTTACTAAAAGAAAAAAAATGAGCTAGTATGTGCTTATCAAGCACATTATTAGGCTAATTTACTACAGTTTCATGAAACTAATTAAAGAGGAACAAGACAAGGATGAAAATAAGGTCACAATTAAGATTGAATCAATAAATCATTGGATTCAGCAACTTAATACAGCAAGTAGTTGAACTAAATTATGAGCTTGGCATCAGAAAGAATTGCTTTTTGTGTAAACCTTGTTCAGGGGATGATAAAGGAGATTTATCGCTGCTTGTTTCCTAGTGAGTTAGTGCATTGACTTTGTTTGGGAGAACTTGAGAACTTGATCCATCATGGGCAGAAGCCTGTGTAGGATCTAGGCACCAGGTCTGCTTTTAGCCCCTCACCAGGTGGTGTTGCTCACTGCAGACTCTGTCCAATAAGCTTCCCATCAAGAAAGAAGCAACATGACTGTCCAGAGCAGTTCACTTTTTAATGCACTGTCCTTGAATAGCTCTGTTCTTATATGGTTTTATCTTGGTCCTTATTTCTGTTTTCTAAGCCTATGCAAATATAAAAGGGCATTTTCACACCCTTCATACAAAGGCAGTAGTAAAATCAAGCTAAACACCAGTTTTAAGCAATGGTCTTTTTTGAACACCTATCTATACTGGTAAAATGGGAGGTGCACATGCTTGGAAGACTGGAATTCACCAGAGTGCCCAGATCCTGAACTCAAGATATTTTCAAACTTTTTTTTCACTTCATCATATGATCCACTATACATCTGCTAAAACGGAAAAAAAATCTTCCAGAACTGATATCTAATCTCTCAATATCTTCACTGTGGCATTGTTTCTACTGTACTGGGCTGTTTTGAAATGTTAACTCTTGACGTAAGAGACATTGCCTATGAGTTTTCAACAATTTAAAAAATAGGTTAAATTTATCTTCAGTTATTTGACTCTATTGTGGCATTGCCTTGTATCAGCTGTCCCTGCCCAGGACAAGTCTGGGGTGACTGGTGGGGTTTGCTGCACCTTCTGACATTTCTGGGCTTGCTGCTGCTTGTGCCACTCTCTTTTCTCTCATTGCATTAATTAAACTATGTGGGAAAGAAAATTTGTTAACAGTAATAAAGTCCTTATGAACTGGTCAATTCCTCTCGTAGCCATGTATTAATTTTAAGTGTTTCTCTTCATTAAGAGGTCTTCAGGAATTGCAATGCTGTAGGCTATTGTAAAAGAACACTTGAGATTATGCCCTTATAGCAAATTTCACACGAAAATGAGTGACAATGGAGCACTTATATGATCTGGCAACTTTTAATAGTTGTGATATCCTACTCCTAGTAACTACCTACTGCTCTTGCTTCATCATTCCCAGACTGACACTATAGTGGAAGGCTGTCATTGTCAGTGTAGTAATGTTACCAAAACTAATGTTTCAAATCAATGCCAATGCCTGATGGCACTTTAATGGAGCCCTGGCCTCTCTCAGATGGAAAGAATTTAAAATAAATTCAATTACATGTCAGGATATGAGGAGGCATAAAGAATGGCTTTGGGCTTTTTTTGGACCAAATATATTAAAAAAGAAGTTTGAAGCATGATGATCAGCCTTGTTAACTTGGCTGTCTGATGTATCTGATATTGATGCCACTGCTTCTAAAACTATTGCTCTCAAGGGGTCAGCAGTATTGATTTACTGGCTTGCAGCAACTCAGAGAATTAGTCTGGTATTGCTAAATTCCAAACACAAGCACATATTCAGAAGATGTGAAATCACCTGCAAAAATGTGCAACAGTCTCAAATAATTTACTATTAATTGTCTCTTACTGTTGGAATGTCTCAGACGTCTTTCTAACTCAATGGGATTGAAATGGAAAAAAAAAAAAAGGAAAACAAAAGGACAAATTAGGGCTTAAAGATCTGATGCTTTAAGAAAAATGGCACTCTTGGGAGAAATTGCATGTGTCTGCAACACAAGGAGCAGGGGAATCTGTAACTGGTATTGTATTAGGTGGATGCTGATCTCAGCACTAGCCCTTAAATTACAAGTAGCTCCTTTGATTTCAGCAGGGTTACTGAAGATTATTCCAGGTACAGAGGAGCTGTAATGTTTGTCAATTATGTATCTTATTAGTATGAGGCAGATCTCTGAAATAACATTGCCCAGAAAAACAAATATTCAAACAATTGTTTTTTCCCCATTTATTCTTCTTCTATAGGCAAATGTATTAATAAGATAGAAATAAATCCAGTGAATGAACTACAATTAAGTGCCATATTAATGCATGAGAACAGAGTACTTGCTCTTATCTAGGTTTTCGAAGAACTAAAATAGATGCAAACTAGTCTATCAGTTGAACTCACTTTAACTAGGCTCTATGTACAGGCAGGGGTCTTTCCCTTTAAGCAGAACGATGGCACTCCCTTGCTTTCATAAATCATGCTTCTCAGGATCTCATGAAGGAGGATGGTGTCAAGGTGCTGTTTTGCAAATGGGGGCATGGAGGCAGGAGGAGGGTTGAGGGAATTTAGCCAACTACAGATACCAATGCAGTGTAAAGGAGCATGTGGCTTTATTCCAGTGGTCCTCTTGATCTGCAAAAATGCTGGTAACTTTTTTGCCCAGTTATTCAGCCTGTCCCCATGGGCTCAGCACTTACCTGTTATGGGAGCCCAGGCATTGCTTTAGGTTAAAAAGGAGACTAAACCACTGTCTTTGAGAGAAATATGGGGAAAATGCCTGTGAACTTTTCAGGAGGCTCACTAAAATTGCAGCTGGTCTTAAAGCCCCAGTTCCTGGAGTCCTCTGATTATCCATGTTCCCTGCTTGCAATGAAAGGCAAAGGGTGTGTGTGGTTTTTGAAATTGCAGAGGAAAAACTAAACACAGAAAAACGTAAGAAATTTTCTTTCAGGCTGTTAATAAACATAGTTTGTATGTTGCCTGGTGGAAAATTCTTAGCAAAACAAGGAGGTAAATGACAAAGAGCATAAAACCAGTAATATTGTTAGAGAATCCCCAAATATGGGTGCATTTTAAAATCTTGTCACTCTTGCAGTGGATAAGATCTGGCATGATTTTTAACAGCTCCTCTTGGTCTGCTTTCCACTCATCTAATTTAGGCCAGGACATGGTTTAGCTATATTTTAAGGAAAAGAGGTCTGCCAGCCTCTTCAGCTTTGTGTCCACCACGCCCAGAGCCTTTCCACCTAGGATTGGAGGGGTCACAGCTTCTGAGCGGTGTGAAAGCTAGTTCTCTCCTCTTGCCCCTCTGCTGGGCACAGCTGTCTCTGACTTGTAGCCAACAGCTCTCCAAGGAGCCCTCTGCCCATTGGCGTGGGTCTCAGCTCGCCAGCTTATCAGCAGTAAGTGCCATCCACGGCCAAACCATTGCCCTGCGGGAATAACTGCGGAGGGCAGAGACATGGGGGAGAGTGCACCAACACAGCTTCCTGAGAGGAAACAAAGCTTGTGCTTGACGTGTGACCAAGGTGCTAGGACTCCTCTGATATATATGTGTGCTGACAGATGGTCTGACTTGAAATACTCTCTCCAAATTCCATTAAGACCTAGGAAGAGAGCGGGCAGCTAGCAGCCGTGAGGAAGTAAGTGGTTTCTTATTAACCAGCCCCCACGCTTCCCAACCCCTGCTAACAGCAGCTGGTGGAGTGTCTCTTCCGGATGTCAGTTATCTGTCCATCTGGCAGGTACTTTCAAGCCTGCCAAGATGTGTATAAATAGAAGGGCTTTTAGAGAAAAAGTGGCAGACTGCTGTTGCAGACCTTGTATGTGCTGGGTTATGAGGGGTACTGGTGGCTCTTTCTTCAAAGCAGTGCTTTGCCACGGATGTTTTAGTACTCGTATGAATGCGAAAGTTTTCTTTTTCTGAGACAAAATTTTAAGGCTTCTGTCTTGCCTCATTTTCAAAGGCTATAAATAACGAACTTGGAAGCTAAGAAAAAGGTTTCTCCTGATTTTTTTTTTTTATTCACCACAGATATAAAGACTGATTCAGTGTTGCCAGGTCAGGACCAGGGTGACTGAATTGTTTGCATTTAGAGCCCCAAAACTAAGTTTAAAAGAGACTGAATTTAGATTTTATGGGATTTGAGCAGCGTTGCAACTAGACTCTCATATAAGCACCATCAGTGTGCAATATTAATATGATTCTATGATTAACAAGAGAGAGGCACCCTGACAGGGGCAATTTTAGCACTCCTCTCTGCTCACATCTTTCAGGACATCATCTAGAAGAGCGCCTTGTTTTCAGGTGTGGGTCTGGTCTAGAACAGGCAATGATCAGGTTTGGCAGTAGTGGGCCAGTCAGGCTGAGTGTTTGCAGGTGAGTTAAATGTCAGTGGGGTGAGAAGGGTACTGGCTAGACATCTTGGATGCTAAGTGTGGATTGAGGCACTTCATTTCCATGTAAACATTGCAATGTGCACCTAAATTCATTGCGCAGTGTAACTGTTAGTGTCTTTTTTACGATTCATCTGTCCAGATTGAGATACTGCCAGTACCATGCTCTATCCCTGTGCTAGGGGTCTGAATTCCCTCCTACAGACTGTGGAGAGATGAGTACTTCGTCTCGCTCTAAGATGGGCACCTGAAATAGGGTGAGATGCCTCTCATGTCATAGCCATGAGCTACTAAAGATGTTACAGTAATGGAGGCACAGGTCCTTATCGTGGAAAGAGAGCATGAAATTCCTTGTGAGCACTGGTGTTTCTAAGTGGCTTATAAAGTAGATATTCCCTATAATAATGCAGACTGGGAGCTAACTAGTACTGATTTCTATGGCTGACAAAGTGCAGGGAAACAGCCAAGTTTTGCCCTTTGTGCAAGTGATTGTGTTGGCTTTTCCCAGTTCAGGTGAATGTGAAAATGAGGATAAAAGAAAAAGCAGCAGGGAGTTGGAAGATGGCAACTCAGCAAGGTGAAGGCCTATCCCACTCCAAGAAGCAGTAAAGACTAACCCTTTTCCATCTGACCAAGTCTGCTGCCCAGGGAGTCAGCACTGGGTTCCCTTAGTTGGGATGTGTGTTAGTCCCAACCATTTTTTGTGAGTGTATTAGCCAAGAGGTAATTGCTGTGTACTCATAATTTGTATACAACCTGTCTTTCAAAATTCTATTCATTTTTAAATATGCCCATCTAAAAGTGATCCTAAGAGCTGAGGGTTACAGAAAGTGTGGTGATCTTGTGGGACCCAAGGGATTGCTGCTGTCCCCAGTTGGCCCGACCAAAGAAACTAAAAAGTTCAGAGAAAGGTTCTTATTTTTCTCTTAACAGACTTCACAGGTACCTTGATGAGGTTAACTCTTCTCACTGTTTCATCTGCAGCCCAAACCAGAAGATGAACATCCCACTAGCCAGCAGAGGAAGACAGCCATGTGGTGCTGAGATCAGGGATGCTACATGTTCCTGTGCCCTTTCAGCATCAGCTTATCCAAAATGCAGTGTCTGACACTGCTTATGATGCTGCTGAAAACTGAAGCCTCAAAACCAAACTCTTTGGAAAGTGTTTAATGGTGTCAGAAAGCAGAGCTGGTGTTCCACATCAGTTGGTGCAAGACATAACAAAGAACACTGGGACTCAGGTTACGTGGTGACTTGTAGCTTTGTTCTGATTATATCGTATTGACCTGAATGGGAACTCTCTGTACTATGGAAGATAATCTATCTCCATCTATCCATTCAGCATTTGTGCTTTCTGCCTAGCTCTTTGGGAAATGGGAGGTGCTGGAAGATGACTTTTTCACCTGTGATTTGGATCTTAGAATATGATGTAGATGTGGGATTTTTTTTTCAGAGTACGGACAGGATGTAATACCCCAGAAGGCAGTCAAGATCCAGACTACACCTCTTTTTTTCCTCTGTTGCTGTGCTCCTGAAGTATCAGACAATTGCAGATTAACCAGTATGATCTCAGAGACAACTCAGCCTGGATGGTGTCTCGGTATTTCATATGATGTTATGAACTGCCAGGTATACTTAACAATGCTCCTATATTTAATCACTGGTGCAGGCCAACTCAGTGCTCATACAGAGAGTAGGAATGAGGATGCTGTATCAGAACAAGTCCCTTCAGGTACAGTGGTCCATCATGTTTCCATCAAAATTCACTGATTTGATAGATGATGAATCCTTAGGGAGGAGACCTGGGTGCTTCTGGAAGGAAATTACCCTTAGATAGATATCTGAAACTTCTGGAGAAGCTTATTTCTCTCTGTTGATTATAAAGAAATTCTGGATGATCAGTTCAGATGTAGGTGTGTTTGTTTAAAGGCTAGGAAAATAAATCCCAACACTTCTGGCCCTGAATCTCATCCTTTCTGATCTCTAGGATGACCAGTATGGTGCTCAGTAAATTCTCTATAATGTATAGTTATTCTTACTGTGGTGGCAATTCCAGGCTGCAAAGTTAATGCTGTGGGCTGAGATTTAGGTGAATGGGATCCATAGGCATTTTCTAAAGTAGGCAAAGTGGGCTTGTCAGCAGAAAGCGCTAAAAAAGGGTACATCTTGCAGCATATGAGATTGTACACTTCCATGCCTTTCGGTCAAATATGAGTGTGAGGTGTCCCTGTATATGTGATTGGTATAAATCATGTCCATGTCCCACTACTTTAAGGAGCTTTGTGGAGTAGGTGTCACCTCAGGCTAGCAGTGTGATGTGCTTCCAGCACTTGCAGTAACACAGAATGTTTCCTCATTTCATAAGAAGAGGTAAATTAGCAGACCTAATGCTCACCTTTAGTAGTATTTTTTACTTTATGTATCTCATTTCTGGTATTTTATTAATCCTCCTTCCATATGGAATAGTGCTTATCTCCTTAGAGTGCCTGGTACATATGCCTCATTGTGTTGATCAGGAGATCTTTTTCCATTTCAGATGCCCATGCAGCTGTCACGCTGCTGGTGTGAAAAGAGAAATCCTCCAGCCAGCAAAGGCAAATCACCTGCTCATTTCCTTATTTTCCGTATCATCTTCTGGAGGCTTGAAGACATGGCAAGGAGAAGGAGAGCTCGCTCTACAGACTACTTGTGAATGCTGCCTGTGTCGGTGGCACGAGGCCAGCTGGGTTGCCCTTTGGCAGCGCGGGGCTGTAAGATGGATTGGGCGGCACGCCGTCTCTGTGCTCGAGTGCCTGGGGAGCTGGCTCGGAGCAGTAATGGAGCACGCTCCCAGGCACGCGCTCGCCTGCCATTGATGCAGCAAGCTGTTCTCTCCCGCCTGTCACAGCTCATGGCCTTCTCCAGGCTGCAGGCGCAGCCCCCACCAGGACAGGATGAATGAAACTCTGGTAATTACTACGGCATGATTTCACTGGAACCATATTGGTAGGGTTCAGCAGCAGCTCATTAATTAAATAGTTGCTATGGTGACAGTTGCCCTGGCAGCATGAAATCCTTTCTCCTCCTTTCCCCCTCCTCCTCTCCTCTTTGCAGGGTTTCTCATTCATAATCTTGTGTTTTACATGAATGGAGACAGAGGGGATCACAGGGCTAGGCAAAAAGGTACTTGAGGAAAGATGACGCCTGTTTCCCCTCCATGCCTATCCCCTTGTGGGCCTGAATGATCAGTCAGCTCTGTCCCTATGTTTTGCTTTCCATGGGTGTATGATGTCTGCCTCCCATCCATCCTATTTTTTTTTCCTTGGTTGCTTACAGCTCAAATCCTGATTATCCTGAGTACCAATGTTATTCTGAGGTCCTGCTGGGACCAGCTCCTCTGATTGCCAGTGGTGCAAATGAGGGGCTGGGCAGCCCAACTGCAGAGACTTGGCAGTCTTCCAGAGCTGAGCCTTTGCCCATGTGGATTTTCTGCGCTTGATTAAATCACAATATTTCCTCTGGCTCTGAAGCCAGAAAGGACCATTAACTCTTCTAGGCTGGCCACCTGCATAGTACAGATCAGTGACTCCCACCCAATGCCTTCTGCTTTGTGCCTGAAAGCTTCTGGCTGAGCTGTGATTTCCTTGTCAGAAGGTGTCTCATCTTGGTATAAATATTGATAGTGATGGAGAACACTGTGCCCTGTGGCAATCTGTCCAGGTGTTTAAGCACCCCTCGCTGCTAAGAATCTGCCTCCCCAGCATGCATGGTGAGTCTTGTTTGGCATTACTTCTCCCTTTCCTGGTCCTGATTGCCTGTGGCTGCTTTCTCACAGCATCTAGCTCCCTTCTTCACACAGAGTTGGGATCCTTTTTAGTTCCCATGGATGCAGATGGACGGTTGATGATTTGCCCTGAGCTCACC
Organism: Nycticryphes semicollaris; assembly: GCA_013400055.1. Lineage (NCBI taxonomy): Eukaryota > Metazoa > Chordata > Aves > Charadriiformes > Rostratulidae > Nycticryphes > Nycticryphes semicollaris. Next base: position 169,362 of record VXBJ01002547.1, on the reverse strand, counting down.
ATTCTCATATGAAAAAGATTTTATTTTTTTCATGAAATTTCATGATTGATTGATTGTTATTTCTCTTTGTATTTAGGGAAGAAATACATTCTCAGTAGATAGCAAGACATGCCTGTATTCATTTTCTAAGGGTGTTTTTCCAGTTCAAAGTAGTCGAAGTAATGACAGAGATGTGTTTCAGCATCCAAGAACAATATTTTCATAGCATAAAATTGAGGGCATGTGATACGTCAGACTGTGAGGGGGTACAGCTTGCTGGAACCCAAGCTGACCTTGCTCATATTGCTGCTGGGAGCAGTCGCTGGTGTGTGCAGTCCTTTGAGCTGTGTCCTGGGGAAAGACGGAGTTGGTATGGATCAAAATCATACCTGTTGTGTATGAACAATTAGGTAGTTTGCACAGTCATGGTTCTCGAGTTCATATTTCTCCCTGGCTCTGTTTTATTTAACAGTGTAGACATTGCATTAGAAGTGGGGATAAAATTTAACCCATGGAACGGATTATCTCTTGTCTGCCTGCTACCAGATTTCATCCAACTTTGTCCAAAGTGCCTGGCAATGCCAATGCTCTGAAGGAGGCCACTGGGGCAGATGGAGCTAGGATCTGAGCAAAAGCAAAAATTCACACGTTTCTGACTTGGCCCTACCCAAAAATGTGAAAAATTGCCAGGTCTATAACAATAGCTTTGTTTTCTCCAGTCATGATACGCTCTGGTTGACTGACTGCCCTTTCAGAGGCACATAAAGCTTTTGTGAAAGAGCCATGAGAAGTGGGAGACCTGGCAGAAGACAGCACCTGCCTCCCTGGCAGCTCACAGCTGCCATGCATGACTCTGCGTGGGCGTTGCAGTAAAGCTTATTGAGCGCAAATACAAGGACAAGCAGAGCCAGACCAAATCTCCATTGTATTCTGTTGCAAAAATGTTTTCTGTTACTCAGATGCCCTTACCATCTGAGGGTAAAAAAAGAAGGACCCCACTTATCTCACTGCCTCTAAATCACTGGGAGAGACTAGGAAATGTTTGGTTCTGTGTGGAAAAGCTTCTTGTACTAGAGACGGAAAACCTGACACAGTTTTGGCCTGCCCCTTTGTGGATTCTTACTTGGTTTCTCGTTGTGGTTTTCCTTCCCCTTGAGTTTTCTGCACTAATTTTGTAATAACAGTTAGCACTGGGTTTCATAACACAGACATACAACATGCAATTAGAATTTGCTTTGTGTGAAATAAAGTAGCTGTGAGTCATATCCAGACAAGTGAATTATCTGTGATTATTCAGCCAAAAAGGGAGACAGTGGTGAGCAGAGGAATGTGCACACCAAGAGCTTCACATCATTATTAGCATTTCCATACTATTTGGAAGCATAAGGAGGAAAGCAAAGCCATCTACCATGGCAGGGTTTGATCCACACGATCAAGTCCTCACGGGGAGGAATGGGTGACCTTCCTCCAGCCTGAAGACTTGTGCAACCAAAGGACAGGACAGTAACCTTGCTAGGTCTCTATGTTGCTAAAATAAAAGGTGGGGTGGGTGACAGATAGGAGTATCTTTCAGAGTTCTAAAGTCATGTACAGCAAATCCTGCATAGAGGGACTTAGCCAAACAAGGAACTAAAGCTTCTTCAAGGGAAGATAGAAAACAGAAAACAAAAAACAACCAAACAAAAAAACCCAACCAAACAACCAACCAAACACCCCTCTTGGGGAAAAAAAAAAAGAGAAAAGAAAAAAAAAAGAAAATATTTACAGCTCTGCCCTTGTTTGATGTGCCTAGTGGATCTGCTGGTTTTTGTCCTCTGGGAATGAAAGGACACATTAGGAAGGGGCCCTTGGCTGTGCAGAAAAGAAACAGCTGGGAAACTTCAGCGGGTGCAAAGTTGTCAGCTCTGTGAAACAAGGTGGTTTCTGCAGTGTGTTTGTCATGTATTGCCAGATAGGCAACTCAGAGGCTGTGACTGCAGTCAGGGGAGCAGGGGCTGGAGGGCAATTTGCATTTCCTGAGTGGCAGTTAATCAGCCAGCCAGAGAGACAGAGACAGCGTAGGGATAATGTGGGCAGAGAGCATGCCGGCTGCCTGCTTCGCACAGTTGCACACTTGTCATGGGAAGGGTGATTTTTTTTTTTTTTTTTTTGAAGGTGCATGGTGAAACTAGAGGTCCTTCTGCAAGGCGAGGGATGGGGCTGACAGCACTTGCTAAAGGACATCTTCACAATCCTCAGTGCTTGGCTTCAACTGCCCAAAGAAGTTTGTTTACTATGCATTGCAGAGAACCAGTTGACCCTTCCTCAGCCAGTCACAAATGCCTCCATCTGTAAAATGACAGTGAGAAATGCTTAATCTTCCAAGATGAATCTAACAGATGCTTCTCCCAGGAAATGAACTAAAGGTTGCAGCTTTACTTGAGCGACTGTGAGTCAGGTATGAGTCATTTCTCTCTTGAAGGGCATCTGGATGTGCTTTGCTGATAAACACACAAAGAGCACAAAGCCTGGGGTAAAAGGTTATCACAGGAAGGAGAAACTGAAAAAAAACCACCCACAAAAAGCCCCTGAGGTATACCCCTGTACCCTGAACCCTCTTCTGTGGCTGGAAGGACGCATTAGCTGGGGATTTTACAGACACTGTCTCTCAGCATCTACTGCACACTAAACTTGTCAAAAGGAGACAGGAGCCGTCTGTTTTAGTGGAATTTGGATATTTGTATCATATCTATTGTTTCTGTTGCTTTTGGTTGCTGCAGGTGCCTTGAGGCCAGGGAACCGGGAGTAAAGTACAACTTCAGTTGCTTTTCCACACTAAAGCAAGGTGGTCTGAATATAGGTTAAAGTCAGAGCCACCAAGTGTGATAGCATGGAGTATATTACTCCCCAGGAATTGATCTGTATGAAAAAATAGTCATTTGCAGGGAATAAGGTGGTACTGGATTACTTTCCAAAGCAGTCATAAATGAATGAAGCCAGCGCAGAAATTGTTGGAATAATTTTTCTGGCCTTGTGCTACACAAATCAGAATAAGGGATCACAGTAACTCTGCTTGGATTTAAAAAAAAAAAAACCAAAACAAAACAAAACAAAAGGAGGCACTGGACTATAAAGATCTGGATGTAAGATTTCTTTCCAGGAGCAGACCAGAACTGTTTTCAGACAATCCTGTTAGCTCAATGGCAAACCTTGCTCCCATAGGATGTCAGAGGTAGGAAAGCTGGCTGCAACAGCAACAAATTAGCATTAATTATGCTTCATCTGATGGAGCTAATCCTAGCCAAGTGCATCCAGACACTGATTTTCATATATTGCCATTCTGACCATTTTACTATCAAGCTGTTTCTTAGTGATGTGCATTTATTCATGGCAAAGGGCCTACAAAAAGCAGCCTAACATATTGCCTTGGGAAGGCAGTAGACTGTGGTCTGTAGGAAGAGCTTGTATCTTCTACCAGGCTGACAGTTACATCAGAGAGGGGGCAGACATGCTGGACAGCATATACGTCCATTCCCAGGTCAGCATTGGAAGCTGCTTCTTCCAAGTAGAGACAGGTTGGGAACAATTACTCTGAGTTCAGCTTAATTATGCTAATCAATCAAGCAATTAGAGGGATAAGGGTGGCTGACTTGCAGGGATGAAGAAGTAGTTAGCCTTTTTGGGAAAAGAGGGACTAGTAATTAGTTTAGTTTAGGTTCGGAGAGGAAGAGGTGGTGGGGAAGATTGAAATAATCTCCGACTGTGCCTGTGGCTTTAGATGAGGGGGGTTATGATTTTTATATTTTGAGCTCAAGAGCACAGCCTTGGATTCAAAAGTATCCAGACAATTACAGTCAGGCCAGAATGTGACCAAGGCTGGGAGGCTGGCCCTTGTAGTCCTGTGCCGTAGGAAAGATGAGACATGCCAGCCCTTTGAGGGTGTCATATCTGCATGTCCAGGATGAAGGAATAGCACAGAGAAGAGCCTGTTCTGGCTTAAGCTTCTCTTCCAGGGATGTTCTTAACTTGAACAGCTAGAGCTTTTATTGTGTTCCTTCAAAGTAATTTTACTACTTTCACTCAATCACCTTCACAGGAAAAACTCCAGGCAAGAGAGAGCATATCCTTCTTAGACCAATAACTATTGTCCTATAAAGGACATGTTCTTGGCCCTTCCTTGGGTTTGAAATAGAAGTTGCAGACCATAAGGTAAATCCAAGCTACTCAGAATTTAATTAGGCGTGTACCAGTGAGGTCAGCTCTGAAAGAAAAGGTATTTGATACCCGTAAAAGTAGAAGATGGAAGAGACCAGTGGAAGGGAGTGTCTCTGAAGGGAGAGAGGCTTCAGTGTGTCTTTCTGATGAAGAAGACTTTAGTGGATGCAGCTTTCCCTGCCTGGAAGGGAAACACATCTGTAGGCCAGGCCCACAGGGATAATGTGCTGGCCTTTTCTATTTTCTCCTCTAGAACTTGCTGTCACAGACTGGCTTTGACAAAACAGCAGCCAGGCAGGCTTAAAAACTTTCTCTGAAACAGAAAAGTCAAGAAGTATTCTACTGAAAAAACAGCTTCCCAAGGCTGGTGACGTGCTTCAAGATGGTGAATAATCGACCTCAACAGCGGAAGGGACAAAAAACAACAAAACTATCTGCTCTTCTCTCTGGCAGGCTCCAGTGCCTTGGGAGATGGCTCTGCTGACTCATTCAGAAAGCAGTTTTCAAAACATGACTCCTTTTCTTGGATGCAGACAACTCCTTTCCCTGGGAATGGCAGCCCACCTGCCCTGATCAGCAAAGACAGGGTGGGAAACCGATCCTCCTCCTATTGCATGGCTCTTGCCTGGCCACCAGCTTGGGTCTCTTGGCACAGGCATCTGCCACTCCTTAAGCTACTCTGGATTGTCAAAAGCCTGATTGCAAAAAAAGCTGGGGTCTGATTTTTGGAAGTTGCTCCAATGTGATGTTCATCTTCTGTGCTCTATGATAGCATGCCATGTAAAATAATAAATAAATAAATAGATACAAAAATACCAGAAACATGAAACAGAAGAGATTGCTGGTTCAGTTCTTTCCCATTAAACATTTGGTTTCCAATATACGAAGCTTGGAACATGGTGCAATTTAAAATACCCTGCTTTAAACACACAAATTCTGTACCAGGATGGGCCTAAGGTATCTGGCAAGGCATACCAGGGAAGAGGTGGCCTCTGTGCTTATCTCATTGCAGGATCTGTATAGGCAGATGTGCTCCTGGCTGCTGTGGGAGCAGGGTGCTGGCAACATGGCACATTGGATGGCCCTTCTTTTGCTAGTGAATTAGGAGTTCTTTTCTTAGTTCCTAGCCTGGGGACATTACTGTGTCTGTCTTGTGAGTGCTAAGGAGGTTTTTGTGTGGACACAGATCAGGGAAAAAAAAAGGGGCAGAGTAGTTGAGAGGGCTGTGTTGGAGGACAGCTCAAGCAGGGCCACATTTCCTCCAAGAGCTCACTTTGGTACCAGGACTCTCTCTACTGGGGACTTTTCGTGCTGGCACCATTGCAACCTTCCCCCCATCAGTGGTTGTGGGGAAATGCCTGAGTGGGAAAAAGGAGAATTGTATTCTCTGCCATAAAGCAGAGATCTGTGCTGAAGAGGGGATCTAGCTCCTCAAGGTTTTCCCCAAAATTGTCATCACTTTGGCATGGCTGGAGTCAATCTAGCATCAATAGCATCCTTCTCTGAGCAACTTCATGGAGGCGGTGAAACCAGGAGAAAAAAGGAGAGATCCCCGTGGGAGATGCTGGGTGATGGTTTGGGTGGAAAGGGAGACACAGCGGTTGTTCCTTGTCTGATCTGTAGTGGCACAAGCAAGCTCTTGGATCTCAGTTCTCAGTGTGAGGGATTGTGTGAAGCATTTTATCCCATGCCTGCTTCCCACAAGGTCAATCATTCTTCCTCCCTTTGCAGGGGTCACAAGTAGCACATGCAGTTTCTGCAGACAAAAAAGGGGCGGGAGAGAAAAGAGGAGCTGGGGCCTGGGCATCTGTTTCACAGGAGATTGGGTCAGATCTGCAAGGCTGGGGCTGGCTCATCTGCCTTCCTGGCTGATCACAGCTGACAGCTGTGGGAGACAGAGGGAGAGGGGGAAGACAGGCTTGATGTGTAAAGAAAGGGAGCTGGGATTGCAAAAACACACTGATGATGGTTTTGCTAGTAGAATTCCAATTCCAAATCTACATGTGATGAATTAAAACCTGAAATGGTGTTTAGCAAACGCTGCTCGCCAGGCCAAATTAGCAGCCTCATTTGTTACTAGTGGCAGCTCTTTAAAACTCTTAAAGAGGGGCTCCTTTTAAAATGTGGCATAAATAGGATGTTTTCTCAACAGTAGCATTTCCTCGCTTGAGCATTGCAGTAATTTTTGTACCCTTTGGTCTCCCACAGCTGGTATACCAAAAGAAAATGACAGCACAAAACCCAGCCAAGCTCCTTGGAAATGTAAATAGACCGGAACCACTGGTGTCCTCTTAACACAGCATCAATCACGGCTGGGTGCTGGAAGTGGCAACACGTTCGTTACGGTCCAGGCAACTGTCACAGGCAGCAGATGGAGAAGGTTTTAGACCTCGTGGCAGAGTTTTGGAGGTGTGCATGATTCTCTGCAGAAAATGGAGCACAGATGGAGTCTGCTTTGACCTGCTCAGTCAGTAACTGCAAAATCCTCATGTTTTCTGACCAGCTCTGTATTTATCACTAGGCTCTGTGGCATGGTTTAGAAACCCCACATGGGTTGTCTACTCATGCTGCTCTCTGTTGGCTGGTTTTCCTATGGATTTGCAGTGAAGTAGTAGACAGTAAACCAAGGCAAAATCTTAGCTTCTGATGGGCTCTTCTCAAGAAAAATTAACCCATTTACTTTCTCCAAGCAGACTGCGTTTCCAAAAATAGTAGTCTTTGGAGACAGTTGCTGCAGGTGAAACCTTGCAGCTGGTTCTCAGCACCACATCCATCAGACACAAGAACAGAATCAGATCCATCTCCAGAAGACAGAAAGACCTTAGAAAGTGTCTGTTGGAATGGTGGTGGTATGAGACCCTTTGACCAGGTGGTGTTTAGCTATCGTATGTTCTGACTGAAAAATGCTGGCGTTATCAACCGAAGGGTATGATGAAGTCTGCTGCTGATTTCAAGGCGAAGGGAGCAATTCTTTTAAGGAGGAAGGTGATCATAGAATCATAGAATCATTCAGGTTGGAAGAGACCCTTAGGATCATCAAGTCCTACCATCTGCCCTCCTCTACAAAGTCGTCCCCTACACCAGATCCCCCAACACCACATCTAAATGACTCTTAAGCCCACTCAGGGATGGGAACTCAACCACCTCCCTGGGCACTCTATCTCAGTGTCTGACCACTCTTTCTGTGAAAAATTCTTTCCTAATGTTCAGCCTAAACCTACCCTGTTGCAGCTTGAAGCTATTCCCTCACGTTCTACTGCTAATCACCTGTGAGAAGAGACCAGCACCAACCTCTCTACAATGCCCTTTCAAGTAGTTGTAGAGAGCGATGAGATCTCCCCTCAGCCTCTTCTTCCTCAAACTAAACAGTCTCAGCTTCTCCAATTGCTCTTCATAAGATTTATTCTCCAGGCCCTTCCCCAGCTTCATTACCCTCCTCTGCACTCGCTCCAGCACCTCGATATCTCTCTTGTGTTGAAGTGCCCGGAACTGGACACAGTACTCAAAGTGTGGCCTCACCAGTGCTGAGTACAGGGGGACAATCACCTCCCTACTTCTGCTGGTCACACTATTTCTTATACAAGCCAGGATGCCACTGACCTTCTTGGTCACCTGGGCACACTGCTGGCTCATGTTCAGCCGCTTGTCAATTAGAACCCCCAGGTCCTTTTCTGCCAAGGAGCTCTCCAGCCACACTTCCCCAAGCCTATAGCAATGCATGGGGTTGTTGTGTTCCAAGTGAAGGACCTGGCACTTGGCCTTGTTGAAGCTCATCCCGTTAACATTGGCCCATCAATCCATTCTATCCAAGTCCCTCTGTAAAGCTTCTCTGCCCTCCTGCAGATCAACACTCCCACTTATCTTAGTGTCATCTGCAAACTTACTGATGGTACACCCTATATCCTTGTTGAGATCATCAATAAAGACATTAAACAGAAATGGTCCCAGTACTGAGCCCTGAGGAACACCACTTGTGACTGGCCGACAGCTGGTTTTAACTCCGTTGAGCACCACTCTTTGGGACCGTCCATCCAGCCAGTGCTTGATCCAGCAGATCATACGCTCATCCAGGCCATGAGCAGCCAGCTTTTCCATGAGAATTTTGTGGGGGACTGTGTCAAATGCTTTTCCAAAGTCCAGGTGTACAACATCCACAGCCTTCCCCTCATCCAATAATTGTGTATAAATGAAGGAATATAGTAAATATTGTGTTGTGCTCTGGTTTGCCTTGCAACATGGCTGTCATTAGGCAATAAGTGCAGATGTGACTTCTTGGGTGTGTGATCTTTGTGGAGAACAAGGAACAGTCGCTCTCCAGTAGATGGACCTATAGTTGGCCTATTTCAGGCCTGCCTGGTCTGCCTCTTGAGGAGCCATCTCTTAACACCACTTCATTCTCACTGACTACAAAAGAGCCTGTGAGAACAAACCAAAGAAGTGTCTGTGTTACAAATCTCTGAAATGGTGCAAGATCCACAATCCCACCTGTAGAGACCTTGTTATGTGTCTTCAGCTGGTGAACTTCTTGTGACTTCTATGCGAGGACAAAGTGAGTTGCTCTTTTCATTTCTCCTTGTGCACTCAGAGGTTTGAGAGAGATATTTTATGAATCTGTAGCTGAAATATGTGTTCAATGGAAACTATTAACCCAGCAAATACATTCATTCACACATCATGAAAATTTCAGGTTTCAGTAGCACATTACCAGTATACATAGACCTTGGGGCAGAACATCTTTCTTCCTCCTGGCTGTCCTTTGAGTCCTGATTGTGCTGTTCATGTGGACAGCCCTGTTAAGTGTTCCCCAGGAAACACTGAGGTCTGTAATTTTTGATTTCTTCTGGCTGGGTCTACGTGACATGTACCTGACAGTATTGCTCTGTTGATCAGTGGGTAGGTAGTATGTGATCCTGATGGACACAGGAGGCCAGAAGATGACTGTTTTGAAGGTTATGTCAGCAACTCTGTTTTCAGAGCTTATTTTATTTGAGTAGCTCTAGGGATGAATTTTGGGCTGTGCTCAGAAGGATAACACATTGTTATACTATCCTAAGCGCTTCATGTAGGAGCATGCCAATTCTTGGATGTCCTTGTGGGATGTTTGTTTCTCAGCCAATTTCTGTTTCAAGGCTTGCTTTTTCCAAGAACACCAGGTGGTTATGCGAGTCACTGCTTTTCAGGTTACTGTCTTTTTCATGCCACAGAGCAGTGAGGGGTACGTGATACAGCTGCCCAGAGGAACTGCTGAGGATTTGTAGTCACTGAAGGCTAGTACATACTAGAGGTGATTAATAGCTGTGCTGGTGGTAATATAACTGAAGGATCATCCCTGTGTGGAACCACAGCTTAGAGCAGTGAAAGATGTCTTGCCAGTGTAGGAGGATATTCGCACCACCTCTGTCTTTTAAGATGCTTATCATATGTTGCCTCCAGGGAGGGTGGTTGGGAGCCAGAGCCCAGTATGGGAGCTGTTATACATCCTTTTCTCCTCCTTTATCTACAGGTGGAGCTGAGGGGCCATTTTCTATCTTAAGGAATAATTTGACAAGTCTTGCCACCTTAAGCATCATAGATTTCCTTTTTCCATGAGTATGTCCTCCTACTTCTCTCCATATCCTTGAATCAATCAATTATCTGGGGAGCTGATTCCCTTTAAACAATTTTTTTTTTTTCTCTTTCCCTTCCCCAAGCAACTTTACGTCTTCTGCTTCTTGCCTGATCCCACAAACTTCAGGGCTGATGCAGTAAAAGTTGTGGGCAGGACTAGAAGTCTCAGGACAGAGGACATCCTTGTTAAAAGAACCCACAAATTGTGCCAGCCCTTCACTCTCAAAATGTTACAAGATGAGTGAGGGTAGGATGGATGGAAGGGAAGATGCTGCCTCAACTGTTGACCTGAAAATGAGGAAGGATCTTAGTGAAAAAAAAGGGCATACTTGCAGGATCCTCAACCAGTGCTTAGCCAAAGGTAGCAATTGCTCTACACGATAGTGTGGCATCACATTAAAAGCTGTCTGCTGCGAGCCCTGTGAGGCTCTGGCATGTCTTGTGCAGCTTTACAACCTACCACCACCACCAGTATGAGCAATACAGATGAATGCTTCATCTGCAAGAATGAATAAGCTGCATCTTAACTAAGAAACAGTCTCAGTCAAAATTCAGAGGAGATGAGAGCATTCCCTGATCCAAGATGGTCCCCAGAGAAGAATGCCTTCAGTGTCCTTCCTATGGCTCCTGTGTAAAGGAATCTAGCCCCAGTGACAGGCATCCAGCAACACTGGAGGGGCTGCTTGCTTCCATCTGGCCTACTTTTGTGCAAAATCCAGTGACAATTTAGAAAAAAAAAGCACGTCCTTTATGATAGAGAAATGGATTCCATGAGCAGAGTGGAGCAGGGAAATTACAGCTGTGTTCAGGGTTCTGTCCCTGCCATTCTATTAGCCAGACGGAGGGTGACAACTCCAACAACCAAGGAAACAAACGCACATTTCATCACCTGAACACTCTGGGAGGGTTGGATGCACCCTCAGGACAGATCACTCTAGCCACTGGTTTCTGTTGGTCCACCTTTTCCTAGGTATTACAACTGGCACTGTCATCAGCTTCGTGTTAAGCCAGCTCAATTGGAAGAGGACTCATGGTGTTGGGATGCTTCACAACCTGTTGGCTGGAGCGGCAGAGGGGCATCCTGACAAAGAGCAGCATGGCATGCAGAAAGCAGTAGTCCTGGGCAAGGCTACCTGATGCCCTTCAGGGATTAACAACCCATGGATCTGACACAGATGCACCCTCTGTCCCTGTCCTCCTCAATATTTCTATGCCAAGCAAAGGTGGCCACAGCAGCTCTGCAGCTGCTGGCCCACAGGGCAGATCCATCCCCTCTTGGACACCAGTACAACTCTCCCAGATGCAGGAGGCAGGCAGGAGGCAGAGCTTGGATGTTGACACAATTGGTTGTAAAGGATGTAAAACAAGCAGCATTGTTTACTTTCTGCCCTGAGTGGACAATACACCCTCTAACCTTCACCTTCCCAGGCAGTGCCACAGTCAGGGCTATTGTATTTTTTATTATTATTTTCCTCCCAATTGTTAGAAGACACAGTTTCATTGTTGTTATTTTTAATCTGCTAGCTCTGGAGCATTAGGATGCTACCTGCCGACCCTGTTTCAATTAAAATCATACCTTTCTCCTAGTATCATTCGTATCGCAGTGACAAGCCTGCTCCTGAAAACAACAATGGTGCATTATACAGACTTTGACTTCTCAGCTGATGGGAGATAAAATTATAAAGAGAAGTAGGTGAATCATCTGCTCTGAAGCACTGATGAATACACACGAGGCTTTCAGATCGCAGCTCTGTGTGGTACAATGAGTAAGTGGAGAGAGGGGAACAATAAGAGATTCAGACAAATCCAGGAAAGCAAAATGACAGTACATGCTGGTAGGAAAAAGACATATATGCCTTTTTCCACTCTCACGATGGACTCTCCTGGCAGAATGGGAGCATCACAATACTGCTTTCAACAATCTTTTTTCATCCTGTCTTGTGGTGGTTTCAATGAGAAAAGACAGTTAGTGTGGTATGAATATGGGGGCCCTTGTCTCACTAGGTGATCTCCCCCAGGCCATGCTCAGTGCACCACAGAGTGGGTGAATGCATAGAGAGTCCAGGGTGGCTCAAGAGAGGACTTGAAGGAGTTCCTGAGTACATGTACAGCTTGGAGGAGGGATCAAAATGACAAAGCTTCATTTCAGTTTTTAAAAACCTATAAATTTATTGCTTCCTTAAATGTTAAGGACATAGGGAAGATTCTCTCTTTTTCTCTACCAACTCTTTCTTTTGCTTCTCACCTCAAAAACATGGGAAATGTGTTTGCTTGGAGATCTTATGTCTGAAAATCTGAGAGGGTGGAAAGCTCTCTTGTTCTTTATTTTGCTTCACTTGGAAAATGTGGAAAAGACAAAAGAAAGTACAGTTTTTAATGTTTGGGTTTGTTCTGTTACTGTCCTTCAAGATATGTCCTTCAAGCTTGTGAGGAAGCTTTTTGAATTTTTGTAGAGGAAACAGAGCATTCAGAAAACAAACCTACACGTTTCTGAGTGCCAAATACTATCTGTGAGGCAAGAATTCTGGATAATATCAGGAACTTCTTTAGCACTAAACCAGTGCCAAATCTGCCCAACCAAGTGAAAATTCTAGGAGGTGACTTGAACATGGTGTCTCCATGTGTTGTCAGAGATAAGACACCTCAGGCCAAAAGGCTCCTTTGGTTGGTAGGGTCAGGTCCAATAAAAAAAATGGACATAGAGAAATAACTATGGCAAATAAAGTTTGAATACTATTTAACAAGGTAGTGAGTGAACCACTGGCATAAGAAGAGAGGGATACATTATTCTAGTTTAAATCAGCTTACCTAAGCTTCCCAAAATTTCTATTATACAGTATGAAGCAAGTTATTTTTAAGGAGAGAAGGAATGACCATTGACGTTGTGCTGACATCAGATTTCACTGCATTGTGGTTGAAGCACTTACTGTGGAAGAAAGGTCTGCAAACCAATGTGGAGACTAAACTACTCATTCATGTGTATAAAAATAAAGCATTGTGAAGGAACTGGCTGCACCAGGAGTTTTTCTGTCATTTGCAGCAATATAAAGATAACAGACATGAGTGGTCTTCCTCCAGATGTAGAGGATGCCCAAAAAGGCATGAAGATTTTCCCCTTTCCATTGAAATCAGCTCCAGGGCAACTGATGCAGTTTCCTTTGGAGTGGTTGTGCTTTGCCTGTGTTGTATGGAGAGCCATATTTCTGCTGGATCACAGAGGCTTTCAATATCCTTCTCTGTAGCACTGGTTCTCTATAGTAATTTAGTAACTCACATTTATTGCAAACCTGTTATTCATATCCCATTAGATTTTGGGGGCTTGTGGGGTGTGCACAGCCGTAAGGAATGTACATTGTCATGGTTCACAAGGCACTTGTGACACTTGACAAGTGAGAGGAAATTGCATTTTCCCCCGCTGTAAAGCAGCTACAAAGATGGAAGGTATGAAATTAGTCAGCCTTAACGTGCATTAATCAAGGAAAGCAACTTGAAGATGCCCTTGGAGAAAGACAGACTGAGAGGCCGGGCCTAGAGCCTGTGTTTTGCTGGATGGGTAAGACACAGATAAGTAGCCAGCCTGAAGAGACCATGCTATCATGAAATCAGCTCAGACAAAGAGGCTGATGAGGATTCCAGCACTGGGAGCAGGAGGAAGGGAAATTTAGAAACAGCAGGTCTAACAGAGTCTTTCCTTAGCCACCCAGGATTTCAGAGTCTTTGGGGTGTTCCCAGTGGGAGAGGAACCATGTGAGGACTGGGAGGGACACAGCTAGCTCTGCACCTTCTCTGTCTGACCAACACTGTCACTGCAGGTAGGGTAGGTGACCGGTCTGCACAGCGTCTGTGTCCCCTGGCAGTGTGGATGGGCAGGTTCCAGACTGCTAGCAGACCTCCTTTGCACTGGATGATGCTGTATCCTCTTCCCTTGAAAGCACTGTTGTGCTTTGTCCTGGGGTAGCTGTGACACTGGGACACAAGGGACTTTCTGCAAATGTCACTGGGCTGGAGGAAGGAGAAACAGGAGAAAGAAGGTTGTGTCTGCTTCCTCTGGGAAACTGGCTGGAAAATTCCAGGCTAACCTGAAGTTTAGTGCCTCTGGAGTGCTAGTAACAGTGTTGGAAGCACAGGAAGATGAGGCAATCACAAGCCAGCATATAGAGAGCCATAAGCACCTTCCTCCATGCGTGGCCAGAAAGGTGCTTTTCCTCATAACTCTGCCTGCAGAATTACCCAGAGCTAATAGAAAATCCAGCTTCATCCTTGCAGCTTTGTTTATTCAGTGTGTTATTCAACCCCCCCACCCTGGCTTACAGTTGTGCTTGTTTTCTCCTGCTTTCAAAGGCTGTATGTTTGAGATCCTTGGGTGGAAGGTGATTGGTTTTGGTGCTGAATACAGCCTTTTGGGGTTGATGCAAGACTGATTTCATTCATGAAACTCGAGGTGACTTCTCAGCTCTAGCAATATGAAATGGGAGTACAGCTCACCTTGCAGATGGTTGACTAAAATATTAAAGAGTGATTCACCATTACTCACTGTCTCATCAGCTCATAAATTTAAAATAACTCCTTTTCCTATCTTTTTTTATTTAAGGAAAAATAAAAGAAGTAAATCTGTATTATGCATAACTATGCTAAATTGATCCTCCAGAGAGGTTTGGTAATAAAGGCTTTACTGGCTTCTGCTTCTTTACATTAGTTGAGAACTGAAGCAATGGGAGGCGGAAGAAATCTTGCATTTCTATGTTTATAGAGAAAGTAGAAATGGTTACATCTCTGGCAAAAGAAAGGAGTAAAAATGTGAATGCAATTGTCCACTATATTACTTAGGAGGATGAAAATAACAGTTGGATGCTGTGATCACAGGCAACAGAAAATAAGAAGGTGCTGTCATGCTGTTTCTGGGGTCCCTATTAGCTGTCATTAGCCATTGCCCAGGAAATAATTTGTATCTACTGAAATCCTCATTAAAAATTCTCATAGATTTCTACCTGTAAACCAAGCAGTTTCTTCTCTCCTACAGCAGACCTCTGTCACCTAGGCTGGGCATCTGCTGCCTCACTGGGCATTAGGGGAGGTCCAGCCCCTATGCAGCAGCCCTACTTGTTTTATTCCCCTTTTCTTTCCTTTTGGAATGTCACTGCAATATTCTGCTTGCAAACCCCTGCTTCTGTAGCTGGGCTGCAAGTGTGAAAGCAGAGGTGACACAGGATACACAGTCTCTGGGACTGAGGGGACAGTGATGGGCTGGTCCCTTCTTTTTTTATTGAGGCAACTAGCTCTGAAGGTTTGTTATTTTCAGGAAAACGATTAATTTAATCCAAAAGATCTGGAGAGACAAAGACAAAAACTTGGGGTTTCCTATTTGGTTTTAGCCTACTGTAAGTTCTAGTGGCTCAGCATTCAGAGTGCTTGTAAATATGCAGGGTGGGAAGCAGTCCTTGCCCAAAGGTTGTTTGGCCAAAGAGTCTGGGAGAAGAGACCAAGACTACCAACATGAGTGACAAAGCTAGAAATTTTAACTCCTGGGTGCCAAACCCAGCCTCAGTCTGCATAGACCAGGCTGCTTAATTTAACTTCCCTTGAAAGGGGGTTAGGATGCCCCCATACCCCTCCCCAATTTTAACTGCTCTGGGTTTCAGCCTAGAGCATGAGGTAGTACAAGATACTGAGAGCTCTAATAGTTGAATTTGCCTGAGGTACGAGCCACCTCCACACCACAGCCATGGCAAGTCAGAAAGCATGTCACTTATCAGCGTTTGTGTCTGCTGGGACTCATCCAGTGGTCTCCCATGGTTGGACCAGTGAATGCAGCACTCTGTGTGCCTGCTTGAGAAAGAAAAGTTGCTGAGGGACGTTTGCAACATCTCTGCTGACTAATACCAGGAGTCAGAGATTTTGCTGTCTTGTGTCATCTCTCATCAGCTTCCAGTGACTATAGTACTTGCTTTTTAACATCAAGTAGAATTCAAGTCTCATTTTAAAGGATTATTTTACTGCTGTGAGTGAAAGCTAGTGGGACCATAGGCATCTCCGGGCTGCTAGAAATGTTGTTTGCTCTCTCCTTCAGCCAAATAAAAGGAAAGAGAGTCAACCTATGAAAGCAGCATAACATGCACCCTTTCAGGGATCAGCAAACACTTCTGAAAAAGAATGGTGGCAGAAAAGCACTGATTCTAATAGCTTTGAATAGCAGCAGTGAGATGAACAGACTGAAATCAGAACTTCTCTCTTTTGCGATAAAGGAGAGAGACCCCCCATCTTGCACCCTCTCTAGGGTCTTCTCAATGCTGTTTCCTGCCTTATATGGGAGTGAAGCCAGCGTGCACCCCAAGAAGATACTCTGGTCCCCTAGGTTTCTCCTGAGTTATGGAATTATGCCACAAGAAGTTGTCTTCACCATGTTATGTCTCAAGTGCTCTCTTGTAATGCACACATAAATCAAGTCTTATGATAGCGTCCCAATGTTGTCCGTTATCTCATCGAGTGAGTAGGCTCTGTGCTCATTCTTCGTCATTGAGTAGGCATGCCCAGTGCCTTTGCAAAGGATGGGTGGGACTGGTCCTCTGGGAGCCCTGGGAGGCAGGATTCTACTCACATTGCAGAGTGCAGCCTGGGCCTCACAGTAAGCATGATGTGTGGGCATTGGAGAGGGAGGAAAACACCACAGGCCTGAGGCTTAGGCTCTCCAGGGCCTCTTTCCTAGTTTTGGAGCTGAAGATGGCCTTTAATATCGCTGCTGTCTCTGCCTCCAACTCCTCTTTGCAAACCACTACTCTGCTGGGCCTGGGGCTTGTTTGGATAAGGAAGCATTGGCATAGACTCCCAGAGAAGTCAGCATGCTTTTGTGCTCACTGCTGCATCTCTCCTGGTGGTGCCTTTCCCTGGTTGAGGTGCTGGTCACATGCAAGTTGCTCAGGAGCATCACGATCATGCAAACAGGGAGTTTAGGTGCTAAACAGCAGGGGTAGAAGAGGGCAAGGTTGCCCATTTCTGCTTTGCACCAAGGTTCATGCTACCTATATGATGTCACGAGTAGGAGTCCGAGAGCCATTGTATACATTGACTGAAGGAAAACTGCCTGGAGAGTGGCTTGGATTTGCCACTTGGATGCTGAGTATGACAGGAAAAGCACATGGTCCTTCCTTCTCACCTCTGACCTCAGACACTGTGGCAGCCTGGGAACAGCCTGGCTTTATTTTGGTGTCTTAAACTGTTGTGCTGATGAAAGGTGGGTCCTGCTTGACCTTGCTGTCCCTTCGGGGTTCCTGTGAAGATTTCCTGCTCTCTCCCATGAAGAGGGCCAAAAATGTTTAAGGAAATTGCAGTTTCCGAGGCAACCACACTCAACAATTTCATCAATTAATCAGGAGGAAACTAAGGAAGAGAATGGGAAGCAGATGCTCTAAACAGGAAAAGACTATGAATGATTGATGCCATCTAAGAGACAGGGAGAATTTACATCAGGATAGACCCTCAGCCTGAGGCTGAGGCAATTTCCTATGCAAGAGCTCATTACTGCAAAATGATGGCAGGGAGCCAGGAATGGCTTCCTAGGTGAATGTCCAGTCCAGTATTTAAAAAACTATGAGGCACACTGCAAAAATACAGCCAAGTTGGCTCAGAATGGCACAGAAAGACTCAAAGAGACGTGCAGCAGGAGTTTTATGTTAGTTTTCCCTACAACATATGACAGTTCTATTGAGCTTAATAAAAATGTATTTTTGATGCTCTCTACCCAAAGTTATGGGTAGATGCGATCTCTTGAAGACATTAATTTCTTGCTACATTTGAGGTCATGATGAGTTAGCTAACCTGTCTGCCTGTTGTAGTCCATGCAGAAACATCTAACAACCAGTACTGCTTTAATGTACTGCCTGCATATGCAAGGCAACTGAGGGAGAGACTGGATTTCTTCTGGGGGTCCATGATCAGACTAAAGGCTGTAAAGATCTTAACAATATGTATCAGTGCTCTTGTTCAAGCCTTGCTGAGAATGTCAATGGCAAGGGGAGGAAATCAGACAAAGATTCTTCAGGTTTTGGTGTTTTCTTGCAACTTGATCAGAATGAAAATCAAAATGTCTTGAAGAATCTCCTGAGACAACAAAGTGAAAAATGTCTTGATGTGATAGAAGTTTGTTACAGTAACTTAGAATCAATTACTTTTCTTCTTTGCTTTTAAAATATCTTTTATACTAGCATCTTTGTTCTTCATGGCACTTTTCTTCATAAGATTTTATTCCTTCCATTTCCCTCCACATTTAACCATCCATCTTTTGTCTCTGGTGAAAACAACTAACCAAAGGATGAAGACAGAGTTGTGGGTATCCCTTCTTCTATATGCTGCACAGCTTTTCTCTATGTGAAGTCATATGACAGTGTATTCTTCCCTTAACATTTTAATTTAAGTGAGTGCCGGAATAGAGATTTTTGTGTAAATCTGCAAGAAAAAACCCAAACCATCTCTTGCTGCATCCATTTGTTCCTTTTATCTTGGTAATAAACCCTTCCTGGGAATGATGAGATGATGTAATTTATCAATTGATCATTGTAATCCACATTGTGGTACTGCATTTCATGCGTCTGGAGTGCATCTTTTGATTAGAGCGGACCTCAGCTTTCTGTTTGTAAAAGCAGATGAAAAGATGCTCTCGACGGCAATGTTGAAATGAGTATTAATTGCATTCAAAAACCAGTAAGTAAAAGAGCAAGAGTCAAACAATCAATGTGTTTGTAAAGAGAAAGCTAATCAGAAAGGTTAGAAGCAGATTAAATATGTTGTTTTTACTAGAATGGATTTGCTGCCTTTAATGATATCAGCCGTATAGCTTTTCCTTTTCTGATACATGCAAAACTCATTAAATACACCTTCCAGCTTGCATTGTGGGTACATGAGATACAAGATGTTTCAGCTTTCTATTTCTTTTAGATAATTCTTTTTAGGCTTTCCCTTTGGTAAGGAGTGGGAAATGTTATTTCACACCAAACAAACTGGATTAACCAGCCTTTCCAAAGCAAGTAAGAGCTTTTAGTCCTCTCAGGTGCAATTTTCTGTCAGGTGTCTGTTGGATGTGAGCAGGTCCATGTATTTTTCTGCATGTATTGGTTTGGGCTGGTGGTCCATGATGGTTCAACATTGCATGAATATCAAGTCCCATGTCAGGCAGAGGGACAAAACATCAGTGCCTCAGTCAGGACAATTTTCAAGAGCGATGCCAGCTGGCAGCCTTGCACTCCCCACATGCCTCCAGTGCCACAGCCTCCCTCCTGCTCTGGGATGTCTTTTTCAGGTGATGGCTCAAGCTGCAGAAGCCTCAGCCAGGAAGAGATGGTGTGAGAAACAAATAAATAGGTCTCAGGGATGTTCCTCAGACATGAGAGGCTGGGAGATTGCTTTCCTGAGTTATGGGCATGTTCCCTCTTACTGTGGGGATTAAGCACTTCTACATCTTTCCTTTTAGTGTCTCCCACGCAGTAAGGTTATAAAGAGGAAAGTTAGACACACGGAATGTGAACTCCTTGGGCACCAAAAAATGCTGTCAGGCAGATCTTCAACCATTCTCTTCAGCTGCTATCTAAACTTTGGGAGAAGCCCAAACTAGCCAAGGAGCAAGTTCCTCCCCTAGCCAATGTCTTAACCTGGAGTTTGTTACTTTGCCTTCTCAGTCAGCCTCAAGCAATGGTGTGTTCTGAGGATGACTGAGGAAGATGTGTTTTCCTGGGTAAAATGACCATCCTGAAGTAAATCTTACACCAGAAAGCAAGAGGCAACTACAGAGGGTCTTAAACCCTCCCTCTCATGCTTTCATGGGTGATTGTCCTTGCTGTTGTCTTCTGGAAACCTAGCAAAGAAGTTTGTATTTTTTTGCACCTCCCTCTCTCTTTCTAGCATCCTGCTAAGGCACCAAATGCATGTCCTGCTGAAATGTGAAATGTCATGGGATAAGTGGAATTTAACACAAGATTGAGTGAAGGAAGAGCAGTTAGTTGGCTGGTCCTCTCTATTCTTTGTTCTCTTACCTGGCCAAAAAGTGAGTAAAATAGTAGGAAGGCTGCAGATCTGCACTGAGAAGGAAAAATAATCACTGAAGGCCACAATTTTTCCATCTCAAAGTAAATGCAATTCGCACCCTGCCTGGGATAAGAGAGGGGCCAAGCACTTTCTTGGTGTGCTGCTGCAGAGCTGCTGAACACTGTGCTGCTTGGAGCAGAGCGCCAGCTGAAACTGCAGCTCTGGCCAAGAAATTCCTGGGGGTAACCTGCCAGACCACGACACAAGTTTGCACGAAACATGTTTGCTCCTGCCCATAAATACTTTACAGAAGCATGATTGCAACCTGACACTGCTTTATTGGTTGGGCTGTGCTAATTATAAGTGACCCCAGTGGGAGAGCAAGGAGGAGGAGCGGCATCCTCTCTCCAGCACAGAAAGTTTGTTGACTTTGTCTTCACTTGGCAACAAACCACTTCGACACAGTTTCAGACCCCAGAAGCTGAAGTTCCTTTGTGCACAGGTCAAAATGTTAAGGGTCAGCTGTGATTAACCCACAGATGGCAATAACAAAAGCAATTATATGTCCATCTCAGTGCACTGCAGACGCAATTACATGCTTATGATGAGGACTCTGATCATGCCAAAAACAGGTGTCACAAGAAGGGGTGACAGATGCACACTGCAGCAAGTTGATGTGCTTGGTTTTGCTCTGTGCTGTGTACATGAGGATAAGGTTCTCAGAGGTAATTCTTGTCGTCTCAGCATAAGTTTGATGCACCTCCTGGCCAGCAATGGGCTCACTTGGATTATCCCTCATGTAACCAAGGTCAGAAACATATCAGAGGAATGCACATGTGCACACTCATACATACCACCTGTATGACCCAGAACACTGCCAAAAGTCTCAAAAATTCGTAATTTAAATAAAGTTCAAGAATCTCTCTGATTTCCTGAGAAAAGTGATATCTCTCTGCTTCAAGTGGGTTTTTTCTGCTGTTACTCATTGGGACCTTAACAATATGGACCCTTTTGTTGTGATCAGACACTAGATGGCTTTTTAAGATAAAGAACAGTGGTACTGGTCAAGTTTGTTTGTTTGTTTGTTTTTTTAAATCAGAGGGCCTGGCCCTTGAGATATGTTAGATGCTGCTTGCCTCTGAAAAGCCAGGAAAAGCAAGCATGAGAGAGCAATTGCAGTGATTGTACACTGCCTGCATGGATGTGGACTGTTATCTGGGAAAGCCTTTTGCTGTGGTTCTGCACAGCACTAATGACCTGAGCAGCAGTTTGGCATCTTTCCCTGAAAGACCTGTGCTGGTCCAGGTGCAGAAAGGCGGATAGAGATTTCCTTGATGCTTTCATTTGAAAGATGGTGTTGATCTCCAGGCCAAACATTATTCACTCAAGCAACAACATCCTCGGTACCTGCCTGGCCCAGGCTTGACATTTTTTGAAAGCTGCAGCTCAGGTAAGTTCTCTGTTTCCCAGAAGGAGGAGAAGCAAAATGATGCAATAAAAAAGTCTGACATCTTTAAGACTCTTCCTCCTTTGAATCAGAATATGGTATTTGGTAGAAGGAAGCCAGTTCAGGGTCAGGCTTTCCTGGATCTAGCTGGCATTTGCATTGATCAAGGCTGTAATGATTTTTAGTCAAAACTACCCACATTAAAAAATCCAGCTCTGGGGCAGAGTCCTAAAGCAGGTAACTCCTCTGCTCAGCTTGGGTCACAGACCTCCTTGTGTTTTGGGGGACACAAAGAGCATCTTGATTTTGAATGTTTCAAAGAGAGTAACTCAGGAGTGGAAGGGGCTGAAGGGCTGTAGGTGGTCATAGACACAAAACTGGCCTCAGAACTGCTCTAACTAGTTCAAAGGAGCAATTTTGTCCTGACTTCTGAAGGCAAGTGGTGACTAGGGCAGATATTTCCACAGTCATGGTCCTCAAGTTGCAAAAAGAATGGCATTTCAATAGATGAGATGAGTATCCAGGAGCCAGAGGACTGCTCAGCTTCTTCAGTGCTGCCCTTGGACTGATCTCTGTTGATCTTTCGCAGCCAGACAGATGAACTAACACTCCTATGGATGATGTTGAGGAAAGCATGGGAAGTGGAACGTGTTCCTGGAAGAGGTGAAGACACGGTTGCATCCCCTGTGGACTTGCCTTCCCTGCTGCAGGTGAGCCTGCCCTAGAGTGGTGGACTGACTCTGCCAATTTGTTGAGCAGAGCAGGCTGGGAAGGGATCCCACTGCTCCTAGTGATATGGAGGGGATGGGGGATAGGACTATTCTCTGTCATTGCCCTTCTCTATATTTTGCTATACTTTGCCCAATTTTATACAGTCATCTAATATATGCTTCTAGACCCAGAGGGTCCATGTGACATTTTGTCTGAGCTGTATTGGCAAAGGGGAAATGCACAGAACATGAGAAAAACGGGAAGGGAGAGAAAAGGGAAATCACTTAGGTTCTGGTAACAAAGCTCTGCTGTGTTCTTCTAGTGGAATGACTGTTTATCTTTTCACAAATTATCTCCTCTTTCCCATGGAAAAGCCTCCCATTCAGCTGTGCCTTCAGCAAGTGGTGCAGTGGAGTGATGTCTGTGGATGAGATGCTTTTTAGCTGGGCAACTGGTTCTAACAAGGGTGGGACCATCTTAGGAAAGCAGTTAAACATGAGAGTGCTCTTTATCTTGGCTTTCCTAATTAGATCTGGGTTGTGAGTTCAGTTGTGAGAACATCAACATCTCTGGTGTGACTCTGGCTGCCACAGCTTGCAGCAGTGCCTGCAGATGGAACAACAGGACAGGGAGTGCTCCAGCGACATATAGATAGGGAGTTTAGCTGTATGGATGTGAGTTCTGTTGTACTCCTTGCCCTCTAGGCCAGACAATGAGGCTTGACCCATGTTATTTATCAGTTCAGATGAAGCTACTGGGACTTCAGCCCATGGTTGGGACCTATTGGGGAAGTGATGCCTTTGAGTCCCACTGCAGTGTCAGCACAGCATCACCTCCTTGACTGGGTAAGAAGAAGCAACATTTCCAGCATGCTGCAGGTTTTGGGGAAGGAACTTTGGCACCTGAGGCATGGAGAGTTGCGAGTGCTGGTGCAAAGAGTCCCATGTGCCATCCTCTGGAGGCTCACCTTGGTATTTGAGTCAGAATGACTCTTCTCTCCCTTTCTGAGTCACTGCCACAGTCTATTTCTGGCCTGTGCTTTAGGAAGAGTGGGTTGATGAGAATGTGTAAAAGAGGTCATAGCTGGTACCGAGGGGTACGCACTAAGATGTTTATCATAACTAGATTGGTCCAGTTTTGCTATACATGGTGACACTTTTATACTCACTGCTGGGAAACAGGTGGAGGCAAAAGTGCAGCATTGCTTGGGTTCACTGAGCCCAAAGAATTGGGATGGGTTTGAGACTGCCACCAGCGGTGGAAATTTTTCAGGTCCCCTGGTGCCCTGTCTGTGAAGAGCAGGCACCTGGCAGTTCCAGAACCTAACCTTAGCCTGGAGGAAGCCCAAGGGAACCCAAAAAAAGTTCATCCATTACTCTCTTGGCAGCAGATGACTCTGGAAAGGTAGGGCTGATTATTGTTAGGTCATTCTCAGAGGGGATGAAATCTGCACCTTAGAGTAAGGGTGAGCAGATACACTTTTTAGTCCAAATACCTCACCTCTTAGACGGGTTCAATTCTTCGCTTCTGGAGATCAGGTAGGGGGAAAGATTCTCCACCTGGATGTGTTTGGCTCTGTCCAGGGACTTCACGATATTGAGCCTGAAGGAGATGGCTGAAATCAGGTGAGAAGACTCCCAGCCACCCTGACTTATGAGGTGGCAGCTGTGAGACTCAACACTCCATTTCATCTGCACCAGAGATCCATAAAACAAGAGGAGGACAGGTTTCTGGGACCCAGCTTTTTGGGGAGGAGGCAACAGACTCTCTAGGGTCTCTGATACTGAGGCATTGTAGGGCCGAACAGTCAGGAAGAACTGCCAGATATCTTGAGACAGCCTTGAGGCTTGTGTCAGGTTTTCCTCCTGGATGCTATTGGATGTAGAAGCTGATGGTATTGGCTACTTTCCAGGTAGCTGCTTTGTGGGACCTGAAAAGAGAAAGCTACAGAAAGCAAGGAAGATGATGGACACGAGTTGCAAAAAGCATGCCAGGACCAACATTGTTGAGAGATCTATAATTACGGTGATATGAGCTGATACTTAGAGTGTTTAAACTCAGCCTGATGGCTGTCATATCCTGCTTGAACACAGGCTGCATTTAAAATGTCGTCGTGAATAAACTCCAGGCGGTGGAAGATCTCTGCCCACTTAGGGAATGAGAGATTGCTCCTGACAAGGATATACCTTGATGCCATGGCCAATGCAACCTTCAAAGTGGCGGTCATTGTGGCTTCCACTCTGCTCCTTTGGGAGTTCAAAATTGCAAGGCATTGAAGTGATCCATCATCTTAAAATTAAGTGATCTCTCCTCAGTTCAGAGGGGAGCTTAGAAAGTAATATACTGTCAATAAAAAGAAGAACAGAAAGCAGCCCTGAGAGAGGCAAACATCTGAATGGGCTCAGCATACGCCACAGCCTTGGTGTTTGGTGTCAGCAGAATCCTCCAAGTGTGTTGCTAGCCTGTATTCACTCCAGAACAACCATTTTGTCTCTGCATGTTCATTTACATGGGCCAGATCAGGTAGCTATATATATGAGTTGCCCCCTCAAGAAAGAGGACTGAACTTGTTGTTAATTAGGTTTTAACAGTAATGAGTGAAGGCAGCTGAAGGGTCTGAAATACAGATAGAGAAGGTAGAGCTGGAAAACGTCAGGGAAGGCAGAAGGTGAAAAGACTGATATGCCACAGCTAAATTGAAGCCAAAACACCTCCTAACCCTGACAGGTGAATGTCCTACAAAAGACACCATTAATTTATGAGTCTATTGGAAATGATTCATTCTACTCACAGCTCAGCATTGCTGCCTGCACATGATGAATGCTACTGCACGACAGCGCACTGAAAAGTGGGGAAGTAGATGCTTTCTGAAAGGGTCTTGTTCAGGTAGTGGTTGTGACCCAGCAAGCTGGGGGTGTTCTTGTGCTTCCCACCAGTGCTCCACACCTCAGTGGGCTTCACTGTACCCCTGCCACCCTGTCCAGAAGTGGGCTCCAGGGATGGTGGAGGCTAAAAAAATCCTTTCTGTCAAAAGAAAGGGGCAAGAGGGGCTGAGGGTCTCAAAATGGCTTCCCCACCAAATTAAAGGAGTACACAGGGATCTGTGCTTTCACAGGACCAGTCAGGCAATGGTTTTACTGGAACAAGAAATTACATTAGGAAGAAAGCAAAACATTTATGTTCATTGTCAAAAGCCTGCAATAGAAACACAGCATGCCAAGGCAAGACCCCTGTCCCCAGTGCAACATACATCTCTTCTTAATTAAATCTCCTGCAGCCTGCAAGCTCCATACAGTCCCAGCAGTTAGCTGCAGATGATGTGTGAGATGAGCCATACCAGCCCACCCACTCTACACATCTCCGCTTGCTCTGTGCTGGTGGGCTGCTCAAAATAATAACAAAGCCAGATGTAGGGAGAAAGACACAAGGAATTGGTTCCTCCACTGGTAATTAATTATTTGCAGGATTTTTTTGTAGATCTGCTCCCTCCCTGCCACTTTGTGTTTGATAAACATGGGAAAGGTTTTCTTGTTCACCCAGGTCTTTCCTGCTTAGAAGTATTGAGTGTGAAGGTTTTTAACCCATCAGGAGATTTGCAAATGACTCCCACTGGGTCTGTACCACTTTTGGATTCACGTTCTTTACTCTGACCTCAGTCTTTATCACCTGGAGCCTTCAGGAAGATGTATGTTTTGCATCTGTTTCAAAGAAAGGAGAGCCAGCTTATGTACCTAGGGTCAGAAAAGGGTCTCAGAACCAGCCAGCCACCATCCTTGGAGACCAAGGTCTTCACCTGCCAGTTAGCTTACATTTTGGAGCACCAAGTGTATACCACAGCACATGCAAGGCCAGAAAATCTGCCCTGACTTTATGAAGCACAATTGTGGTTAAGAAATCATCCCTTTCATTTTGACAAGGAGCAATGTTGTTTCAGAGGAGATTGCAGCATCCTGTCTCCTGGAGGTGAAGCCTGGAAAGGAGATGAAACCTCTTTTCATCATACTCCATTCAAGAAATTAAATTTCTTTTTTCAGGAGTCAAGACATCCATGGCTCTGGGTCTGGTTCCTTGTTGTCTTCTCTGGCTGCTTATGCAGTTTCTCCTGCCTCCTTCACACACACAGAACCTTTGCAATAAACCCTGCGAAGCCCCTGTGCCATGCTGGTCATGTGTTTCAATGAGCTCACATGGATACAGGTTTTGGATGCAGGCTCCAGTCTGTGGTTTGGTTTACACCATGCTGCCCTGGTCCTTGTGTCCCTGTTGGAACACATCTGAATGAAGTCCAGAAATGCTTTCCAGTGTCAGACAGTCTAACTCTACCTGCAATAATAACAACACTTAGACTCTTTTCATCAGTCCCATTTGCTTCCATTCTTAGGATCAAAGCCCCTGTAAACACCTGAAAGCTCTGTTCCCCTGACCATGTGAGCAGATGCATTTTGCAGTTGGTTTCAATGGGAATAAACTAAAGAACTTGTACTGCTCGAGTCTGTGGGTGAGTCTTTGCAGATTTTCATTCATCTTCTTTACTCTGTTCCTAATGGAAGTCTGCTTCTCACAGGATGTGAACAGCATACCAGATGTTTCTGCAAAGTTAAGGCAATTAATTGAACCGACCACTCCTGCTGCCCAAGCAATTTAAGGTAGTTCTTTGCTTTTGTAAGCACCTATTATTTCCTTGATCAAGCAAAAAGATTGTTGTTCTCTGTGGGAAT
Source organism: Nycticryphes semicollaris (assembly GCA_013400055.1). NCBI lineage: Eukaryota > Metazoa > Chordata > Aves > Charadriiformes > Rostratulidae > Nycticryphes > Nycticryphes semicollaris. The sequence continues at coordinate 142,695 of VXBJ01002547.1, read as the reverse complement.
GAAGAAAAAGAGACTGCCTCTCAGAGAAAGGATGGAAAAAAAAAATAGGGCTTGAAAAGCTACCCTGATCTTCCTTTTTGGGTGACTCCACTGGAAATTAACCCTTTCCTACCAGTGGAGATTTTCCCATTTTCCCATTTACAGTAGTACTAACATTTAATTTGTTCGTGCACTCTCTGAGTGGCAGAAGAAAGGCAGTGTAGCACACCTACATCTCTCTGCTGATAGATGCTCGGTTCCAAATTTGTTGCAATGAGGCATTGCTGTTTTCATACTTGCTTCTTTTAAGCAGGTGTTGATAAACAACAAAGCACCTTTTCTGAAGGTTATGATAGGACTGTAAAGACTGAAAAGACTAATACCTGCAGAGAATGAATCATCTGCTCAGCTTACACACCCACCCTAGGATGAGATGAAGCCCATCTGGAAATAGCTACACCAGCTCACTCAGTTTGGATGCATTCATGTCAGATGATCATCAGACACAAGGGAAAGGGTTCAGAAGCAAATCTAGTGTTACAGACTTACAGTTGTCACACTGGCATAGCAGTCTAGGCTTTGGTTTTCCTGGGGTTTTCTGTTTGTTTGTTTTTCAGGGCTCCACCAGCTGTAAATATGGATTTCAATGGTGGGGGGAAAGTGAAGGGAGCTCTCAACCAAGACAGAAGTCTGCTAGAACTGGGAGATTTCAGCTGAAAGCACAAGTAGCAAAAAAACCACCACCTCTTCATGGACAAAAGGGATTCCCTGGTGAGTTGAGAGATCAAGAAGTATTAGAGCTGGGTTTGTGATCTTGACTTTTTATTTAAGCTGATCCTTTTACTTCTGAGAAAACCACACATTTGGTGCACATTCCCAAAACTAAAATAATTCCTTGTGTATCTTCCAACCACAGATAAAGATAGATATTCAGATCAAAGGCTTGCTTTGGCCTGTGCCCACCTTGTGTGTCTCCATGAAAGACCTCTCAGCTCCTAACAGGCACCAGGAACTGTTCAGCGTTCAGCTCACAATACTCAGCCTGACTCTGATGCACTTGATCTCTACTGATGGGACAAGGTGTGACAAGCCCATTTTCTACATTATGTGAACGACAGCTAAGTCTAGGACAAATTCTGAACAAGAATCTAATCTAATGCTAAACTAGAGACAGTCACACAAAGGAGAACCACCACATACCCGTCTGACTTCTCTGGTGACTCAGACTTGGCTGGGGCTGCAGTCCCCATCCATCATGAATTGCCACGTTGACAAGCCCCAGAGCTAAAATAAGAATGGATGGGAACAATTTCCCCAAGGTGATCAAGGAGTTATAGTGTCCAGGAGCAGTGAGGGCCAGCCTTAAGTCCTCCCTAAAGGACAGGAGCCAAGCACAGTAACACAGCCAACAAGGCAGGGGCTTTGCAAACCAGGGTCCCAACTCACAGTTCCTAGGCAAAGCAGACCTCGATGACAGCCAGGTTCAGCCAAGAATTAAGATCATCAGGAGAGTTCATGGTGACGAGGCACGTCTTAGGTCAACCCAAGACGCCAGTCTGCAGATGAGAGCCATGGACCAATAAGGTCCATGGCCAGGCACAAATATAGCCATGGCTGAGCCAAACTACAGCACAGCTCGAACAGGAATGGAAGGCCCAGAGATGGGTTTAAATGGAGCCATTGTGCCCTGACAAGTCATGGCACCTGACTCTCAGCCCTCTTCTTGGGCAACTGATCAACTGCTGAATTAATAAACCAAGCAACTTGAAAATCAAGTGCGCTGAATTCCCATATTTATTGGCATGCAATATTCAAGCTGGACATTCTTCATAGATCCCCGTGGATCCCTGTGCAGCTGGATGGTTGCAAAATTTAAAAGTATTGTATTGTGCTTTTCCTTTCATAAGGTTTACAGCAGGAAACATCTTAGCATCATAACGAGATTTAGGTGGGAAAGAACCTCTGGAGATTTGTTTCCAAAGCGTGCACCAATCAGGGCCACCCTGCCTGTTACATCAGGTTGTTCAGGACAATTTGAAATACATAAGCTCATCTTTTCCATCCTCTGAAATTTTGGAATGGCTCTGCAAGGCAGAGCTCAGAAAGGATCTTGGTGCAAAACACCAATAGGAACAGGCCTGGTTTCACCATACTTCTGGTTTATTTTTCTGAAGACACAGTTCAATTGCTGGACCTTATCCATAATGTAGCTTAACACAGTTTCATTTGTGAAAGGTGTTGTTCTCAGGAAAAACTCTTCCCTTTCTTTTCTTTTCCTGATCCGCATCACATGAAATGAGGGATGCAGCCTCCTCTCACATGCCTGCCATATGGCCTAGGAGGGCTCTCCAGCCAGCTCTGGACTGCAGACAGCATGCAAGGTCTTTAGACCATACCTGCCTCACTGTGCCTGCTGGGGACATGAGCTCGTGACTGCTCGTGCTGTGGTCTGTGCATCTCTCCACAGGCCTCCTGGGATCTGAGTCACTGTGCCCTCACTTAGGTGTAGAGTAATAGCAAAAACAGTGGTGAATAATCAGAGTTAATAATAATGCTTGCCTAAGGTACTTGGTGCACTTTGCTCCCAGATAACTGTTGAATGAAAACACCCTGTCTGCTAGGGACATGCAGTGGCTGTGCAGTGCTGTGAGATTTAACAACAACTGACAACAGCTGGTCCCCCTGGCAAGCTGTGGGTTTCACCCAGCCATGGCTGAGCCCTGTTTTTTCTGTGAAAGTGCTGAAAGTCAGCTAAGTAATGCTCTTTCAGTGAGTGAATTCCCCCAGCGGCATGGAGACCAGAGTGGATCCATTCCCTGGGTGCTCACCCAGGAAGTCATTAGCAGCTTGCAGGCAGAGGTCGATCCCATTATCATGGTTTTGTAATGCTTTGTTGGAAAAAATAAGCTGGTGCCGTAGGACTGGAGCTGACCTTGAATGAACAAGAAGGAAAAGCCATCATGTTTGGACCTTGTCTCTTTGCTGGCTCAAATGTATTTCTGTTGGGATGCTAATTATGGAGAAAGCAATTTAGGGGAAGAAGGCAAAGTGGGAGCAATGTTTTGGAGCTGGAACAATTGTTTCATCAACGTATTGACTGCACCTAAAGAAGAGCATTTCTGTGACTCCTTGTATCCTCTGCAGTATGACTGAAAGAAAGAAAAGGACCTGACTAAGGCTCCTCTCATTGGTGAGATGATCTCTGTACAGATGTTCTGGTTGTGAGTAGGTAGCAGTCAGCTGAACACATGGACAGCTTCCATTTCTCCACTGGCAGATAGCTCTCATTTTAGTGCCACTCTTCTAGAGCTAGGGTGAGTCCTTTCCATGAATGGAAAGTAGATTCTTTCCACCAGTAGATCCTGGGTGGATGACAAGTACCCAGACAAAAACAGTGGATCCAAAAGAAGGCAGGTAGGATATCCAACTGCATGAGTTGCACATTAATCCATGCTCCTTCTTAATTGGATTTTTCTGCTCTCTGCAGTTTTAGTTTTCAGAGTGCAAGTGCTGGGCACTGGAGGTGTTTGTGGAGAGGTGGTAGTCTAAGACATCTCTTACTGTGAGCTCATTTGCCCTTTTCTGTGATTTAAGTGGATCTGGATAACCGCCAGCCCAAATAGCTACATGATGCACAAGGGGATTTGAAGAAAGCAACATGCTATGGTTGATACTCACCCAGCTTTAAGATGGCTCCTGGTGTCACTAGATGCTTTCTCATCCAGATCTGGACTTCCTCTCTTCTGCCTAGCAGGCTCTTCTCTGTGATGGCCTCTATTAGATGAGTCAAAGCATACCATTCACTTTGATGCAATAATACAAGTATAAGCTGCTTCCTGCTTAATGTGGGTCCATTTGCTTCCATTTATGATGAATTAATATTTTCTTCCCTGCTGTGAATGGTAGCACTAAGCATACAGCAGGTAGCTACTAATTTTGTCAGCAAAGCTGGTTAGGGAAGGAGATAAGAGGGGAAATAATGAATCATTTAGGATAATAGCTGGCTCAGGCACTGCCATGTTATCATCACGACTGCACAGCAGTGTCTGTGCCCACTCACCCGCCTGGCATGAGGTCCATTTGGACCTCCAGAGACAAACTGTGACATGAAACTGTCTTTCCTTTAAGCTTCCCAGCAAGTTCTGGGCTCAAATGAGCTGGCAAAGAGGTTGCTCAGTCACGATCTCCAACCACTGGGGACCTTCAAAGCATTCCTGACAGCTAAACACTGCTTGATCCAGTAGACAGAGGCAAATGTAGTGGCTGGAACCAGATGTGAGGCAGGTTAAGAAAAGCCAGAAGGTAACTAGTCTTATTATCTGGGAAGGATATTAAATCCTGGGACAGCTCATTCAATAGATTCTCCAAAGTCCATGCATCAAGAGCAGGTATCACTGTCTACATGATCCCATCAGATGAGGTTTCTCTGAAGGGGCATATTGTTATGGCTGAGGGGACAACTGGGTGTGAGCAGCCGACAAAAATGAGAAGAAGATTAAATACTATTTGGTAGTTCTGGACCACCATGGACTTCTGTAATATGAAAGTGAATAAATTGTAGCAGATTCTGTCCCATCTGACCTTAGCATTTCCTAGTGCTGCTACTGTTTGGTCCTCTTGGCTCCCCAGATTATTGTATTAGAGATTCCAGGTTTCATAGTGGTGCCCACATGTTGCCATGGCTTCGACCGTGTAAAATTGTCTTTGTCAGAAAGAAAAGTCTTTGTTCCAGGACAGGACAAACAAACCCTTTAGCTCAATCAGAATCACTTAGAAATAACCACACAACTTTTCTCTTGTGTACAACTGCAGATACTATGTGACCCCAACCCAGGTCCAAGTCCAACACCTCCAAGCCCATCTGCAAACTACCCTGAATTGCTGAAGAAGTGCAAAGTGCTGTTTGTTTTCGATTAAACAGCAAAGAAACTCTCCCTCTTTTTCATTTTTCTTTCCCCCTCTCATCCACAAGTGAAAAAATCAAGGAGGATAAAAAGAGCATCCTAAGGGGGAGAGTTACCACCTGCTGCTCTCAGTGTTAGGAAAACATTATTGAGTCACACAAACAATTTTAGATGCTTCTAAATACACTGTGCTCTCAGCAGGCAGCTTTTCCAGCTATAATCTTGCCTGCTGCCCCTAATTCTGAGCACACAGTATACTCTGCTTCCTTCCCTGTTGCAAATGAGTCAGAATTTCTCTCTGTCACTCACCTGAGCCTGAAGGAGTTCACTGTCTTGGCGCTTGAATGCTAATACACAATAAGAGGATGTATTCCCTCTCTCTGTAAAAAAAAATAAAAAATAAACCACCTCACAACCCCAAACAAAAAAAATGCAAGGTACAATTGTGATTATCTACTGAAATGTGACAGCTGGGGAAGAGTTTTGTCTCTGTTGATGTGGTAGGGTGGGAGAGCTGGCTGTGCTCCTTGAAAGGGCAGCCTGACTAAGTTCTGCTTACTAGTTGAGATGTCAGCTCTCAGTGTAGACAGTGGGGCAGTGGACACGGTCATCAGAGCCCCACAGAGACTCAAACCACATAGCTCTCACCAGCTTCACAGAAAAACCAGGAGTGGGCCTTTGAAGAAAAGAAAGTGGAAGAAGGAAAGGCTCAGTCTGGGAGCCAGGATGAGTTTAGGAATCTCAAGAGACTAGTTCATGTTTGTATACTGCTATCTGGATGATAGCAGTGCCATGAGGGAAGAGGAAATGTGTCCTTCACATTTCATAGTCAGGGCTTCTCTGTGAGAGGTAGCAGGGCAGAGACTACCCCAGTTTCAGGAACCCCTCTAATGGCAGTGCATTTCTCTCTCAGACTACCTACTAGAAAGGACAGGACTGCAGAAATAACCTGCACACCGAGTACAGCACCCACACTTTAGCACTTACCATGGATAGACGCGGCTCACATTTTGAATACAGGATGCACAAAAGAGCCACTATCAAACAAAAGAGCCTATCAAACACTACTTTAGAGCCCTCTGGCTTGTCAGGGAAAGCCGTCTCCTGCAATGTCGCTGGTACATCCACCTTCCCTGACACATTAAATTGGCACACTTGGGCAATGGGAGCCTACCAGACCCTCTGCAAACGAAGCAACAGCATCTAAGTGATGGGTTTCGTACCCATCAATCTAAATGTTTTGAGGAGTCTGTTGTGATTTATTGCTTCAAAGCATTTAAACATCAAGCAGACCGCAAACCATGTCCTGGTACTGATAACAAATTACCTGGGAGAGAAGGAACAATAGCAGAGGACCATGGTGGATAAGGCTCTGTACTCCAGCAATACTTGTCTGGGTAGACTCCCTCGTTGGTCCGAGAAGGTCTGGTGACAAAAGAAGAAAGAATGGAAAGAGACAAGACACAGAAGGAAGAGACATCTCTCTGGTGTTACTCAAAGAAACCATGGAAGGTGAGCAGACAGTTCAGAAGTGCTTCCTGTGAATAACCAGTTGAGCTCCTCCACAGGCTTCCTTTTGATGTGTTCCTCATCACACTGCATTTTCTTGTCTAGTAACCAATAATTCACTCTGGAAGTTTCAAAGGAAAATCTTGGTTTAAGAGATAAAGTGATACTATTGTAAAGCAAATTCCAGCGTTACCCTCTTGCAGTGTTCTTCTGAGCCTTGTACTTAAAGTCTTTCTTCAAGCTTCAGCTTTTACAGTCATCTGATGGAGGAAATCTCAGCTCTCTCTTTTTTAAAATAATACTTCAAAGGAAATTTGAAAAATTTCTGTCAATCCTAGCATGGAAAAGACAGAGAGGCAAAGTCCAGTCTTAGATGAAGTGGTATGTTTGCCCAATTCTGCATTTTTATCAGATTAGAATAACTTAATTTTACTTCATTTTTGTCTGTCGATGTTGGCTAATGGAAAGCACTCCCGGATTTTGCTTTCATTTGCTGTTTTCTCCATCTCTGTGCATCATCTTAAATATAATCTTGTCCATCTCTTCTAATTATTTAACTTAGGTAAATCTTTGGTTTTATCTGTATTTGTCCCTTTCTGTATTTGGTATACACAAATTCTTTTTATTCTCTCAAAGAAAAACAACAAAAAGTTAATTAGAAAAAAAAGTTATCTAAAAAGCTGGTGCAGGTTTTATTATCTTTGTTTTTCAAGGACAAAAGAATGATGTGTGCCAGAAATAAAGATGTGGAGTGAAAATCAAGGAAGGAAATGGAGAACCCACACACAAGAATGCAAATGAGAAAAAGGTAACACTGACATGCTAAGGGGAAACTAATCAGAGGTAGTACTAAGCACTCTCCAGAAAAGTAATAGGATCGTGACTCAAGGGTTGTTCTGTCGTCACATGTGGACTGATGAAATGGCAAAAGGGCAGGAGAACATTAAGCCATGGCAATGCACAGAAAGTCACCAAATGACTGCATAATGCACAAAGGTCACCAAATGAGATGGAAGTGTCTCCAGGGGATATCAAGAGCAATTTGTTATCAAAAGATGTTGAACTTGCTTAAAAAACCAACAACACTCAATGAAAATTTGTCCAAGTGTTCTCAGGGGAAGGAGAAGAACAGATGGCAAACAGACCCAATAGCTCCCCCAGGAAGGCTGGAAATTGTTGATGGAAATAACAATTATGAAAGAGCGGGTGATGAAAAAGGCGTGCATATGAAGACCAACCAAGCTCCATCAGCCAATAAGGTATTGGACATCTGCTGGCAGGGATGGAAGTCATACTTTCAGCAACTGTTTCCCAAGTAAAGTGGATCAGATCTTGCCCACACTGTAAACAGGGAATGTCCCTCTGGTCTCTGCATGTTCTGTCATCCTGTAAGACGAGCAGTGGCTGCCATGAACTCCAAATGCAATGTGGGTCTCATGCAGCCAACCTCGGTCACTGAAACTTGGACTGCCTTTTAAATTCCTCCTCACTAAGTTGCCACTTTGGAAAAAAAGGGGAAAAAATGACTGGAAAAATATATCTAAAATATACCAACAGTCCCCAAAAGATTTTTTGATGAAATATGAAAGATTTTAAGATAACCTTAAAAGTTGGTGGCAAGAGCCGAAACCCTTCTGATTACCTCAAGTGCAGGTCAAGGGTATGGGAGGCATAGGAATGAGCTGGGATACTTCATATAAGGCCTGACTTATATGGTGAAGTGTTCAATGCCAACTCCACTGGTCTACCATTATGATGACTCAGTCTTGCTATTGCCATAGGAGCCTTGACATCAGGCTACCAGTCCTGGATGGAGTACAGGTCCTCCTCCCGGTCATGCAGCCCTCTGTAACAAGGGTGCGATCAGTTGCTGCCTCTGTGACTAGGTTTCTGTGTAAAACCCACCCTAATCTGCTCATGCAGTGGTAGTCAGAGAAGAACTGCCACATCCCCATGGAGAGACAGGACCAAGACAGCTTTCAGGGCACAGTAAATCCTTCTTGTCTGTATTTTGTGTGTTGTCACTCCTCTCCAGGTCACATGGTGCAGCACAACCCTATGTTCATTTCTTTTGTTTAGAAGCTAAAAGTTGTTCTGGTGACATGTGGGCTTTTATTCTCATTTACCAGTGAGCTGACAAGATAACAGCCCAGCAATCACTCTGGAAGAGCAAACTCTATGGGAATTGATTGTATTACAGCTGCACTGGTTGCAGTGGCTCTTATTATGATTGTCTGATGCTTTTCATGAGAACCTATTTGGCCTGCATCTAATTTAGAATGTCAGAACTGAAATTCTCAGTGTCACTCTCTGCCTTGGGCCGATTTTTTTTTCAGTCAAACAAGCTCATCCGTTTCTGAGAGTAAGGTTGGGGAAAAATCTGTCTGTTATTCCAGCTGAAAAAAAACCAAACAAACCCACAAATTAAAAACTTCCAAGGTTTGCACTGCAATTTGCAGTTTCTCTGGAAGGTGGTGAAAATAAATTCAAAACTCAGTGGATGTATAAACTGCTAGTAGACCTCAGTGCCCAAGTGCTTGGAAAGACCTTTCTTCTCCTAGTCTTCATGAAGGTTTGGCTGGCAAACCTTCCCCAATCTCCAGCAACACCGTGAGCTGGGGCAGATGCAGATTATGTGGTGGATGAAAGTATAACCTTGTGGATATTTTCAGAAGAGAGTCTAGAGTGTTATAACACTGCCAATGGCTTGATTTGACCCTGGATTTGTTCTTGCAAACAGCTGAGCCAGTTGTTATAAAGATTTCAAAATAGGTGAGTACCTTGCAGGGAAAATGGCAACCCAACATCTGGGAAAGCTCTAAGCAGGAGAAGACAAGGGTAACGTTCAGGTAGCTCCCTGTGCATGGTGGCTTCTTCCTTCTCTTTGAGACTTGGGCATCAGATTCAATCAAGTTGCAATGACTTTCGTTTTAGTTATCTGCGCACCAACAGCTTTCCAAAGCTCCCTGAATCTAGCAGGAAAAGGAAAAGGCTAGTTCACAGAACAGGACTAGAAATTACTTCCACCCCACACTTTAATTAATATTGTAAAATTGGAAACCACATTTAAATTTTATTTTCTGTCTTGGAATGGTTTTGTGCATTATCAGGGCAGTATCACTCACTAACAGATGGAAACATAGGAATTATTTCCATTTGCATTGGAAAAGAAAAGGCTTTTTGTCTTTGAATGGTGCAGCATAAGAAAATACCTAAATTTAATTTTTTTTCAGTTGCATTTTTTGGTGGGTTTTGATATGAGGTTAAAGAATGTTGTGGTGGAAAGCACTGTGCTCATTGCTGGCCACAGATGTTGTAAAGGAGGCTGCACACTTTGCTGTAAGGATATCCTTATTGGTGGCCTCTGGATGGAGAGCAAGGAGGAGTGGATATCATGTGGGTGACCAAAATACATAGATCTGTTTGTCTCTGGCTCTGTCCTACCATTTAACACACCTACAAGCTGTACATAGTCAAAATCAAAGCCTGTGCTTTCACCAAAGCATTTGCTAGAAAGCAACCTGATTAATAAGAGCCACTAACAGCAAATATTGCATGAAACCAAAATTCAGTGGAAACACTTTAGTACTGCCAATACATTTATGACTGGCTTGGATTTGTCAAGAGGAGCCTATAGCACGATAACATAATTTTCTCCTATGGTAGGTCAGTTGGCCTTGAAATCAGGGCAGGCCATGTGATATACCTTGACAGAAGATGTTTTGAGGTTTCCCCAGTAACAGTCTCAGGATCAAGTCAAGAATTATGCCATAAGTTAGAATCTTGTTAAAAATATAGAATAGGATAGAATAGAATAGAATAGAATAGAATAGAATAGAATAGAATAGAATAGAATATTTCAGTTTAAATGAACCTGCAATGATCATGTAGTCCAACTGCTTGACCAATTCAGGTCTTAACAAAAGTTAAAGCACATTATTAAGGGCATTGTTCAAATGTCTCTTAAGTACTGACAGGATTGGAACACCTCTCAAGGAAGCCTGTTCCAGTGTTTGACCACCCCCTTGGTAAAGAAATGCTTCCTAATGTCCAGCCTAAACCTCCCCTTCAACAGCTTTGAGCCATTCCAATGTCTCCTGCCACTGGGTAACAGTGAGAAGAGATCAGCACCTCCCACTCCATGTCCCCTCCTCAGGAAGCTGCAGAGAGCCGTGAGGTTGCCTCTCAACCTCCTTTTCTTCAAACTAGGCAACCCCAAAGTCCTCAGCTGCTTGTCTTTGGACATCCCTTCCATATGCACCCTTATTAAAAAAAAGAAGAAAAAGAGTACTTACAGGAGTTTGCTGGTAAGTGTCAAACTGGAAGGGATTTACAGTGATGCATCACAGTCTAGTTGGCATTTCAAATTTCTGTTAATAATTTGGACAAAGGACCGGGCAAGGGGAGTGTAATTTAATTTGTGGAGCTAGATCACAAGAACTTTGAGAGCAATGATTAGAAATTCAGCATAATCTGTCAAACTGGAGAGAAGATCTGAAATCCATGAGAGAAAATTTCTTGAAAGACACTTTGCACTTCAGAAGGTGAAGGAAAATTCCCAATGTCAAGCTAGCTGGGTGGAATTATAGACCTTGTGAGCATGTGCTCTATGACTTTTTTTATGAATGTAAAATAACTGTCTGAGCAGTACTTCAGAAAAGCATCTGGGGGTGTAGATGAACATGGACCAAATGTGAGCTATCAGTGTGATCTTGCTGTAAAAATCAAGGCAGGGCTCAGAGATGTACTAACAGTGTTTTTGCCTGTCTTCTAGCTAGAATTCTTGAAGAGGCAAAAGAGAAAGAAACTGTGATTCAGGAGGAAGCCTGGAAAATTTGTCCTATTGTCTCCATTAAATACAAAATTTCCCTCCTCCCAAGATCAGATGATGCTGGGATTTCTTTGGCTAACAAGAGTTTCGACTAAATAAACTAAAAGATGTCACCACATCTCTCCAATCCTGTGAAATAAAATCACGTGAGATCATATGAAGTAAATAATTTGCACAATACAAATAAATACAAACCTGCATCTTTAACAGCACAATTACTCAGAAACAGCACACTAATCCAGTTTGAAGGACACTGTCCTGTGGACTTCTTGAGTCAAAACCAAACAGTCCTTACTGAAAGAAGTGCCTCAGCTGAAGATTCCAGTCTTATTGCAGGAATTTCTATCCTATGCAAAACTTGATGTTAACTGAACAAAAAAGTTCCCTTCTCTTTTCAGAACCTAGAGTGAGGATAACAGTTTGTGTTGTGTACACATGTCCTGGGCTGAGCAACACAGGATTAACTTCTCTTCTAATGCTGGGTAAAACTGCACTTTTAGAAGACTCTAGTGTCTGAATAGGGTGATAGAATAATTGTCTAAATGACAATAAATTGTTATGGGTTTTCTCAAACTGTAACACAGGAATTGTAATGCTCTGGCATTTGGCATTTTGGGCAAGAGTTGCATTGCAAACCTTTGGGTTTATTTGCCTGGCCATGAAGAATTAGCCTATTTTGATGACAGTAATAAAAGTTAACCGCCCGCAACCTCTTTTTTATAAGCTGCAGAAGAGCAAGATACAGACCTGTGTTTTGGAGTGGGGGGAGAATTATAAATTGGCACTTTCCTTGAGATTCAGACCTGAGAGGCTCTTTAGGCATGGTGCAGGAGCCATAGGATGATATCAGTGACATCACCTGTCCCACTGTTTGATGTTTTTCTGATACCAGCTCCAGGAGTCATATGATGTGAATGTCTTGGGTCTGTTTTTCACCTGATATAAGGTCTACTACATCTTAGGTAGTCTCGGGGTGAAAAATCTGAGGTGACGTTTAGGTTAATCTCTGCCTGAAGTAAACTTTGGGTCCTGGTCAGCTGTTGTCAGATGTAGATCAACCTAGAAATGCACCCAATCCAGTTTTAGTAAATGAGGCATTTCTGTTAAAATTTATGAGCCTCTTTAAGCTCCCAAACCATTCAAAATAACTGCATTGCTTCCCATTTTCTAATGTGAAGCCACAATCAGACACTGACATCATCAGCTAGAACTTCTTTCCTGGCAAACTGAGAGAAGGACAGTAACAAATATTCAGAACAGAAAACTGTTTTGGGTCTTGCATCAGCCAGTCTGTGGAGAAACATTTCTACTCCAGCCAAGCAGAGATGTGTCTTCTGCAGTCAGCTCTGAGTTCAGTCCTTGGTGTGCTGTCATGGGATGCCAAAACTCATCCAGGGCACCTCCCCAAATCCTCTTGTCTTTCACGGAGGCACGAGCCTTTACTTGGCCTCTCCGTCATTGCCACAAGAGGGCTCTGGGAGAGCAGCCCTCAACAAGCGAGTCCTCCAGTTTGGGCCTTTAAACTGAGCTACATGATTGCAAAAGCCTGTAGAAAGGCAGCTGAGGTTGGCTAGGAGCAATATGTTGGCAATGGTCTGGAATAGTCCACCAATTTAAAACTTTCTGTCTCCACATAGCTCGAGTTTGTCAGAACAGCAGAAGAATCAGAGTGGCTTGAGTCAGACACAGCAATCAAACAAAGGCCTTAATGCCTGCAAGCAGGGGCTTTGCACAGGAAACCTAGAAGAAATCATCCAGAGTGAACATCCTGTCTTCTTATCCCTGATGCTATTTGTTCTGCATCAGGCTGGGTGCAGATCTTCACTTCCACACCTGAGCCACAGCATGGAAATTTTACTTTCACAGCCTGGACAGCAAGGCCACTGCTTTGACTGTTCCGATGCCTATTCTGCTAGAGGCTGATTTCACAGAGCAGTCAATTCACAGAGCAGTGTCTGCCCAAACTGGACACCATGGCAGGACAATATGCTGAATCATGACATGTGTACCCAAGGAGAAGTAGCTTACACTGAAGTCAGAGTAGGATGGGGTAGGGCAGGAGGAAAAATGTACTTGACATGCCATTTCAGCAGTACATGCTTGAGAGAGAAAAATATACCTTTTATTTCCCAAACTTCCCATTCCAAAATTAGCAGAAAGTTTGATTAGATAAGTGGTTTAAAGCATACGCATGTACCTCTTCTTCTTGTTTCTTGAACGCATCGGAAAATGTAATTATGTAGTAAATTTTTCATTTAGGTTAAGTATTGAAATCAAAGACAACAAGGCCATTTTCTGCCTTCTGTCCATTGTAATTTAGTTCAATTCACTTATTCTATAGTAATTCAAGTAAATGGCTGGGAATTATGAGCTGTTTGCTGCACACCATGTTGAGATGATGAATTCATTCAGCTTTTTCTTAAGTGTCACAGATGGTTACAAATGCAAGCCCAGAATGAAGTGGACTCACTAGAGACGTAGGCTGGAGGGGAGAGAAAGAATTCCCCTCATACTAGAAGTTCCTCTTCACTCAGCAGACTTAAATTATTGTCAAACCCTTTAAGCAGATGTATTTGAGGGAAATACAAATCAAATAAGATGATGTGACCAAAGATGACTGTGGACACAGAGTTGTGTAAGAAAAGCTCTCTTATCATGTCCCAAACTAGTATCATGAATAAAGCCATGGGATGGAGGCAGAGGTAAGAAGGATGGAATCTTGCACACAAGACTTGCTATTGTCTAAATCTGAATCTTAAGACTACAGAAAGTGTTTGGGGCAGCCGAGGGACAGACCATGTCTCAGGAGTGGCCTCTCAGGAAGACCAGCAACAGAATGAGACCTCTTTCAATTGCCATGAGAGTTGATGGGAAGCTTTCCATTGAGTAACACTGCTTGTTTTTGTTGTCTATGGAATAAAACTGGCAAGGTGGAAGAAAGCCAGACTCATGACTCAGAAAACTAACACCAAAATCACCATCTGTTCTGGAGCTGGGACCTTCCCCTTCAGGAGGATGGCCTCTAGGATGCATAGGCTGGTGAGAAGAAGGGACAGGTTTAACTCTGCAGCATTTCAGCACCCTGTGTCATTCTGAGAGCTGTGTTAAATTGCTCCTGTCTCTCTTCTCTGTGGTTTTCCTGTGGCTAATTAATTACAGAGAGAAGTCAGAGACCTTTGTGGGTAGTTTGTCAACTTTGTGCTATGAATCAAGAGGAGTGCACCTCAACAAGGCCTGGAATGTGGGCTGGGCTCCATGAGGCATTCCCAAATTTGGCAGTTTATCTGCATTTGTCTGGGACATTTTGCATCCTTTCTGTATGACCTGTCCATCTGCTTTCGAGGCAGCACATAGCATGGTGCATCCATCAAGCAAAGAGAGTGGTGGCAGACATTGTGGAGTCCCAGGGATCTTGGATTGTTTCTGAATTCACCAAATTAATGCAATATTGCAACATCTTTTCTTTGGCTTGCCCTTCATGTAGTAACAAACAGGAATGCACAGAGAAAATCAGGATGTGATTCTTCCTTTCCTATTTTATATACTATAACAACTGTAACAAGAATGAGAAAATCCAGGCTTGACAGAAATATTATTCTTGCTTCCCATTAAGCAAGAGACTGAAGGGATAGCTAAGCATAAACATCCCTTTGATCTTCAGACTTCACTGCTAAGCCCAAACCTATACAAAATACTAGCCCAGGAAAAGCCATGTCCTTCCAAACAACTGGGTCATTTTTTGGCATGACATGGGTTCATCACCTTACTATCTGTTTAAAGTCCACTTCTCCAGGAAGGGTTTCCTCCTGCCTGTTGTGTCTTAGGCTCATAGCATTACTGCTGTGGAAATTGAAAATATTCATTGTTCAGCTTGCAGAGGTTTGATCATAACTTGCCAAGTATCCCCTGGGGAGAGGCTGTCTTATTTGAAGAACCTCAGGTCTGTGGGCAAGCTCCGGTTGTTTCATCAGGAACTGGTCTTAGTTGTGGTTTATTATTATGCAGTGAGCTGGTAAAAATGATGGGTGACTTCAGTGGCCAGTCATACAGCCTAAATAACAAATATACTGGCACTCAGATGAAGTTGAGGGTCCATTGGCTGATATACACGTAGCAGATATTGGGCTGGAGAAAAAAAAAAAAGTCTATAAGTAACTCACAAGAAAGAAATTGGTGAAATTGTGCCAGAAAGAGTTCAATAAGCCTTATTCCTCATCTCCCTGATTACTTGAATGATGCGGTTTACATTACATGTGTTTGTCTTCTGCCCTGCTTATATCACTGTGTAAATCCAGCAATGTGAAACACTCTTAAAAAAGGAAGGGAAGATTAATAAGAAATGCAAGTGAAATAGCCTCTGTGTGAAGGAAAGGAGGATGTTTAAGGATCAGTATTAGGACTTCAGGAGGAATTGTCTTTTGGGGGCTTCTGTAATTTTGATGCTGTACATTGCAATGTTTTTATCTGTGAGTTTTTTGGATGTGTTCTCATGTTACAATTGTCAGTCTTGAACCTCAAGATCACAAACAGAAAAAAAAAGGTGATAATAGGAGAACCTTAGTCTTGAAATAAGAAAGAAATTGGATTTGTTTACACCATCTGTCAGCTTCCAAGCTACCCGCATCACATGGATTCAGCCAAACCTTGACCAAGTCTCTGAGTAGACTCCAGTTGACAGTCACAACTGATTTGAGATAGCAGGGATCAAGTAAAATCCCAATTCTCTGTATTCTCTGAGCTGTCCTTTCCCAATGCCTGAGCCTTCTCATGGGAAAGCAGAACTTTTCCCTCTTTTCCAGAATTGTCTCATGGTGGGATCCTGGGGTCTGCAAGACAAATGCCTGGGTCTTCTTGTGTAAGTGTGTAAGTGTGACAATCACTGGGGGAACAGGAGCACAAGAGTCAGGCTAAAACACCAGCAAGATCTGGTGTTGCTGATGTGCACAGAATGGTGGCTGTTATTTGAATGTACAAGAACAGAAGTTCGTGTCTGAACCTTGAACCTACCACCCAGTTTCCTTTCAAGGATGATTTTCAAAAGCCTTTGAACTAAATGGCATTGTCAAAGGGCCATTTCAGCAATGTGGCCTCATATTTTTAGAAGCTTTTCCTAAGATGTCAAGAAGGTGGGATGGGAACTTAAATGTGTAAACAACCCATATGTTTGGGGAAGGTTGTGAACATGTGTTGGGCTTACTTTCCTGGGGCATAATTATTATAGGTATTTAAGTAGCAGAGTGGTTGCACAATACCTTAATTACTATGTTTAGATGAAGCCTGTTCATTGTAGGAGTCATACTCAGTGGCTCTACTTTCTCTTCAAGGTGTAATTTGAACAGTCGTTTCTGAGATGGAAGGGTGGTCAGCATTACTGAAGTTTTCTGTATGGTTCATGCAGTTCATAAATAGGTATTTTTCACCCTACATTTCAAAGCACAGCATTTTGTGAGCTCGTGGTCTCTTGTGTAAAAGGTGCCAATCCTTTGAGGTAGAAAGAAGGCAGAGTAAGATACATATGCAATTGGGATATGGTGATTCCTCTTACAGGTATCTTTTTGTCACTTCCTCTTTGCACCTGAAAAATACGTGCATCTGCACATACTTGTACTGCCGAATCTGATTGGTGTCCAAATTGTCAGGGGAGCAGAAGGAAATTTTCAGATGAATCTAAGCAATACTCTGGGAAGGTCCACTACACATACATCTAGTACCTGGTGGTACACCCAAATCCATTGTTTGTTTTCCCTTTGAAAGCCTGAATGAAAATGAAAGAAAAAAAGAGAGAGAAAGAAAAGAGGTGACACCAGTTTCACATAAAATTAGATTTCACAAATCTAGGTGAGGGGGGTGTCATTCTACCTAGCTTCAAAGGCCTGCAGTCTAAGGTTGTTGCTTGGTGCAAACATAACTAATGGTGGGATGGGAGCATTGTAGGAAGTGGTGTCTGTAAAATTCTTCCCTTTGTTCAGGAACTTCTCTCACCCCAACAGCAAACCTGTTGGTAGGGGAGGAGTATACAGCCTTTGTCATTTCTCGTCACAGTCTTTGGTAAAATTAAATGTACCAGGGGTGCAGAAACATCTGAGGATGCTGGAAGGGGACATCTGAAAACAGAAGACTGTCAGGTGGTTTCTCACTTCTCAGCCTTGGAGAGCCATTGGACAGAGCTGTTGTCACATGAGACAAGGAATTTGGGGAGGGGGAGCACAGACAAAAAAGAATGCAAACGAGCTGTGGCCAACAATTCCTAATAGAGGCACACATGACTGGAGTATCTGCGTTGGACCTCAAGGACTTGTTCTAGCTTCTCTCAGTCACGTCAGTGCTGTCAGCCACAAGCAAATTCACTCAACCATCTCTTAGGTTTATTCAAAGGACCTTAACACCTACCATTTTGCTGCCTTCTCTGAAGCCAGTCCATGCTTGGTGTCCCAAAACAGGCTGTTTCTTAGACCACAGATAATTTAGGAGTGCTTCCTTTTGGGTCCCCTCACTGGGAAGATGTTTTCTGGATCCTGCCGCATGGCATAGGCCTAAACTAAGTATTAGAGTCTCACTTCATCTCATGCTGTGAGCTCATCTGGCTCTTCCCCTAGCTATTTTTTTCTAGATGAACAAATAAACAAAGCCACCCAGTTTAAATGCCTGTGTTACAATTTTTATCTGAGCCAGAGAACATTTCCCAGAAGCTATAGCCACGTGCACAAGAGTAAGGACCTGTGGCAATTAGCAAGTGTGGGGAGAGAATATTGGGTCATGTTGAGGCAGGTTTTTCAGTAATTGTATATGGGCAACAATTAGAAGGGGCAGGAGACTTATTAGATACGTTAATCCCCCAGAGTAGGCAGTGGATTGCAGAACAGCCATCCAGTCCAAATGATTGCTCAGAGCTCACGGTGTACCTTCTTTTGAAAGGTAACTTGTCTGGGTGCACATCAGTGATGAGGGAAGCAGAGTGGGATCTCTGCTTCTTCTAGTCATAGCCTTCAGCTTCTGCAAAGCAAAGGGTTTCTGTTGCAAAGACTGCCATCAGTACTTCACTGATTATTTCATTTGTTTCTCTTGCCCTCATCCCCTAGCCTCCAGATGTCATCACCCTTTGTGGTGACATTTCACAAACTGCAGAGCTGGCAGCTCTCACAAGCAGGGCAGATGCAGGCAGCTGGGATGTGAGGAGAAGCACATGATGTACAAGGAGGTGCTGGAGGAGCTGGGTACGCTCAGCCTGGAGAAGAAAAATATATGTGTTTATTGGGGCAATCTAGCTGTTCTCTGCCTGTGCCGAATGGGAGGCTACAGGGACGATAGAGTCAGACTCTTCTCCACACTTAACAATGACAACTCGTTTGGCTTCTCTCTTCATATACCATGTGCTCTAGGCCCTGACAATCTCAGTGGCCTCTGCAGGTCTTGCTCTAGTTTTTTGAAACCTCTCTTGCACTGAAGGAACTCAAGACTGGGCACAGCCCCTCAGATGCAACCTCACCAGTGCAAAGCAGAGAGGAATAAAAATTTCTCTCATTCTCCTGGCTGTGCTTTTGCTAATGTTAACTGATATGCAATTTGGCTTCAGTGTTGCGAAGGCACACTGCTGACTCATGTTCAACTTCTTGTCTACCAGGACCCTCAGGCCCATTCTGCAGAGCTGCTTCCCAGTCAGCCAGCCCCCAGCCTGTCCTGGCACCTCAGGTTGCTTCATCCTGGGTGCAGGAATCTGCCCTTGCCTTGGTTAAACTTCACTGCTGGCACAGTACTCCAGCCCATTGCAGTGCCTCTGAACGACAGCACTCCCTGCCTGCCAGCATATTGGCTGCTCCCCCCAGTTTGCTGTCATCCTCGAAATTGGAGAGAATATATTCAATCTCATAAATCCAGCTGATGATCAGGATGGTTTATGTATTGCCAGCCCCTAAAAACTCACAAGAATGAAAGAGGTAAAAAATGCCTTTTGAAGTAACTGAAGTTTTCCCCCACAAAGTGGGAAAGAAATTTCTGTCTTCTAGAGATATTTTAAATAAAATGCTGAGATTTGCTCAGAGCCACAGGATCCTGGGCCCACAGGCTTTCAGAGGTTGCAGGAAATACCATGAGACCTCATTATACATTAACACTTAAGCTTATGGTTTAACTACATGCCTTTTGGTGTTTTGCAGTTTTATAGTCACCTGTTCTTTGTGGGCTTGCTATGTATCCCTAATATATTGCACATGGGCTACAGGGATGTGCAGTAGGGTCACAGGAAGGTGAAAGTTGTTTACTACGCCTCTGCCCTGCCCAGAACTGGTTCCTGTGATTTCCACCGGATGAGCTGTTTCTTTTTTTTTTTTTTTTCTCCATGGAAGAGCTCTCTGGAAAGAGTCAGTGCTGCTGTTTTGAAGCTCCAGTTCTCTGGGGTCTTTGCTCTTTTTTTGTCCTGAAAGAGGCTAATATGATAAATGGGCATGTTCCTATCCCTTTGCAAGAGCAAGATGTTGGTTCTTCATGAAACTAATTAGGAATATGCTGCCAAGGACACTCCAAAGAGGATTGTCTTCACATGTCCTGAGATAGACTTTGTCAGTGCCTGAAGCAGTGGCCACAATTAGGACTGTCACATGAAAAAGGCAAGCAGAACTTGTACTTGAAAGAAAGATGTGAAACACACATTGTTCGAACGCTGGCGATTGACCATAGCTAACTATGGAGGATGATCAGCATCTATGGATGCTAGGAAGCTTTACAAGTGCCTGGTTGGTATGTCGTGCCCAGAGTTACCATCAAATCTGGTGTCAGGAAGGAATTTAAAGTCATATTGTCTAGCAAAGGTAGGGCTGTTGTTTTGCCTTCTGTTACACGGATGTGATCTATTTACTAGGCACACATGGGAATTTCACTTACCAAATTCCTCTCCCTTGTAGGCACCAAGGCAATAACCTTAAACTCTTTTCCTGTCTTTCTAGAGTAGGAATTTTTGTTGCTTTTGGGGTTGAATTTTTTTGGTAGAGAATTTTGAGCTTGTTTAAGAGCATTAGAGTTGCTCTGTAGCTCGTGGAGTGCAACCCTGTGTCCCTATCAGAACTGAATGGCTACTGAGTGGTTGCCTCTGACTGCAGGAGGCTGGATTAAACAGCCTGAGAGTTCCTGCTATATGTTCTACATCAAGCAAACCAGACCATATCACGCTCTTGTTTAATGGACAAGTGCTACTCTTCTTAACCAATTTCCATCAGGAAAAGTTGTTTCAGTTTTCTCTTAGGGGGTCCTCAAGACCAAAATTTACCTTTATGAATTGCTGCAACAGGAGTGAGAAGTACTGTTTGCTCTCTCTTTACAAGCACATAACCTGCTAGCAAAGTTTTGTCCTAGGCTCTAGACCATTTCCCAGCTGTCTGCTTCAGTGATTGGAATTAAAATTTTAATGGTACCTAGACCAGATCTCCTCACAGATTTGGTCCAGATTTAATGGAGTAAAAGATATGCTGGAGCATGTGTAAGTCCCTTGTGTATCAGAAGAGAAATAAGTATTGCCACCAAGTTGCCAGACCGACTGTTCCCAGGCAGTCTACACATCCTCATTGCCAGAGAAAAAGCCCAGATGCTTCTTTGAAAGACAAACAGGTATATGGCAGACTCCATCTTGTGTAATACCTAATAGAAAGTCTGAGCCACCTCCTAAAAGATGAGTGTCATGTCTCTCCACCTTTGATAAAACATTGTTGACAAATAGCAGGTTTGCCATAATTAGAAGCATAATAACTAGGAAGTGCAGCTCACAACCAATTCAGGCGTCTAACTCTCTCCAGCTGCTATTAAAGCTGATGTCTCAGGCAATCATCTGCAAATGGGTATTATTTTCTAATTGAATCCACAGCTCCCTACATGTGAGTTGTGAATGAATGAGGTAAACACACGTGCAACCAGCAAAACTCACAGCTGGCTGTCATCCCTTCAGTGCCACTAACATGGCCCTCATTCATCCCAGAAGCTCTGGGGACCTTCCTATAGTTTTCCAGAGGCCTCAGCGCCCAACAGAGTTAGGTAGAGAAATTGCATCTGCTCTGCTTCTGATATTTTGATTAGAGGCCTGTTTAAAGCTGCATAGATGTTCTACAGGCACATGGGACATTCAGACACACACCCAGGGTGAGGATCTGCAAGGCATGCAAGAGGGCTGAGCTGGGAAATATGAAATAGCTAGTCCAGCATGACAAATCACTCCACCTGGCTTTATCTGGTGTTGGCCCCAGCCTTCATTCTAGTGGAGGCTGTCCTGTCTTGCCAAAACCCTCTCAGAAAGGAACTTACAAGAGACATTACAGTGTTAGAACCCCACATCAAGCACTGTGGGGAGATTGGCAACACCAGACTGGCATTTCCTGGTTCCTGGAGTGTCCCGGCCATACCCCATGGGAAGTCTGCCAGTGCATTCTGTACGTGCAGATGGATAGAGGTGTTATTCTTCACTCCTGATAGAGTTGTGATGGCTGCGTGGAGGGTAGGCTGTAGGGCTAGTGTGCCCTGGCTCTTCAAGTGCCTCATTCCTTCTGGGAGTGGTTAAGAGCAAAGGTACCATGTATCTGGTACCCATCAGCATAATACAGTAAGGTTTGACCAGAATTCAAGGAAGGCTGAAGATTTCATAAGAGACACACGGTAGGGCTGCTTCTGAGATTTCATAGTGTTCCTTTCTCCCTTCTGTGCAAGTATTTACTTGAGGTGTTAAATGATGGAGGCCTCTTCATACTCCCCAAGTACTCTGCTACATCGTTTAGAAAATGTTTGGCTTTGATTTCCACCTGCATTTGTCTGGTATGCATGTCCAAACTCTAGATTCTGTTTTGTGTTTGCCTATAAGTTAGAAACCTTGGTGGCCAGAAACCTTCCTTCCATGTGGATGTATGTAGAGACATAAGGTCTCTTTCTAAGCCTAACAGATGAGCTTTATCTACCTCCCACTGGGAGAGAGGCTACCTTCCATCCTACCATTCTTGCCACTTTGCACCTGAATGCTTTCTGTGAGTCAGCACACACTGTGTGACTCAATAAAAGCACACACAGGGCGAAACAGCCATGAACTACATTCAGTGCTTGCTAAAGAACATGCAGGTGTTATTCTGGGGATCAACAAACCTTCTAATGATGATACTGGATGGATTCTGGCCAGAAAGGTGTGCTGTGCTGAAGGAAGGTGGGAGGAGGGCCTGGTTGCAGTGCAACAGGATTTGGAAAGATGGGTTGTCTCCATGGAGGGACAACTTCACAGGATTCATAGCAGAGCAACAAGAAGATACTAGAGGAGGATTAAGCCTGTCGGTAACCTGAAAATGGGATAGCCGCATATTGTGGCTGTGAACAGTACAGTAACTTGCCCCTCAGAGTTGTCATCTCCTGTTCAGCTGTGAGGTGCTACCATTGATCTGAAATGGTCAGAGATACCTAGAGGCAGACCAGCTCCCGTGATACCATAGGGCCTGGCAGGCTTGTTGAAGTCAGAGCTCAAGGTGCCACACAAGCAGGGAGCAGGGCCAGAGAAGTTCACAGGAAAACCCTCATTGCTTTCAGAGAAGCTGGTCAAGGTAGAGAAGGACTTATTGAAATGGCTGGGATGGTGAGATACTGATGCAAAGGACCTGATGCAATCACCTCGGCACAGTTCCTGTTCCTCCTGGCTTTGTGAGTGTTTCCTCAATGCATGAGACATACATTGAGAGGGCGACACCACTCCTTTCTCTACCCTTCCCATGCCCAGGAGCACTTCTGACCGTGAGAAAGTTCTGACACGCAAAGAAGACTCCTGTAACAACGCCTTGCTTGCTGTCAGCTGAAAGCAAGTGACACCCTCTCTAATGAGTAGTTTCACAAAGAAAGCAAATACACAAGGATATGCTCACCTGTCCCAGGTGATCACTTCTGTCTCCCACGGGTGGAATTGGTGGGGCTTTTCAGCACATGTGTTGCTAGCTATATCACAAGGTAGATCACACATAATGGTTAGAGTTGGAAGGGACCTTAAAGATCATCAAGTTCCAACACCCCTGACATGGGCAGGGACATCTCCGACTAGAGCAGGTTGCTCAAAGCCCCATCCAGCCTGGCCTTGAACACTCCCAGGGATGGGGCTTCCACAACTTCTTTGAGCAACCTGTTCCAGTGTCTCACCACAACCTACCTGGAGGATCAGAGAGGCCTTAGGGACCTTCACTCTGACAGATACAACTCTGAATATTGTGCATCTGGGCAATGCTTGTGTAATGCAGGGGTATTTCCAGGAGACTTTCCAATTCTTTGGTACGAAGGTGCAAAATCCCTTCAAAATCATTCACCGGTGAGGAATGGAACAAAAAGTAGCTCCAAAGCTTTCTTCTCCTTATTTTTGGATGTTACTGCTCCATGGGCTAGAGCAAATGCACATATTGAAGACTCTAAAGACACCTTTGCTTCTTGCCCCCCTGTATTTGGCAAGTCACCACATGGGAACCTCTGGCTGGCAGAAAGTGAGGGAGCTGTGTTGCACATGTGAGGGTGGTTTGGGAGCCTGGCTCACAGCATTCAGAGGGAGTGTCTGCCACTGTTGATTGTATTTCCAAAGAAAGGAGCCAAATCCACCCACATGGGTCACGGACACTGTGTCTTTCTGCCACACGCCTTCCCTCTCACCCAGCCCTGGCAGGGCCCCATTGTTCCTCACGTGTTGCCCTGCGTGTTGAGGAGTCCCACCAATGTCTGCCAGGCTCCATGGCCCATGGATCTGACTTCAGATCCAGAACATCTGTTCAGACCAGGCATTCTGGGGGAAAGAATGAGCTTTGGGCTGTGATTTGGTTTGGCAGGGGGAGTGGGAATTGTAAGGTCAATAAGAAATCTGCAGATCCCCATAATGCAATTGAGAAGATATATTAAAAAAAAATTATCAGTAATACATGGGCTTATGCTTCATGAAAAACACAAAATAGAATGGGGCATTCTTGTTAAATTCTTTGTTCTTTTTTTCCATTCTCCAGACTTCCCATGTTTGTTTTCCCCATGGACACAGCTTTGTGATTCTTTGCAGAAGTAAAATCATTGTTATTTCAGCATCACCTTCAGATGTGTATGTCGTTGTTCCAGTCTCAGATTTTGGTAGGCACTTTTAAGACACAGAGAAAGCCCAGAGTGAATCCCAAGCAGCTGGCTTACAAAGTTTATTCCTTTTCTCAAAACCTGAGGCTTTTAAAGGCATCTTCTTTCAGTTCCATTCAGGGACAGTTGCTCTTCCAGAGATCCCCATGTGGCTTCTCTTGCTTTGGGTGTGAGCTCAAAGGTCTTTTTCTGGGGAGTGTGTACGTGCTTTTGAAGCTAAACTAATAATTACCTTACAGGTTTCAAGTCCTGGTTTTCTTTCTGCAGAGGCAGCCACACATGTATGCAGAGGCAGTCAAGAGTGTTGGCAGGAGCAGAGACCATACTAGTGACCAGAAAACAGAGTGGGATCACTCACACCAGCAATCTCTCAGAAATGTAGATCAAGATCCAGCAATATTCTTAACTACGAGTTTAAATTTAAGCATATGGGTCAATTAAAGACAATCCCATGCCCTAATGAGGTGCATAACATGGCCCAGCAGAGCTTGGAGTGGCATGTCACACTGCTTTCTGCTTTCCCGAGAAAGCAGCACATATAGCAAGAAAATTGTCAGCATCAGACTTCAAAACTGTGTAAAATCTCAGAAGCTCCATTTTTGGGCTTGTTTTGGCTGAGGAAACAGCAGTAAAGAGGTGAGAAACTGTCAGAAACAATATTCAGGGCCTTTGCCTGTCCAGTGCTTCCCCCCATCATCACTGTGCCTGCTGTCTCGGCAACTGGGAGAAGTTTTTCAAGACTAGAAGAAAGCAAGTTCTTCAAGACTAGAAGAAAGCAAGTGCCACTTCTGCCTTCAGGATTATCAAAAAGGAAGATATAGGGACCTGCAGGCCAACCAGCCTCACTCATGAAGGACACAAAGGTGATCAGGAGTGACGACCTTCTTGCTGTCCTGGGAGACTGCCAAATCTTGCAGAGTGCATGAAGAGTTGAGAGGAAATTTCACCTCTGCTTTGCCTCTCCAACACTTATTCCTAGGGCTGGGGCATGGCCTCTGCTCTGCTGTGTGCTCTGGCAGATTGCAGCAGGTCATCATGGGCAGTGCTTGGGGGTGCTTTCAGCCAGATGGACACCAGGAGACCAGCCTGGTAAGCACTTTCTCAGAAGACTTCCAAGATACCTAGCAAACTTATCAGTCAGTTCTTGACGGTAGTTTGTTCATGTCTTATATGAAAAACTAGCCAACAGCCATATTTCAGTGTTTTGGATGCTTCTGTTGCAGCCTTTCCTTCGTTTCCTTTAAACACCTCCTCTCATCCAGTGGTTTTCCTGAAAAGATGACTTGTTTTCCAGCACTGGGGTGTAAAGAGCAAGAAACTGAGTTTCCTCTTCTGTCCCCTTCCCAGGCTGCAGGGAACCTGAAACATGCACACAGCACAGCCTCTGACCCCAGCTTGTCCTCTCCTGTTTGGTGAGAAGAAAGTGAAACAACACACCAGAGGGGGGTTTAGCTTTCTTGCTGGTCACAGAAGAAATGGTCCTGCAGGTGAAGGAATGAGCACCGCCCCTATGAGGACAGGCTGAGAGAGTTGAGGTTGTTTAACTTGGAGGAGAGGAGGCTTCAGGGAGACCTTACGGCAGCCTTCCAGCACCTAAAGGGGGCTTATAAGAAAGATGGGGACAGGCTTTTTAATAGGGCCTGTAGCTATAGGACAAGGGGTAACAGTTTTAAACTAAAAGAAGGTAGGTTCAGACTTGATATAAGGAAGAAATACTTTACAGTGAGGGTGGTGAAACACTGGCACAGGTTGCCCAGAGGGGTGGTAGATACCCCATCCCTGGAAACATTCAAGGTCATGTTGGATGGGGCTCTGAGCAACCTGATCTAATTGAATATGTCCCTGCTCATTGCAGGGTGGTTGGACTAGATGACCTTCAACGGTCCCTTCCAACCCAAACTATTCTATGATTCTGTGATTTTCTCTCTGTCCAATTATATCACTCAAAATCTGGAAGCCTTCCTGTTATCCCACATTAAGAAATCATCTCCTGGTTTTCTTTTGGAAGATCCTTTTTCTCAGGTATCCTGTACTTGCAGAACCACTAGCTGGGCACCCTGCACTTTTGCTGATTTAGTGGACAACATTTTGAAGCAGAATTACTGGCTCTGTGCTGCCTGCTGCCCTCTCAGAAGCATGGTAGCACTGAGCAGTGCTTGCCTGCAGATCCAAAGGACATGGATGACACATTTAGGGTTTTTTCTGGCTTTTTGTTGCCAGAATCTAGTCAGAACAAGGATTCTGTTGCCTCTCCTGAACGCTGGGCTGGCAAAGCGAGCTGGCTGCACAGACCTGGTACCTCTCTGCATCCTTTATGTAGGGAAAGTGATCTGGCATCAGCCAGAGAAAAGACAGTGTGAGAGACAGCTTTTATAAGAGAGCCTGTGACCCACATTGCAGCTTGCTACAGAGATGGAAGGTGTCCAGCATCACCATCGTTAGGATCATGTTTCTGTCTTTTCTTTCACAGACGCACTAGTGTACACACGGAAACTTGTTATACAGGAATCACTGTTCTTGGCATTTTCAGACCTGCCTCCATCATCAAATGACAGCACATATGACCCCCACACACACACACACAATTCCACACATGCAATTCTAAGAAAACCCTGAACATTTTCAGTGGGAAGGAAATGTTGATGCTTTAGTTGAAATGTCGCAGAAATTTCAGACAGAAAAAGGGGTGTTTCAGAGCTAGATAGAATTATTCCATGGAAAAGACATCAATTTTGACCAAAAAAAACCCCACCTTATTTTGGCAGAATAAAACCCAAGACACACATGTTTAACAATGCAGTCAGCTGGTACCATGTTTTTCAGCAGGCATCATCATTTCCAGTCCTGGACTTTGTTTTAAAGAACTCAGTCAGGTGACAAGGTGTGCAGCCAACATCTCCAGATGCACTAGAGGTGACTGTACACCCCAGCGTAGACAACCATCCCAGAGATCACCTGAAAAAAGGCAATGGAAAGAAAGAAGCACTTCTAATGCTGTGTGGCGGATACTTCCTCTACAAGAGGCTAGTCTAGCTCAAAGGTGGGCCTAAAGATAAAGTCCACTGATGCACCCAAAGATAGGGCTGGACTTTGAAATTATCTTCAAGTAAATTCACCCTGACTATTTTTAATTTGCTTGTACCCCAAAAGAGGACACTCACTGCAGGTGTAGTCTCCTAGGGATTCACGAGGTACAAATCTTCCCATGACTAGTTTCGCAGCTGCACTCAACCAAGCACAAATAAAGATGTGGAAGTGAGCCAGGAGCCTTTCAAAAATGCCTTATTCCCCTTCAGTCAAAAACCCATTCTCCCTGGTTGTTGCACATTGCTGAGCATTAATTCATCTCCCTGCTCCACACACAGAGATTTCATCTGTGTAAACCAAATTCCATGCAAAATTTTGAATCAAATTTGTCCTTTGTTTCTCAGCTCCTCCCATCCCTTGATTGCTTTTGAGTTGAACTCTTGTTTTGAGCACCTGTTGTTTGTAAGACAATCCAGCTGTTGTCCAGGTGCCTTGATGAACTGAAATGTCTCACCCAAAATGAAAACCAACTTGTTCATTAAGAAGACATACCCTATTTTAGTTAAGACTTTCAGGTAGCACGAAGATTTACTGCTGGAAATCACCAGCCCACTAATATTCATCTTCTTTGTCTCATTTTGTGTGTCAGGATCTTGAATCTTATCAGGAGAGCAATTTGTAACAAAATCTCAAGAGAAGGGTGACAGGACATGTCACTAGAGTCCTACTTAAAAAAAAAAAACCAGGAAGCCTTCATGTTCAGGGGAAACATAATTCTTCTGACAATTAATTTTGGTATGAATCAGAACAAACCTTTTTTTTTTTTTTTAATTTTCTAATTTTTCCTTGTCTTCCTTGCAGAATTTCTTCTGTGCACGTCTCCCCCAAAGGCAGAGATCTGGCAGTGATGGCCAAGGATTTCAATCATGTGCTAAATTAATTTTGGATTTGGTGAAACTTTTGTGAACCAAAAACATTGCAGATTTCTCGGTGAATATACATTTTTTAAAAGAAGCTGAGTAGCCCTCTACATATACCTGCGGTGTCATCAGCACACACAAATACACACATGCACACTGATAATGCACAGGTACTGCTGCAGTACTCATTAAAGAGAGCTATTTTCAGATGCACAGAGGTTTATTACAAACAGTGGAAAATAAAATAAACAACTATTAAGAGCAACCCAGTAGAGCTCTATTAACGCTGCAGGAAGTATTTGTCCTTTCTGACAGAATGACAGGTTTATACTAATACTTGAGCTACTCTGCTAATACAATCACTTTGTTTCCATAGCTCATTTCCATAATAATTTTAGGGCCAAAATTTTGCTGCTTACGTTTCATTTTCATGCACATTCAACCCCATCCTTTGGGGTAGATGTGGGCAGCTCACAGATGTGTAAAATTACAGAAAGGTTAGGGTGGGAAAGGAGGTCTTGGGATCTTTGTGCCCCTCCTCCCCCACACACCCTCACAGCCAGGTCAGGTCTGATGGTGGCTGGCCCCCAAGGATGGAAATGCCACCATGCCTCCAGGCCCTGATCCAGGGCTGCCCCACTCTCCTGGGGCAGACTTATGTCCTCCAACCCCAGCAGCGTTTGCCTTGTTTCATGTTTTTGCCCTGATCTCAGCTGGCCCCTCAAGCATGGGCTCCTCCCTTCTTTTCTAGATCTAACAGCTCTGGCTGGGCTGCCTTTCACCTCCTTTCTTTTGACTTTGGGGAAAGGAACTATGGGGTTGTCCTAGCACAAGGTAGACTGCAGCCCACATTTGTTGGGAAAAGAAGCAAGGAATGACAGAGAGACTACCAGCTGAAATCTGGTCAGTAGTGTGAAGATCTGAACCCAAGATGTGTTGAATCTTCTGCTTATATCTGGGCATGCTATATTTTCCCATTTGGACAGCTCTGCATACAGCCTTATTTTTCTAATATGTGAATCATCTAGGTACGCTTGTTAAAAATGAGGTCATTTAATTGAAATGCTAAATATGGCCTAGGATTCAATTTCTATTTTTACAACATCTGTGCTTAGGACAAATAACATTTTTTGCTCCCTTGATGGTGAACAGGAGTTCTTCTATCGCTTAACAGAGTGAGCACAGATAGAAAATTCACCAGTACTGTGCTATTTTTTTCAACATTTTTTCAACAAACCCAGTTTTTACTTTTGACAGTAAAAGAAAACAAATTGTATTAAAAAAAAAAAAAAAGGCAGAACAGCACCTCAAACCACATACAGTTGTGTACACTCAGACCTCCCTGCTTGACTGGACAGATATCTGGCAAATGGTGACCAAGGAGTCTGTGACACTCATGTTCAGAAAGGAAGTTGGGTGACTATTTTTATATGAGTCCTTTCTTGCTCGCTCACTGAAACACAAGGTCCTCTTGATGCAGAAAAGCTGCCTTGCCGTCAGAAATGAGTTTGTGTTGCTCACATTGTACAGATGGGCTCTGTGCCCAGGGAGGGGTGGATGTCAGCTAGGCCAATGTCAGACGTGCTCGTTGGCTGGGTGGGACAAGTGCCTATTGACGCTTGAGAAAGAACAAACAAGAGATTGATAAAAGTGACAGATATCTAACCTAGTGTATGAGACCCATTGGGAGAGAAGGGTACCATCAAACTGAACATTTCAGCCCAGATTCTCAATACTTTTTTGAGTCCTCAGGGATCTCCCTAGATCACTGGCAGGACTAAGACTCTGCCATAGCAGCTGTCAAGCAGGAATTAACAAAATTACTCTCCAGGAGGAGACAACAGGGTCTTGAAGTCCTCAGATATAGACCGATTTTTGCATTCAGCAGCAGGAGAGTCTTAATTTCAATGAAGGCGAATGATGAAGCTCACTGGACAATGGTATTGGAGGAATCACAGGCCAAATGTTGAAGAGGGGCATGCATAAAACTTAGTGTCAGGAACATGTACAACTTGCTCCTGCAGCTGAATGTTCTGAAATCAAACCAAGCTCAGGTTAAACTTGAGCATCTCATCTAGTTGCTTCTGTGTGTCAGAGTACAGATGGACAAAGGAGGAGGGGGTGAATGAACACGAGCTTCTCTTCTGCCTAAGTGTGCCTGGTTGCTTCCCTTTAACCAGGCTAGTTCCCTCTGCTTCTCTCAACAGAGATCACTCAGATAAAGGTGATTAAGGGAAGATGGTAAGTAAAGAAAACACTTGAATGGATAGAAAGACCAAAAGACTAAACTCTCGGAGATGTCTTCCCAGGTTCTAGAAGGGATGCATGGACACCCAAGCTCATCATGACGAACCTGATCTTTTGCACAGAGGTCATGATGAGCCCTCTTTCTTGGAAAGAAGAGCTATTAAAACTTTGGATCATGATGCATTTCTTCTCATTCTATTCTGCTTTGTGCATATTTACTCCTCTATACACACTGTATGTAGCTCCTGCTGCTGTGATCAGAGGCATCTGCAAATGTGCAGATGTAGATGAACAGCAAATCCAGCCCTGCTGCAGGTACAAGAATTTCCACCCTAGCAACAGCAACTTTATTAATTTGCTGAATCACATTGGCTCAGGATTAATTACGCAAGCCATGGTAGTGTGCACGGGCTCTACAAGCTTGTTAATGATTCATGTGCATTTTAGCCTCTGGGAAGAAAAAACCAACAGGAGCCAGGGATGGTGCCTTCAAATCAGAGGGCAGTTCAGGCAAAATGGTGTAAATTTCTTCTCTGTCTCCTCACATTAGCAATAGATCTTGCTCCTGGGGACTTTTCCATAGGGCTCACAGATATGTTCCAAGATAAAAAGAAAAAGTGGGTGGGGTTTTTTTGTTTTGTTTTAGGGAAGTCCTGTGTAGGTCTGTGGTACTCCCAGGTCAACAGCCCATGGCCACAAGTTAATGTGACACCAGCACTACTCAGCTTGTCCACCCTCTCTCTGCTAAGGACCAGGAAAAAATGCCTAGCAAGAAGTAGAAGTGTTGGGTTAGCATGTTCTGATACTATCCCAGGGTACTCTCCTGGCCTCCAGGAGCTGAGGGAAATCCTGAAGCAGAAACACTGTCTTTGCAATTAATAGCCCTTGATGAATTTTTCTGTCATGAATTTGTTTAATTGCTCTTTGAACTTGTATGAGCTTTTAGCATACACATCATCCTGTGGTTCAGTGTGTCCATGCTTTAACTATGCACTGTGTAAAGGTGTCTTCTTTGGAAACTGTAATCTAATGTAATTTGCTTCTCCCAGCCCCTAGACCATCCTGGCTCATCAACATGTGAGCCAAGCAGCACAGGTCTGGGTGCACTTCCCTCGGTGACCCTCCTCCTGCCTAATCTCCTTTAAGAAATTAGCCACAACCACACACAAAAGGTACTCTACTGGGTCCAACCAAGCTTAATTTTATATGGCAGGGAAAGACAACCTATTTTTAAGACAATTGATCAGTTTTCCAGCTTGGTGCTGGACAACACTGTGGGTGTGATTCAGCCAAGTGCTAAGAGTGGGCACAGCGCTGAGTCTAAAATTGTTCCTTTTGTGGTCCTACTGTCTAAGTCAGCTTTTGCAGCAGCAATCAGCTTGTGGAATGAGCATGTCCAGGATAGGATCACCATAATATTTATAGATACAAGAGGAGATAGTCTCTGAGCCATGAAGGAAATTGAATAGCAATGAAACGTTTTGTTAAGAACAATCTCTTCCGAAGGAAGACCATCTCCTGGATCATGCCTCTGGGACCATACGGAGTCTTGGTAGGTGACTATATTTATAACCTCTGTAACCTAGTCATAACATGACTCAGAATCCTCACTTCCATGCTTTGCTGATGGCACATTGAAAAGGTACAGGGTAAGTGATTTGAAATCATTGATAAGGATAATGATTGTGACTTAGTCCTCTGCTTGCAGAATAAACCTCACACCTTATTGGTGCCATCAGTTACAAGCAACCCCTGGGCACTAGCTGCAATGCCTTGTGTGATAGTAATGTGCAAAGTGAGAAGCTGAGCTGCTGCAATACTTTGTTCTGTCCTCATTGGGTTGGGAGTAGGATCAAGCAAGGAGAATTACATACCTTAGAAGGAGGTTTGTCAACAAGCCTAAATATCCATCCTCTTTAGAAAGGTGATTTTCTGGTGCAGTTAAAATGATCAGCCTGGCTGAAGGTGGGTTTTTTCTGTTTCACAGGTAGTATTCATCAAATACACTGATGTCCTCCATGTCTCTGGCTTCCTCTCCACTTCATTTCTCTGTCTTCTTGTTATCTTATAAGCTGTTGCATGGTTTTGCAGAAAACTTCTTGTAAGTCCTAATCCATTTGCACAATTCAGGAGGCTTTACCATGTCACTGGAGGTGATCCATCCATCAAAATAGCTTTTGGGTCTTTCTGGGGACACCTTCAAGGATCATGCCCTGTTGACCTGCATTTTTTAATTTCTCTTAGTCGTAGAGGACAGAATGGAACTTGTGTCTGTAGTAGCTCTGAAGATTAATGTCTTGAAGTGGCAAGAAACTTATTCCTAGGGTACAGAGGTATAGCACACCCAAGGGTTTGAGGGAAAGAAAGGATAAAATCAGAGAGGAATTGACCCCTGGACCAACAGCTCATAGGACTGAGTGGGATCTCGATCTTGCAGGGCCTTTACCAGAGACTGGACTTCTGTAGACATGGCTAATAGCGTCACCGTCACATACCAAGGACTAGTCTGCCTCACTGGGGCAACAAGAGAGGTCCTGAGTGCTCTGAACAGAGGATGTCCTTCCTAAAGTGCTGGTTATTTCCCAGTGATAGGTATTGTCTTGCAACAGTTGTCATTTAATATCAAGGGTGAACCATTGCCTGCCTAGGAAGCACAGAGCTGAGCTCTCACCAGGTTGTGTTGGCTTTTTCAATTTTATTTTAATTAACTAAGTGAGCAATAAGTCTCCAGTGTCTTCTTCCTGATGTCTGAATTAATTAACTGCATGTGTGTAAAAAGAGTGTCCTGCCTGAGTTTGACGAGTGACCGGATGCAAAGGAGCATTGTTTAGAACCCTGTCCTTTCACTCATTTAGCTTTGAGTCAATGCCATGGCAGGGACTGACTCTACCTGTGCATGGCCCTCAGCTGAATCAGCTGATTTTATTTTTCTTCATCATCTCTTTCCTTTTCTCTTCTGACATCTTTCTTTTTAGCTTCACAGCTCCTCTGTGAGAAGCCATGTGTCACTATATGGCTCCGTGCTGTATAAGGAACTGGCAGATACAATCCTGTTCATATGTCCCATTATCTCATTACAGATTTCTTTTATGGGCCTCATGTCACTTAGCCTACAGAGAAGCACTACCATCATTTCGATGAGACAATATTCCAGCAACTGACATACCAGCGGTACGTGTCATTACTCTCCAATTATTTTCACTTGGGCAGGAACAGGTGCAGCAGCAAAGACCTCTGAAAACCCAGTTTACTCCCTGTGCAGACACTTCTGTGCATATTTTACCTCTTCATACAGGCACACCAGAACCAAGTCTTCTGCATATGGGCTGGCCCTGGCATATTCAAGAAAGATGTGAAAGCAAGCTGGCAGCCAACAGCTCTGGTGGCTTAGACAACTTGTGCAAGGCGTTGGTGCTTGTTGAAGGCCAGGATGAGGCAAAGTCAAAGGAAAATGAAAATTTTATATCACCCAGAGGAGCGGGGAAATGGAGCACATGGAAAAAGAGGGTGTCATAATGCGCTTCAGACTGCAGCCCAGAGCAACAATAGAGAACGGGCTAACTATGGCACCTGGAAAAGAGTGTTTATTTCATATTTTAAGTGAATCTTGAATAACATTACCAACACATCAGTGCAAAGGTAACTAGAAGAAGTCACATCCAAGGACTGGTGATGTGTTTATACCGTTTCATGACAGCAGTGCAGAGCAGAGAGCTGCAGCGCTCTGAAAACCCAGGTTTCCTGCAACTTTCCCTCAGTTCACCTCCATCTTTCTGCTCCAGTGCCTTGAGATGGGTTGTTTTGAAGGATGATTTGACTCCCAGGTTTTCTGCATTCAAAAAGCACATCCGTCTCTATGGGTCAGAACAGCCCCTTGTGTGTTGATGGTCAAGGTGTCAAGGTTACAAAGACATCTTGTGTGTCAAGACAAGACAGGGCAGGGTGTCTCCATCTGACTTCAAAATGGGATTTACTGTTAAAGAGAAGTCTTGGCATAGGACACTTCATTACTTCATGAAGACTGCAGCACACAAGGACACAGCATTGTGTAGAACCATGAACACTGTTTAGCTACTCTAAATTCTGCCCTCTTCCCAGACCTTTAAATCAGTTGCACATGTCAATTAAGTATAGCTTACACACCCTATGAGGCAACTAAGTGCTATTTTACTTATTTTATTACAGATGGGGAAACAAACGTGTAGAAAGGCCTACTGACACGTGGCTTCAAAGCCTCTGGTGGAATACAGAGTTTGTCTGTCTTTGCCCTGTTCTCTGAGTTGACCTCTTTCCCTGTTGCTCCTCCAGGTGAGATGGGCTCACTCCAGCACCTTCCCACTGCAAAAATGCCCATCTTCAGAGAGTGCTCGAGGTCCTTCTTACATGGCTGTGCTAAGAGCAAGCCCCACGGTGTCTCTGTTACTCATACACAAAGCCTACTTTTCTTGGGTCAAAAACAGTAGCCACCACCCACGCAAGTGTTAAGGTCTGTGCCCAACCTTGAGGGGGGATAGTGAGCACTGGTGCTGTTGGTGTGGGCAGAATAATTGGTTGTACTGATTAATTCTGGGCTTAGTGGGGGTTGCACATTAACAGAAAACTGGAAATGCCAACTAGGCTGCATTCATGCTTGATTGATACAGAATATTTTAATTAACCCAGGCTTACATTCAAGAATTGCCCATTAACATCTGGCATTAAAAACTCTCTGAACTGTCCAAGCTTAGCAGCTACCTTAAGGAAGTCATTGGACATCTATTCAGGAGATTTAATTGTGCCATTATGTGTCTATATATGGTACTGAGGGCCATTTAACCATTGCCCTTGGTAGCTGATTAATTACTAGGCCCGAGTGAGTAAGTGTGGGAGCTCACTACATGCTTCTCCATGGCTGAAGCAGAGGCAATACCATGTCCAAGATGAACTCCTACCTGGTTGGGCATGCAATGGATAAGTTGGGATCTGCAGGCAAAACCTGTTTGTTTTACTGGAAAGGCATAAGGTATTAGGAACTGGCATGAGCTAGAGAGGAGCAGTGCGTGAGGTAACCCAAAAAGCTTTCCAGCTCCAGGGCTTTCTGGAGAAAGAGGCCAGCACTTAAAATAGCTAATGCAAATGAATTTCAACACCAGCAGACTATCCCCAGGGAGGGGGAACATTTTAAGTTACATATTATGGACACCTGTGAGCCTAGATTGCCAGCGTGTCTCTTCCCCCTTTGCTTTCTAGTCCTGGGCTCCCAGGGTCAATGAGGTGGCCACCAGTCAGGCAGAGACTCAGCAAGCATGGGCAGGGCAGAGGGGCCCTCCAGCCTTTGAGCTGGGTGCTTCCTTGCTGAGGCTGTTACTTCTGCAGGCAGTCCCGCTCTCCGTGTTTCACACTGAAGCAATGCACCTGTAGGAGTCTGTCGAGGCGGCGGTGGCCTCGGCAGGTCTCCCGTTGTCACCAGCTGACACCCACCATGGGGCAGAACCGGCTCCGAAGCACCCTTGCCAAAACGTGAGCAGGTCCTGCCCTGAGCACGTGGAGGAACCCGGGTGGCTGCACAGGCTGTGGGCGATGGGTGGGAGTGGGGTGCAGTGCCTTGGGGCTGGGGCCAGCTGTGGAGGTGCTGGATGGTGCTGGTAGCCTCCTGCTTCAGAGATCTGACCCAGCACCTAATGAAGAAGCATGGGCTGGAGTTAGCATGTGGGTGAGAGAGGGCTGAAATTTAGCAGGCTCCTGCACAAGCAGGCACACACAGTCCTGCCTCTGCTGGGCTGGACACCTTCTCACCATGTACATCCAACTTACCTCCTCAGATAAAGCTGCCCCTCTTCTAATTTTGCTGGAAGGAAGCAGATAGCAATTTGGCAGGTCACAAGAGAGTCCAGCATCTCTCAGGGCCTTCAGCAGCCCATTTCCGGCTGTGGTTTGATCACGTTTCTATATTCATCACTGCATTTCCTGTGGGGGCATTTCTGATAAATTTTGCGCTTCACATCCTGTGGTCCTCCCTTCATTTCTGGCACTCACAGGATGTTCGCTGCACTACGAGCAACTCGGGGCTGCTAAATTGCTTGCCAAAAATGAGTAATTACTGGGTGTCATGGGCATTGCCCCAAGGATGGGGTAAGCAGAGTGAGTGGCAAGCAGGGTGGGCTCCAGGGTCTGGAGGCTGTGCCAAGGAAGTGCTGGATGTTTAACAACTGTGTCCTATGGACGGAGGAAAGCTCCAGGAGATAGTGACTTCACCCTAGTTTTTGTTCAGTCCCTCTTGGGTGTCCCTTTGGTTTGTCTCTTTAGAGGCACCCCACTCCTGATGCAATCGAGGACATGTCGAGCTGGGGGTTTCAGCCTGGACCACTAATGTACAAAGGGAGAAGCAGAGAAGTGCAGGAAGCGGAGAAATAATGCAAAGAGAAGAATTATGACCACATTTTCAGATGAACCCCATTCTCTCCTGGCAGGTCCATATATCACTGAATACCACTGATTTCCTCTCATTGCAATTCCAGCAGTGATATTTAACAACGGAGATAAAAGTCATCTCCAAAGGGAGATTTAGGGAATTGATGTGATTCCCAAATCGAAGACTGGGGAAAAGCATAGTGCTTGCTCACTTAATTGACTTTCCATACAAATTTATACTCCTCACCAGTGAAAAGCCATCATCTTCCTTTCACACCTATTACATTTACATGGGATTTCCTTGACTTTCTTTTTTAATCAAAGCCTGAATTTTGTTCTGTTGTGTCAGTGTAAATCCAGGCCAGTTTCATTAATGCTCACAGATCTAGCTGAGTGTAGTGGCTTGCATGTCAGTCAATCTAGGCACATCTGCACCCTCCTACAAATACTTTGTTATGTACTTTCAGGGTCTGAAATGAGGAGTGGGTTTTGTCTTTGCAAGTTGCCTAGGAAGGCATACACTGAAGACTTGTTTCCCAGGTGGGGACCTCAGCAATGGGGCACAGTGCTAGGCTGTGGGTGGGAGAGAAACCTGACTGGATGTTCAGGTGCCCTGCTCTGGAGCAAAAAAAAAAGCTTAGTAGGATGGATGTGACCAAACTCAACCCCAGGCTGCTCTCGGGGCAGAGGAAGGGTCATGAAAATGACCTGACACTTTTTGTTTTATGAGGCTACAAGTAGCTGCAGTTCATCATAATTACTACAGTTACGGGCTCATGTGAGAAAAGTCATATCAGAAGTTGTAGTTCCCATTAAAAAAGGAAGAAAACCCTCATTAAACAACTTCTTGTTTGTCAGAGGAGATCATGGGAAGACTCAAATAAACAACCTCTGATTTTCAAACAAATGCAGTCTCCTACTTCTCCAGGGTGTAACAAGTAGCTGTCATACCGCCCAAAATCTTGGCGCAGAGAGTCAGGGACCTAGCAAGTGCCAAATATTGTAAGCATTTGTGGAGGAGTGGACCTTAGCCAAGGCAGTCACCTCTTCAGATGAGAGCCAGGGTGCGGCTGACTCTGGCAGAGGCGCAGCTGAGAGGGCTTAGCCACAGCCCTCCCTTGGTCAGCACGTTTCCAGCCTAGGCAAACCCCTTACACCCCATATCTGCCAAAAGTACAGGAGATGGGGCTTGGCGTGACCCTCAGACTGGCTCTGGATGGGTTCCTGCTGGGCAACATGGCCCCGGTGTGTGGGGTGGTGGACACAATAGGGCATGGCAGAGGCTGAATGCCTTGCATGTGTGGGGCACGAGCATCTCACCATCTTGTTGGACTCTGCCAGCGCTCCGGGCTGGGTCCCACACACTGGGCAAGTATGCCCAGCCTTGCCTCCTGGCTTGCCCGCAGAGCATGGATTAGTGCACAGACACCAGTAATTAGGGCCATGTGCACTGAAAACATAAACAGGCCGTTTCATCAGCACCCGGCCTCCAGCCCTCACTGTGGTCAGATGCCTGGGAAGCCGCTCGCTGAGATGTGTGGCCTCCTTTTCCCAGGTTTTAGAGTCTGTGGGCAGGAACCACATTATTTGTTTGCTTGCAGGGTTTGCCAGGCACTGTGGAGGGCCCACAGGAGGTACCACTGTACAGCTGCCCTGCTGTAGGGGGCTGTGAACATCTTTGGGGTACACAACAGACAGTGTGTGGACAGGGACCTTGTACAGCTATGGGCAGCTGGCTAGGTGAGGTTTTTAAGGCTAATGCTGAATGTCCTCCATTCAGCATGAGTGGAGCTGCAGTTAGGTCTGGGATAATCTGGATGTTTCCCTGTGTAGAATAGGTACTGAGCAAAACTGGGCTTTCGTGGCCCTAAATAGTCTGCATACCTTTAGCAACCAAAGAAGCACAACTTTCTCTTTTGCTGCCTCTCTTCAGTGAATTTCTCCTGAGAGTTACTGCCATGCCCTGGAGGCCGCAGCAGAGACTCTTTCAGGTAGCCTCAGAAATACTGCACCAGGACCCAGAGAGAGAGGCAGGCACACAATTACAGCTGGGGACAGAGGAACAAGCCCTCTGTTACCGGCCAGGAAGGGAGGGGAAAGCAAGGCATGATCTGGTTGCAAGGCAAGTCCACTGCAACATCCTTCAAGATGTGATGGCTGAGCAAATAGGAAACACACTGAGTTGGACATGGAAAATGCGATCAGGATGGACATTTCACCGCTGGGAATTTCCCTTGGGCGGTGGCAAAAAAATCATGACACCACCATGCACAAAGCAGAGTAAGCGTGTGTCTATTTATACTGCCGCCCAGGGCTGTTCCTGTGCCGGGGATGCTATTTCTGCTTTCTGCTGCTAATCTGTGTTCCTCAGCTAAACATTTCAGCTGTGGTTCAAAACAATGCTGTTCCTGGTTTTGGAAAAGGGGAGATCCATGCCAGACCCAGCACTGGGGAGGTGAACAGGCACCCAGTGGGCACAGTCAC
The DNA here is from genome assembly GCA_013400055.1 of Nycticryphes semicollaris. Classification (NCBI taxonomy): domain Eukaryota; kingdom Metazoa; phylum Chordata; class Aves; order Charadriiformes; family Rostratulidae; genus Nycticryphes; species Nycticryphes semicollaris. The sequence goes on along the minus strand of VXBJ01002547.1, from coordinate 103,306 downwards.
TGGAGCACCTCTGAATGATGCTTTTTCTTTGGGCTACGCAAGCCTCCTGACTCGTGACAGTACCTTTCCATAGACAGGAGTGATGCAAATTAGGAGCAGCCTGCTGAAACCCATTAGCAGGCAGCAGAGCAAGCTGTCCCATCTGCTGTTTATTCCTTTCAGCTTCCCCAGGGGGAAACCTAACCAGGGGATAACGGCTTCACAGCCCTGGACCCCCAGGAGCTGCCGGGGGTCAAACCTCCCTGCATCAGCTGCAGACAGCTCAGGCAAGGCCCCCAGGACCTTCCCACTGGAGTCTGGATGATGGTGGCCTGGGATGGTCACCATTTTATACCTTCAAGGGAATCCCAGGGCTGAAAAGCTTCCCTGCTTCCAGGTTATTTCACACAGGAGAAGCCCAAAGCACCATGCCTTCGTGGCTGTGCGTATGTGCATCCTAGAAACAAAAGCTCTGCAGTCAGCCCTGACGAGCCAAAAGTGGGTCAGGTGGAAATGCGGGAGACCAGTGACTCATCTTGTGGTTGACTGGGCAATTTGGGAGGAGGAAAAAGCAGCTGCCTCTAGGAAATGGAGCATGTTTCCAAGCCTTTCTTTCCTCTGCCCCTAATCCTAACATCTCTTCCACCGACAAAATGATAACGTTAGAGGCCCTTTGGCCCTTAATACCAAAGAGCACCAGCCCTCAGAGGTAGCATCCAAGGGTCCAAATATGACACCAAGGCTGAATATCTGTTTGGTCGAAGGGTTTGAGCCCCTCACCCCACACCTAAGTGAGATGGGTATTAAATTGGTCCAGATGGGTGTCTGGGCTTAAGCACAGACATCCCTACACCATCACATGCTAGGGGAGATTTGACAAGCCATGTAGTAGCCATTCTTGGACACCACAGGGCCAAGGAAAGTGGGCCACACTTACTGGTGCAGGTCCAGAGAGCATCTCTGCTGATGCCAGTTTGAAAGCACACAGGGAGTCAAGGAGTGAGATGTCAGTCCTGACACCCTGACATTGCCTCTGTGTGTGCAAAGGGGGAGGGTGCAAAGACAGGAGATTACAGCTGCTTGTTAATGATATTTGCTCATTACATTGAGCAATCAGTGGCCATTCATGAGCCTGGGCAGCCCTCCCTGCTGGGACTTTGTGCCTCAGCCAGTGGCCACCGGAGCTACACAACCTCCCTGCCGGCACCTGCAGTCACGCCAGGAAACTACCCACTGCGTGGTGGATGATGCAGGACAGCATAGCTTCTGGGGAAAAAGGGGGACAAAGAGGACACTTTTCCTGCCAGGGGTTTCAAACTAAGGAAGGGGTACTGTGGCCATGCAGATCTGCAGCCAGCATTGCTGGGCAGCAAGGAGCCGACTGTGCTGCTGTGACAGTTAGATGAGGATGAAGAGGGTGTGTTGCAGGCAGGGCTGACCCTTGGCTGTGTGACAGCAGGTTAAAAGTTGAGTTTGACATGCTTTGAGCGGATGTCATGGTGAAACAGGGCCCCTTTGCTCTCTCCCCCCCAGCCCCAGGGTCCCCTTCACCGGGGACAGACTCTAGAGAAGGGGATGTGGCCACCACCCACTTCTTCCTTTCCAAGGGGGTAGGAAGCAACATTAATGCAAGACAAATTTCTCTTGTGTCAGGGAAAAGGAAATGGGCTAATACAAGCCAAATCCATGCGGGCTTTGCTCCCCATGCGACAGACACTGGCAATGCTTAGGCATGTGTGTGCCCCCAAACACTGAGCACTGAATTGGTAAGACTGCGGCAAAAAACCCATGTGTACAATTAAAACCACTGCTTCATCCCAGTCTTTTCCCCCATGAGACCCTGACACCATGGGCACATGCACATCAGTTTTTGCTGTATGCTCTGGTTACACTTTTCTGGGGAGGAAGGATGCTCTGCCCTGATGGTATTGGTGTTTCCAGGCTCTTTACAGTCCCTAGTGCTTTGGGATAGCTATTTTTTTCCAACGGGCTAAATCAAGGAAGTTCAGGAAAAAAAAAGAAAATGCGTATAAGCAATGGATTCTTTCCCTGTCACCCTTTCTTGGTGGATAGGACAGGGTAGTCTGAGATGGGACATCTCTGTGATGCAGGGTGGGTTTCCTCAGCTGTCCAGCAGCAAAGCTGACAGCGACATAGGTAGCACAGGGAGGGAAGGGTGAAAACTACCACAGTGGATTTGATGAGCATTAGAAAGCTCAGCTTTGACCTGAGACCTTTGCAGTTTTTCCCAAGCACACAGAAAGAGGGAGGCCAGCCCGCATGTAAGGAAGCAAAAGCACATCCATGCCATTTTCCTCTCCAAGTACAGGGAGGAAAAGTCACGCAGGTTTTCCCTTGGCTCAGGAGGCCTGAGGGAGAGATACCATTACGACCCTCAAAATTTTTCTGCGCGGCAGCTGCACAGCCACATTTAAAGAAATTTTCTTTGCAGATGAAGTGAGCTTTTACAAGGGCAAACAAATGCCATGGACAGCTCTGAAAAACCCTTCTGTTGGAATTTTTCCTTTCCTTTTCTGTCTTATACCACGTACTTAAGCCCAGGAAGAGTTTTAGGTGGAACAGCATATGGTGCAAAGGGGTGCAGGGACTGCCGTGGGTTGCAACTGCACCTCTGGCTTTTACCTGGGTGGGAGATACCAGGTGCTAATCCTGGTCAATGAGGTTTCCTTCATGTGATGCTCACTCTGTTGAGGTCCCTGCTTCTGGGTAAATTGTCTCAGTTTCCCTTCTTCAGACAAAATCTCCTGGTGGCATCACTGACGATGGCAGATGAGCTCATGCCTCTCCCACCCCCAAATTCCGGTGAGTCCCTATTTCTATTGGGATAATCTCAAGGTTACGTCTGTTAAAAAGTGTCTGGCCATCTTTTTAAGGCAACGTTTGACATGATAGTCAGATTAGTTTCTCTGAGCAGTGCATTCAGACCTGGGTCAGATCAGGGCCACCAGCCAGGATTCCAGGATTCAGGAGAGACCCAAGGATGCTGACAAATTGTAGGATGCTCCAAAGGCAGTAGCTGGGGCTTTCTGGGCTTTCCCAGAAGGGGTGCCAGGTCGCTTCTCTGCATGAGATAAGCCTAGCAAACATTGGGAAGGAGGTGGCCATCCCCAGGGGACCTGCGATTAGGGACCACCCCTCTCCCCTTGCAATAAGGTATGTGGGATCAGCACAAGGCAGATGGGGTTCAGATTTGTAGTACCAGCAAGAGTAGTGCCTCCTGAAAAGGCTCCCAGAGGTGGCACAGAAGGGGTGGAACAGGCAGCTGGGAAGCCCACAGTCACCAGCTGGCCACACATTGCTGGATAACACACTCTGGGTACTGGGTCTTGCATACCTTCCCCAGGGGATAACCAAAAGAGGGCTAGCACTTCTCCATTCTTTTTTCTTTTTCTTCCTCTTTTGTGCACTTCGCCACCATTGCTCTGTCCTTTGGAGAGTCAGTGGGGCCTCACTGTCTGTACCTTTTCCCCCTCCTTGCTGCATTTTCCTATGTCAGTCTTTCCTCATGCCCAGCACTCTTACTCACCATGATATATCCCTCAGTCACTGAGTAATGGTTGCTTCAATGATACTGAAAGAGAGAGAAATAGGAAGGGGGATAAATCCTTCATTTTTCAAACAAAAATAATAATAAAAAAAGAACCTAGGAAAAGTTTACCCAGGGTGAACAGCCTGACCATAGCTTCTCCCTTCTAAAATGCAGGGGTGAAAATAGATGTCACTGGAGGCATCCCCTGCCCCAGGACCTTGCTGCCTTGCAGCACAGGAGGGATTTGGTGTGAGGCTGGGAGAGCCCGGTGCCATGGTGCCCACAGTTCCTGTGCCTCTGACCTAGGAACCAGGTGGCTTTCATCTGGCATGGCTGATATTGCTTTTCCTAGCAAGTTCAGCAGTACGCTGGCTCCAAAGGAGGCAGCCTGTTCATGCTGGCCTCTGCTAGCTGCCAGCTGTCACAGCAAAACAGATGGCCTTGTCAGTGGCACTGTGTACTGGGGACTTACAGCAGTGATGCCGAAAAGAGGCGAGAACAACCCCCAGACCTGGCATATATATTTGTGTGCATACATGACTTGTCCCACCCATCCATTTTGCCTCCTATGCAAAGCTTGCTAGAGACTATCTGTTCATTCATCTCTGCCTTCTGAGGTGATCATTTGACCACTTCTCCCTTTCTTATCAGCCCCTGGTGAGCATGTGCTGGCAGCACAGAGCAGCACAAGCACACGCAGGCTTCCATGTCACGCCAAACTCCACAAAACACAACTTCCCTCTCTGCTAATCATGTTACACTCCATGATCACACTGAGCTGGAGCTCAGAGCTCAGAATGATAGGGCTTGAATGGCCAGAAACCTGGGGAGTCTCATAGAAAGACTTTCAGAAATCTTTTCTGTTCCCTGAGAAGAGCAGGGGTGTCATATGGTGTCATTCTCAGAAGATGATGTCCTGACAACATTGTTTAGTGAGTATTAATGGTGAAGAGCCATCTACAAATGGTGAGGAGAAACCTGTCTATGCCTCCTTCATGTGATAAAGCAAAAAAACTGAAGAAAGGGCAACATTTTCCTGAATTTGTTGGGCAGAATTGTAATTCTTTGCTCTTATCAGTTAATTCAGGGCAACACTGTTAGCTCCCCACATTAAGCAGCAAGAAAGATGCCATTTCTTCTGCTGCCATTGCAGGAAGGAGATGGGTTTGAAATGACTGTCTTTGCCAGGACAGAAATGGGGAGGAGCAGTGAAACAAGGAGGTGGCTGGTTCAAAGCACACCCAAGGAAGTGGCTCTGGCATGAGGAAGCAGTGGAACTCCTTGCTGCAGGATGCTGTGGATGCTGAACATTTGCATGAGTTCAAAAGCGTTTGGGCCTATTCATAGAGGAAAAACCAATAAGGAGTTATTAGGGGACACAGATCCCAGCACTGGCTCAGGAAGTCCCCCAGCCACATTACACGAGATGGGAAGAGTCACCTGAGAAGCTCTGGCTCACTCTCCCAGGTTCACACTGTTTCCGAGGTGCCTGGAGCAGCTTAGCTGCACTTGTGGGCAGGTCACTGATCCAGCTGGACTTTTAACATGTCTATATCATGGCTGGAGCGTGAACATCCTTTTAGTGCTCTCAGTGTCATTGGACTGGCCAGGACATCTAACAAATGCATCTATTTAGCACGAAGTTTTACTCTTTCTGCTGTTCTACTGCTTACTGTTTTGACTGCTTTTTTCCTGATTTCTGCTGAGCCGGTGCTGCTGGTGCTCAATTCTGTTCCTGGGGTTAAACCATATGGTCTTGGGGTGGCTGCTCATAGAAAGTCACCGGGTCAGTGATGGGCTCTGTCTGCCCTGGACATCAAGGGGTCTGTGAGATATTTCCTATTCTGTTAGGGGCTTTCTTTTCCCTTTAATGAACTCACTGACAAAGCAGAGTGCAGAAGGAGTGAGCTCCTGGGAGAGATTTTCAAGGGCATAAGCGCTTGCCAGCCAGGCTGTGGCATGTGCTCAGCCGTCTGCATGCCAACTGCTGCAGAAGTTAATCTCAGCCACAAGAGCATCTGTTTGGCAGCAGCCTGAAAGCCTGAGGTCTCTGCTGCTTCCCTCTGTCCCCGCTGGAGCTACCAAGGGCTTTGTCATGACTGCAGAGGCAGTAAGATCAGGCCTTTCTCATATCAGGCCTTTTTTTTTTTTGCCAGAGAGACCTTGCGCTGGCACAGGAAAACCCTGAGAAGCAAATTGCAAGAGGCTGGAAGGGTTGTCCATCCTGGTTTCATGTTCCTGTGGAGGCCCAGACCATCACCAGCAAAGGTCTCCTATCCACCTCCCTCTCCAAAGAAGGCCCAGCTTCAAAGTTCAGTGGGGACACTTGTGGCAAAGTCCACGAAGCCCTTCACAGATACAATCATCTGACGCATTTTGGGTGTGAGTCAATGCCTGATGCACCAAGACAGGAGGTGAATCAGTCATAGGGCTCTGCTGGGGGTGTCTGGGAAAGCATCACGGCAGCTGCGGTCACTTCTGAGCCCCTGGGCCATCCACACTTGACCCTATGGCTGCTTCATCTCTGGTGGGGGACAGCAGGGCATGACAAGTCAGGGCCACACGTCCCCACCGGATTTGTGTGATCAGGCTGCAGCAGGAGCTGAGCTCATCTGTGAAGCAAGGAAGGAGGATTATCCAGAGGCATAAAGGAGCCCCATAGGGATTTCTGACTTTCTCCTCTTGCCATGGCCTCCCGCAGACGGCTGTGATGCTCAGGTGTCTGGGGTCCATGGCCACTGCTGCAGGGGCTATGAGAGGAACTAGGGGAGAAGTAGTGATGTGCAATTCTTTGCCATGCTGAGACAGGCAGAGACCAGACTAGGAGGCGATGGAGAATTAAAAAACCTGGCTTTAAACTTGAGCCTGAGTGGGGTTTTATCTGGTCATAATTAATGATAACTCCTTTTCTGTGCCTTAGGAGTAATTTCAGGGTTTGAGTCTTTCTTTGATTTTTTATCTACAGTTGCCATTAACTTGATCCCAGGCAGGCATCAGGCTGCACCAGCCAAGTTAGACCCGCACAACTAAGGCTGTGTTAGACTAAGTTTGTCCCTTTTGGTTCAAACCACTCCGTTCAGCAGCTTTACATTGAGCTGCGCCAATACACAGAACCAGGGCAAGTGTATGATGTAAGAACTCCAGCCACACTTCTAGTCTTGAACATTTCTGGCTGAGCGATCTCCCTGTGATTAGTAACCCCAAATGAGCTTTTCTTCCAGGAATTTTTCCTTTTGGTTTTGAAACCCTGTAAACATTAGGCATGCAGAGGGTCCTGCAGCAAGGTGTTCTCCTGGTTAACATTATGTGTGAGCCAGTGCTCCTTATGTTGGTTTGACCTGGCTAGCTGACACTTTTGGTTCCCATGCCCCAACACCTGGGCCAACACCCAGCATCTCCAAGCTGCGTAACAGGACATAGTCCTATTGAAAGAGCCTCCCAACTCCCACCTGCAGTGGGACCCCAACTCCCACCTGGCCTACTGCTTGAGGAACAACGGCCCAGGAAAGGCTACAGGGTTCCATTCCCCTGGTGACTGGCATTTGGGCTGTGGGATCGGGAATGAGTGCAAGGGAGCTGCCTGAAGCCAATTGTACCCACTGTGCCTGTATAAGAAGAGCCAGAAACAAAGCACCCCTCACTCGGTATAATTTGGAGGGGAATCCCAGTTACTGCTGACACAGAACAACAACCATTTCCATTGCTGTTGCAAAACTCAAATAAGGACCCCTGTTATATTCATAGAAATTAGTGGGAGATTTGTCATTCATAGCCTGATTGTATGAGTCTGACACTATGTATAAATAGGTTATAGTCAGGCTTACATAACACTGCCTTATTTATGATCTTAAGCCCAAGGGAGAAATGTCTCTTCCCCAGCCCTTTCTTCCTAGCAAAAAACGTCATTCAAAGCTCAGCTTCAATCCTATCACTGAGGCTGGATGCTTAACTGAACACTGGGAAATTTAAGTGAGGCTTTTCTCTTTCAACTTGCAAACAGCGATGTTCCCAGTGAAGGCAGCTGCTAGGATCTGCATTCCTGTGATTAAATACTGCACTGGGGCTAGAGAGGTTTCAGAAGGCTTTCAGGGAGCTTTCAGTGCTTCACAACTACATGGGATCCAATGTGTGTTAAGGAAAATTGTCACAGGTTATGTTAAAGGTTAAAATGCTGCAATTCTTACTGGCTTCAATCTAGCTTCCAAAGCCGATCCATTACACTGAGTCTTTCTCACAGTAAACTGAGAGGAGGGGATCAACTTGTTTCCACAGATTCCCTTCTCTGTCTCTGCAGCATCCACAAATCCTGCAGCCAAAGATATCACTCTAGTGCCCATGGCACTTGAAATTTTGGGATTAAGGGATCCATGTGCTTGTTTTATTCACCTCACTTATAAATTTGCTTTATAATCTGTGGTTGTAATAACATGATCGCAGACCATGTGTGTCCCGACACCTGGAACAGGGAAAGCTTCAGGGCTTTTAGAGAAGACAGGAGGCCAAAGGGGTTGGGCACAAGGTAGTGATTGGCTCTGACAGCCAGCACAGCATCATAGTTTTATCAAAAATGACAAAATGTCAAGGAGAGATCATGCAGATTCTTGTGTCAGGAAGCAGCTGGCTGATGTGGCTCGCCCTTGTATGCCAAAGCTGTAGAAATGTTCAGTAATGACCCTGCATTCAACCGGCCACTACTCACATTGAGCCATGTGTTGGAAGACACTCTGCCCAGGAGACAGCTAGGCTGGCTCTGTAGCTGCTGGGACCAATAAGAGGGCTGGGCTCTGGGTCCTGGTGATATTGAGGGGGAAGTCTGCCTGAGAGAGAGAAAATCAAACCTGCAGCAGAAAATGGCTTGGGGCACTTTGCATCCTGCTAATTTGCGTGTGTCCTGCCCTGATCACATTTGCATGGGCACAAACCAGCTGCAGCTTTTGGGGTAGATGGAGAGCTCCATTGCTGTTCTGAAGAAGGGCTGCTTTGCTTTCAGGAATAAAGGCTGCTTTTTCTTACTCTAGATCAGATCAGGAGCACAGTGATTAGTCTCCCATCTAGTGATTTATAGCTGATTTCCCCATGACTGTAAACCCTCACTCTATCTGCTATTGCGTGGCAAAAGCAAGAGATTATTTATCCTTCTTGAGATAAAATCTGTAGGGCAGTCTGCTGGCGGGGGGGGGATTATAAACTGATGCCTCAGCAGAGAGTGGAGAAAGCAGACCTAGCAAAGCTCCTGATATTTTTCATGTGCTGTCAAGAGGCTTTGGGGCTGGAATGCGGGGCTTTGGGGTTTGAGGCAACAAAAATTGTGGCAGGGTTCAAGCATATGCTTCAGTGACTTGCAGCCTGGTGTGAAGAAGCAGGAATGGGAAAGGCAGACTAGGTCAAATCCCTTTCCCTGGCTCCATCTGCCCCTGCTGAAAAGCCCCAAGAGATCCTCTGATGAAAACGAGTTGTGGATGAGTTGCTCTGTTGACAGTGCACCAGGAGCTGCATTTTGTCCAGGTGCCTGGGAGGACAGGGTGATGATTTGGGCACGTTTGTTGAAACCTGCTGTTGTGACCCTGGGTTTAAAATAAAAGCATGTCAGGGGCAATGTGAAGCTTACTAGGCCCATGAGAAGCCAGGAAGGATGCAGGTGGGTCCAAACAGCTACCTGCACTCCGGTACTCCCTTCATTCCCAGTGTGTCCCACTCGGCAAGGTACTGCCCTGGAGCTTAGGTTGCTCACATGCTTTTGCAGCTGAGGAGTTGGAAGCCCTGGAAATGAACATTTTCCCCTCCTCCACTTTCTCAGCCAACCTTGCATAATTTTCCCTTTAGCCTCCCTAGACAGGTTCGTTACAATTCCTTTCCATTAATATGCAAATATGCCCTAGAGGAAAAGAGAGCCTGAATTTATTAACATGAATCTATTAACTCTTTCACTGCTGCATTGCCCTTTGCAGCCAGGAGGATGCTTTCCCCAGCCTGGAAAGCTGTGAGAAAGAGAGATACCATAAAAGAACCCCTGTAAGGTGCTCCATGAGGTCAGACAGGAACAGTGACCCCGCAGCACACCAGGAAGGACGGATTTTGTGGGTAAGCGCAGTCTTGCAAACTGTTAAGACCTTGATCCCGCCTTTCATTTCTGCCAAAGGCTTCCTGTGCGTGCCAGGGCAAATCACTCAACCCTTTGGCTAACCACTGGGAGCTGCTGGGGGAAGGCATCAGCATCCTTACGCCACAACCTCTGCCATGTGCTGAGAGTAGCGGGGATACAGTGCTGTGCTTCATCGATCCGCAGCCGCACAGCTGGCTGCCTGTCTGACCAGGAGGACAGAGGGAATCAAGCTCTTGGGGAAACTCTAGCGTAACAAAATCCTGGCCTATGTTCCAGCCCAGGTGGTGCAGAGGCAAGCACATCTGCCAGGTAGCTGAGGCATGGAGCATGACGCAGCATGCCAGGACCCCACGTGTGTGGGATTGGAGCCAGGAGCCACGGGGAGCAAAGCCAGGAAAGCCTGAAGGAGCCCAGAGGGCTCACTGAGCTCAGCAGCTTACCAGCTGCCCACAGCAGCCATTGGCCACCCAGAGGGACTCATACTTCAGCATTTCTCTGGGCAGGAAAAGCACCTAGGTAGCCAAACAAATTGGTACCTATTGGCTGGCAAATTTACAGCCTGGCTCTAACTTAATTTTCGCTGCCGCAGTGAGATGAGGTGTAAATTCCCTTCCCTTAATTCAAGGTACATATTGACATTTAATCATCCAAATGTGATCATCCTTTGACAATTCATTTCCCTTCAGCCTCCCGCCACAATTGCCTCTTCTGGCCAGGGCCCTATAAAAGACAATTCTTTGACTCTGTTGCAAAGGAAATGAATGTCTTTTGCTCTCTTTTCTTTTGGTTGTTCGTTTTCCAGCAGGATGTATTTCAGTTTGCGCCATACCGATGCTGTTCGACAGGGATATTCACATTCACACATCTCCAGGTTTGGAAAGTCACGGCATGCAACTGCATGGTCTTCACCCACTCCCATGCCTCTCCCATGCCCCAGTCTTTTCCATCTTCTTTCCCTTCCATCCCAGGTAATTCTGCTGCTTCTTTTGCCTTGTGGATTCTGCCTTGCAAGCATTTGCGGTGCCATCGAAACACCTCCACAAAGTTAACTAGATTTCCTTTTGAGCTAACTGCAGCGAGGAAGATCTCTGTTTTCCTCCAGTTGTGGATCCTGACACAGTCAGATATGTGTACTCTCACCTTTAGGTTCAAATTCTCCACTGCCAGCTCTCTGTGAGCCACCGTGCTCAACACAGCATCAGCTCTAGATACGACCAGCCAGGAGCACAGCTGTGAGAGGGCATTTCTAGCAGCCTGGCTGGGCGCAGTTTATTTTCCAGGAAGAAAGAACCAAGAACCTGCCATCTCCACACAGACAGCAGGAAGGGATACACAATGGGCAGAAGTTTCAGGCATGTGGAAACACTTAGAAATCTCCATCAGATGCACATGCAGACACACCTTTCCATGCTCCATCCTGAAATAATGTCCTCCATCCATGGTCATGCAAACACCCAGGGATAGCAGCCCAAATCCCCCTCTTTTCTACCCATGCCAATGTTGTCTTCCTCTCCAACTTCAGACCTGTTTGGCCCAGTCACAATTTGGATCAGAAATGGAAAAAATAGGATTGTCAGGCCCTGCCTTCAAGGACATATCCTCCTTGCCTCTGGTCATCAATTTTAGTGTAAAAGCTGGAGTGAATATTGCAGAAGGCACTGAAAACCGCAGGCCAGTTCATCACATAATAGTGGCCAACATCTCCTGCCCCAGAGTAGCAAAGAAAACCAGCATATTTTGGCATCAGCTCTTGAGTAAAACTTCTCAAGACATTTTGATGGTCCAACTGAGGTCAAGTCATGTTGTTATGAGAGTGCCATTTTTAATTAGTTTGAAATCAGATTCTCGGTTTGAGAGTTTTTTAATGTCTCTGACAGTATTCTTTAAAGGAGGAAAGCATGTCCCTGGCATTTTTTGGCCCAGGCACTAGTTCAATAGAAATAGATTTCTTCTTCCCTAATGTCTGATGAAGGCTGAAACAGGAGAATTTTAGGCTTCTACCCTTGTTGTATTAGGCAACAGGCTCAAATAAATACATTCCTGGAGTGGGGTGTACTACACAAATGGCAGCTGTGTTTTCCCCATGCCTAACGGGATTCGGCTTGCCTGGCAGAGGGTTGGCACAGCACACAAAAAAAGCCAGGGGTGCAAGGATCAAGCTGACGCAGATTGAGGGGAAAATCCAACAGCAGTCAGAGAGCAGAGCATAAAGGAGAGGCAGCAGCAGGACACAGGAGTGTCACCAGCTGTAGGCCTCGAACGTGCATGGTAGGCTGGATTCCTCCTAGGTAGGCACACGCAGCAAGGTGTTACCCTGCCTTGCCCAAATAATCAGCTACCCAGCCTGCTGAGGAGTGGACACCAAGCTGCCTGTCCAAGTGCTGCCCTCTGTGGAAAGCAGCAAGTGGGGCAGATGGGCTTGGATAACCATTGGGCCCTTAACCTTACAGCATGTCCAGGGCCACGTCAGGGTAGCTGAGTGACTTCAGGTCTCTGAGGCAGACTCACCTGGGATCAGTGTCTGATTACATTAAATGCCCTGAACACAGTTTCTGGCATTGGCATTTCTGGCGCTGCTTTAGTTCGAAAGCAGCCCAAGAGGGGGGTTCTGGGTGAAAAGCCTGCTTGGTGTTTAAGTGGTGGTTATGGGGAGCTCCTTTTGGGGTCACTTCAGGGCTGTGAATTTGCTCCTGTGGCTTTTAGCCAAAAATAGTGTTCCCCCATGTGAGGAAACAAACTGAGGAGCCTTCTACGGGGCTGCTTCCCTGGCAGGGTGCTGTGGTGTTTTTAAGGCTCTGCAGCTAATGAGCTGTCATTTTCTGACAGGGAAAACGTGGCGGTGGCAGATACGTAATCAGAGGGACCCTGCAGAGCTTTCAGCCAGCCCGTCTTAATGCCCCCTGCCGTGGCAGGCAGTGCAGCCTCGACGGGAGCTAAGGGACAAAGGAAGAAAGGGTGGGGGTGGGAGGGGACGGACAGCAGCGTGTGCATTCGTGTGTGCCCGGCAACGTGTGTGTACACAGTGTGCGTGTGTACATGTGTGGGCACGAGTGTGTACATATGTGGGCACGAGTGTGTACATGTGTGGGCACGAGTGTGTGCCCAGCAGCGAGTACCTGTGTGTGTGTGTGTCCGGCAGTGCGTGAACACGCACGTGTACATAGGTGCGCGCAGGGGTGCCCTGCAGTGCCTGGGACCGGCAGGGAGTCCCGGCGGTGGTGACACGGGGCAGGGGCCCTTGGCCCAAGGGCCGCCCCGCCGTGACAAAGGCGCGGCGCCGCCCGCCGCTCTCCCCCATTCACAAAAAAGGACCTGCGGAGAACATGGCCGGCTGGCGAAGAGGTCGAGCTTTTTTTTTGTGAATGGAGGCGGTGACGTCGCCGGCGCCCGCCTTCCGTCCATTCATGCGGCCCCGGCGCGGGATGAATGGGCGGCGCGGGGCGGGNNNGGGGACGCGCGCCGGCCGCCGCCGGGTAGTAAAGGCTGCACCGCGCGCGCGGGGGTGCGCGAGTGGCACCGGTATCGGGCGTATCGCCCCGCTGCCGCCTTCTACCCTCTCGCCATGGTGGCCACTGAGGGGCTGCGGGAGATGGAGGGCAGCGCGCTGCGGCGCCTGGTGTGCCACGACGAGGCCGGCGCCGGTAGCCCCGGTGGCCCCGGCCGGTGCCTGGTGCTGGACTGCCGCCCCTTCCTGGCCCACAGCGCCGGCCACAT
>VXBJ01002547.1:13853-89951 GCA_013400055.1 Nycticryphes semicollaris | reverse complement strand
GGGGAGTGGACACACACACACACACGGGGGGGTGGGGGGACGACCGGGGCCGGCTGGTGGGAGCTAGGCAGGGGGTCCCACCTCTTCCCGCCTCCTGCTGGGAGTTGGGGCCGGAGTCGGGGAAGACGGTGGGTGCTGCGTTTTGGGGAGGGTTAGCGGGGCGCGCAGCCAGCCAAGCTGTGGTGTCCTCGGAGGTGAAGGTCCTGGGGTCCATGGGGTCCACCTACCCCATGTGTGGGTGGTCCGAGGCGAACGCGGGCTGGGACGCCTCAGGCTGGGCCGGCGGCGAGGCAGGCGCCGTGCCCTTGCCGAGGACCAGCTGGCAGACCCCGGGGGAGCAAGGGGCAAGCCCGATGACACAAGCCGCTCCAGAGGGAAACCGGCGGGATTCCCCGCCTCCCGCTTTGTTTCAGTGCGTACCCAGTCCCACGGTGCGGAGAAAGTATTTGTGGACCAACCAAATACCTGGTGTCGCTCCGATGTGGCTTTGTAGCGGGCAGAACCCCCCCACCCAGCAAGTCTCTGGGCTCCTTTTGCGACTAGAGCAGCGATGGGAGCTTCCCGCCCCGCACCTCCGCCCCCAGTGCTGTGCTCCTGGCGTCGGCATGTGTTCAGTCAGATGCTGTGAGCAGTTGGAGCTGCTGGTCCTGAGGGCTGCCGTGAGATGATTTAGGGGAGGGGGGAATGCTCAGCTGGGGTTCCTGGATGAGCTCTGTGGGGTTTTTTCTTTTTTGTTTACAGCCTGAGAGTTAATTTATTCCTTGGTTTACTTACAGCAGGGGTGAGGATGCCTATGCAGAGTAGCAAATCCATTAAGAGGCTTGATAGATGGAGGAGCTAGCGCTCCTGTTGTACTAGATACAGTAAAACCAGCAGGAGCTGTTCCAAGGATGTGATACGATGTGCCGCTGTGGGAGCGCCTGCACAGCGAGGGCTCGCTCGGCAACATGCTTTCGGGTCCTCTGCCGTGAGTCGTGGTGCTGGGAGCTGCGCATGTGGCAGGAAACGCTGCTGTGCTTTAAGGGTGGCCTTTGTCAGCTGAGAGTCTCTGGTGCCCCTGGGTCTCTCACGGGAGGTTGTTTGGGGTTTCCAATCCCCTCTTTTTAGGGAACGGGCTCCTTGAGACCCTGCCTTGGCACTGGAGGCCTTTTCCTCACTTGGCATAGAGCTACTAAAATCATCAAGCTGGCTCTTATTTCTCAAGAGCTGTTCTAACCCAGCACTGTGCCTGTCCAAATGCAGGTCTCTTGGGTACAGGTGAGGATGAAGACGCAGATTTGTTTTGTGCAGATTGCTTCCAGGTTCCCTGTGAAACAGTCCAGCTGGGTGTTGCTTGACAATGGGCACCCACGGAGTGTGGTTCCTCTCCTGGGCAGGGCCTGTATAGACAACTGGGATCTGCAAACAGCTGGATGGGGCTGCTGGATGTGGCCCTTGACTGAACTGGCATTAGATGTGATGAGATACATTGAAGAGGAAAAACGCCTTTAAATGTTTGAAAGGGCCTCTTTGCCTTTCCCAGGAGAGCCCATTTCTGCCCATCACCCTGGATCACACATCAGCTCAGGATGGTGTGATGGTCACTGGAGTGGGATGTGGTAGATTGGGATTTTCAGGTCTGAACTCCTGAAAATGTTTATAATGGGCACTTGGGTTTGGGTGCTCCTCCACATCAAACTAGCAGGACCGTGAAAGGGTGTCAGGCCCTGGAACCGCAGCTTCTGCGAACTCACGTGGGAGAGACAATGCAAAATCAGTGATGCATATGCATATTTCTGCTGTAAGGTATTAGAGCCCTTTCTTGTGAAGGGGGAGGAAATCGTAAAGGACACTGAGATGCTGGCAATGCTGGTCTCTAGCTGCCTAGGGTTTCCCAGGCTACTTTGCTGGAGGTGTTTGCATCCACTGGTCTTTTGAACGCTCAGCCTTGCTTAGGGTAGCCTGAGCTAAGGCTGGATAGAGGAATATGCACCCTGCTGCGTGTGTTCTGGCAAGCCCAAATCTGCGGGCAAAGGAACTGCAGTTGCAGGGGAGTCCTTAGTTTTCCTGGGAGTCAGGGCTTGGTCTATCTAGGTTCCTGTGGTGATGCTAAAATACCTGATTTCCGTTGTTTTTAATGCTCAAGTTCAGACTCTACAAGGGTGCTAGGTTTGTTGATTTGATTTGAATGAGAGAAGGAAATCTCACCAGAGGTGTTTATCTGCAGCTTCCCCATCCTGGGAAGCTGATGAGGTTTGCTCTTGTTTTGCCTGCAGTTAGGAAGATCTTTGCTTATTGCCTGGCAGCAGATTAAAGGAGCAAGCTGCTCTGTCATAGGGGACTCACCTCAGTGGTCGCCTTGCACCCATGTCCTTGAGAGGTAGCGGACACCTCTCTCCAGAGAGCAGCTTTGCTGTGGTGTTAGCTTCACTTTACCTGCCCAGTGCCAGGGCTTCCCTGGCCTGGATTTTTGGGAGATCTGGGATGGAGGGTCAGGCTGGGAAAGTGGGAGACCTCCCTGTACTTTGTGGCAGGATGATGTATTGGGGGAAGCTGGGAACTCACCGGTCTTTGGCCTGGGAGCAGCTTTTTCTATTGAAGTCAGGGGATGCTGGCAACAAGTCTTCTCTCCATCATCATAGAAAGCAAGCCTGGCCTCCCTCTGGGGTTTTGGCTGATGCTGTGTAGGGGACTAAACCCTGGGCCAGAGACTTCAGGCAGTCAACAGCATTGCAGAGCTCTTGCTTTGAGGGAGTGGTGGGGTCTCAAGGATTCCCCCTCTTGCTGCCAGGAGCCTGGCTCCTCATCCTGGGGTAGGAGACCACTCCTTATCCCTGTAGCATCATCTAGTGGCAAGGGGCACAGTGAAGCGCATCAGCTCTGGCTATGCTGTTCTGCCCTGGGATAACGCTTTGTGCTTCTCTTCTTGCAGGGGGTTATGAGCGTTTCTCCTCAGAGTACCCTGAATTCTGTGCAAAAACCAAGTCCCTGAGCAACGTGTCACCCCCCACCAGCGCTGAGCCCCTGGATTTGGGCTGCAGTTCCTGTGGGACCCCCCTTCATGACCAGGTATGTCTAGAAGCCCAGTGCTCAGCTATTTTGACTGCTCCTACAAGCATTGCAGCCTGGTCCTGCTGGAGTCTCTCTGCACTCCCTCAGCTGAGGCCTGCAGAGCCAAAGCCCTGCTCCCTTTTCCCTCATGGGAGAGCACGGTCATCCTCCTGATCCCAGGCCGTTTGTGCTCCCTGGGGAGAGGACAAGCCCAAAAAACTGCATTTGCCCGTTCCTAAAGAGGAAGAAACAGGAAGAGGGGGGAACTGAAATGGGCTTAACGGCTCAGAAAGGCAGCCTTGACTCCTTTTGAGGGCCCTGGATCAGGTGCCAGGTTCCTGGACTGCTCAGGGCCTCTAAGCCGTCTGGGTATGTGTCCTGCTTACTGTTGTCACTTGGTCACCCCATATCTGTTGTTTTCCTCTGTAACAGGGTGGGCCTGTGGAAATCCTTCCCTTCCTCTACCTTGGCAGCGCCTACCATGCTGCCCGTCGGGACATGCTTGATGCACTGGGCATCACAGCGCTGCTGAACGTCTCCTCAGACTGCCCCAACCACTTCGAGGGGCACTACCAGTACAAGTGTATCCCTGTGGAGGATAACCACAAAGCTGACATCAGCTCCTGGTTCATGGAGGCAATTGAGTTCATCGGTGAGTACCTGAGCAGAGGACTTGTGTCTGTGTGTGTTTCACCGGGGGTGGAAGTTCCTGCCTCAAAGACCTGGAGCCTTTGGCTCAGAGAGGACTGGTGTACAGCAGTCACAACCATTTGTTGCACTGCAGGAGGGAGGTCAGCCAGCATCTGCAGGCATAGTGAGGGGCTAGGCTTTGTTGGAAGGGTACTGGTCTCATGCCTCATCCCCTGTTGTCCCCCAGACTCGGTGAAGGAGTGCTGTGGCCGGGTCCTAGTCCACTGCCAAGCTGGTATCTCCCGCTCCGCCACCATCTGCTTGGCTTACCTGATGATGAAGAAGCGTGTCAAGCTGGAGGAGGCCTTTGAGTTCGTCAAGCAGCGCCGAAGCATCATCTCCCCTAACTTCAGCTTCATGGGGCAGCTGCTGCAGTTTGAGTCGCAGGTGTTGGCCACCTCATGCGCAGTGGAAGCTGTCAGCCCCTCGGGGACACTGCGGGAAAGGGGCAAGGCCACCTCTACCCCCACCTCCCAGTTTGTCTTCAGCTTCCCAGTCTCTGTTGGTGTCCACGCCACCCCCAGCAGCCTCCCATACCTGCACAGCCCCATCACCACATCGCCCAGCTGTTAGCTCAGGGGCTGAGGCCAGCCAGGCATATAGTGCCAGGCGTGGAGGGGGCAGATGGGCATGGAGCCCTATCATGTTAAGCAATAGTGCCGGACACTGCCGTTCACCCTGGACTCAACATCTTTTTCGTAGAGAAATTTCTTACCTCATCTTGTTGTTTGTTTTTTTGTGGTTTTTTTTTCTTTTTAATTTTATGTTTTGAAAGCATGAAAGGTGTAAAAGCCACAAACCCTTGACATGGTCCAGGCTCTTTAGGGGAGGAAAAAAAATAGTATACTGGGTTTCCTCAAGTGCCTGGTCTTCATCTCTATCCACCCCTATTTTATTGTCCTGTTTTGTTGTTTGTTTTTTTTTTTTTTTTAAAAAAAATACAAGATACACCTCCCCTTCTCCCCTTATTTCTGCCTCTAGCTCATCTGGGTTGAAAAAGGAGCATACTCTATTTTTGTGTGCAGCAGTCCCTCCCCTTGCACAGGGGTGTGTGTGATGGGTGCTGCCTACCCTGTGGTTACACTGGGTGACCAGCAGAGCAGCAAGCAGGGCCCTGGGGCCAGTGGGAGCGGTGACACAGGGCTGCCTACAGCCAACCTCACCCCTGCCAGTGCCTGGGGAAGGAGGCAGAAGCTGGCAGGCACCTGCCCAGGCACCAGCTGAGCCCATTCCTGTGGGGGAGAGCAGTCTCTGGCTGGGAGGTGGTTTGGTGGAGAATGATGTCATTTTTGCCTGTCTGGTTCCTGCAAAACTTATGTCTAATCTCCTGTAGCTTCAAGAGGAGAAAGAAGGTGCGGGGGCAGCAGTCTGGGGTTTTGATTACTCTGTTTGGTTTCTTCTCCACCCATCCCACTGCTGCTCTTCTTCCAGAGGAGCAGCATGGGATATGGTTGGACTGTAATGGAGAGAATCAGGCAGCTGGCCCAGGGATGGCATCCATCCATCCATCCATCCATCTATCCTTTCCAAACTTCTTCCATCTCACAACCAGTGTGTACTACAGGCCAGGATCTTTGTACAACATTCATGGGCCCTTCTCCACCTGAGCTGGGTCTCGCTCAGCTGTGAAGCTGCTGCAGTTTTTGGTCCAAGCCTAGAATATGCCTCATCTTCAACCCACCTAGAGCCTTACTTCCCACCCAATCCACTCCAACACACAAGATGCCTGTGTGGCTGATGTACATATGTNTTTTTTTTTTAGAAATTAACTTTTTATTTATTGCCTGAGGGAGGGAGAAAACAAGTTGTTTGGAGAAAATAAAAATAAAACTGTTTTCAACAGTTGTGGCTGGCATGGGTTTGTCCTAAGACCAAGACAGAATGGCAGTTTATACAAACACTCAGCTTTCCCAGAGCAACTGTTAAAAATGCATTTATTGAATTTTAAACTATTACAAGTATTGCAGATCAGACATTTAGCCAAGCACATTTATAGATCAAACTCAGTTGTTACAGAGATGTTACTTAAAAGTCCACCTGTAGGTAGGCTGAGAACCTGCCCATTGTCTTCTTTGATAGAGAGGGTAAAGGAGTAAATAAATAAATGATATCCCAGCTTCAGGTAATTGGCAACCAAGAGAAGAAGCATACAGGGCTAGTTATGATAACAAGTAATACAAAAAAGGGTCTAAAAACTCAACCCCCAGGTGCCAATTGCCATTTGGGTTGGCAGAGAAAGCAATTAGGAATGAAGATACACAGGCTTACGGGACTGTGGCACAGAAAAATTCCCATTTCAATTTCCAAAGCTGAAGCAAGTTTTGCAGATGTTAAGAAAGTGCCAAAATTACCCGGTAATACAGGGACCCTAATCAAACTACATTAGTATCAATGGAACCAACACTAAAACTTGCCACCAACAGCTTCAGTAAGACAGGAACAGATACACCAAAACCAGTCAGATAATATGACCTGACAGGCACATAAGTGTAATGGGAAGTGCATCCTCTTCCCTCATTCCCTACTGAGTCACGGGCTCATTCAGAAGTCTTATCACACACATGCTGTCCCCTGATCCTCTACGGTGCGTTCAGAGGTGGGAACGCTGCCATTCCATCTCTGTGCACGTTCTGCCGCTCTCTGAAAGATCTGGAGTGTCCTCCAGACAGTGCCAAAGCCACCATCTCCAGTCACTGGATTGCAGGAGCACCGACTCCACTGCAGGGATGAAGTCTTTTTCAAGAAGACTTGCCACTGTCTTAAGTGGTTCCCACAGGCCACACAGTGGCATGACACGTAGGCATCCCTCAGCACTTCATGCATTCATGGGAAGCAGAAATGTCCTCTAACCTACAACAAACAGTAGGATCGGCTGGTTTCCAAAGCCAAGGAAGTGCCCTTCTCCAGAAGCTACTCTGTCCCATGGTACCACATGCCTTTTCTGTGCCTACTGCCCACCAAAGCCAGCAGTACAGCGTAGAATTTTGTTCGGGGGCATTCCGTTACCAACAAGCAAAGTATAGAAGTTTGCAGGCAAAATAAATTCCTGCTGCATAATACAGTGGGATTCAATTGCATCACGTGCAGACATTGAAACCAAAGGTTAGGAAACACCGATATCATTCTTAAGACCAACGGTGACTGACTGCAAAATGGTGGAACTACTACGAAAGGTCTGCAACAGTCTCTGTGAAACTGGGATCAAAATAAACTGGCAGATAAAAATAAGGATGAGAAACTAAGATACACCTTATTAAGGTACTGTACTCTCTCCTTTTAATCCTAACAGAAGTTTTGTTGACAGCACTGCAGACTGCAATGTCACTCTGCACCAGGTACCTAATTCATCTGTCTCATGGAAACAATTTCAGCAATGGAGAGCAGAGCCCTCCCTTCTTTGCCACATGGTAAAGTTCTTGTGTTTTGCCTACTAGGGTCCTGTGATGAACTGCACAGACATTTCAAAATCCTGCCTCAGAGGGACACAAACAAAAATCAACAGGCCTGACACACAGCTGTCCCTTTCCCCAGCAGACACCGCGCTCTGTCCCACTGAGAATAGCTCTTTCTGGAACTGGTGAGAGGTGCCCAGGCTCTCAAGCCCATGCTGGCCTAAACCACCTTATATTCTTGCATCCTCAGTTCTTAAAGTGCCTCCCAGTGCTGCAAATGAGCATCCCATTATCAGGGGAGCTTGCCCTTTTCAGGAAGTTGAAAAGCTTCCTTTCTCAGAGGGCAGCAGCTAGGACCTAGTTAAGGTCCCGTTCTTTAAAATCAGGAAGCATCAAATTAACTCCCTCAGCTAAAGCAGCAGCATCTGTACCATTAACCTGCAAACTGCAGCCCTACCATCACAACCAGCTTTTTCATGGGTAACTTTGATATCGATGGGCAGATCCTCACTTTGCTTTAAACTCTAAGAGGAGCTACAACAACACACGCCAGGAGAGGTGGACGCTACTCCTGCACCAGGTTTCTACAACACACAGACGCATCATCAGGCCCGGGTACTCCTCCGTGTCTGGCCACAAACGGATATGAGATCACGTCATTACGGGACAAAAACCACTGCAATTATTTCCTCACACAGTACCTTTACTCTGCACAGAACATCAGACACGTTAACACTGGCAGTTCAAAGATACTGGACAGTATTTTTAGCCTTTAGAAGTTCCAAGGCTGCAGAAGAAATTCAGACTAGCCATTAGTTCAATCAGCACACCGGAAACAACAAGCAAGAACAGGATCTTGTGTGGGCTTGGTGGGGTTTTAGTTTTTAGGTTTGTTCATGTTTTTGAAAGATGTAAAGCTCTTAACTTCCACACCCACATTAACCATTTTGCTCACCTAAGCAGCACAACTGTTTTATCATTTCAAACTATGTCTAACTGGGGACGGTGAGCAACACTCACTCTCACTGCTATCCAAAATGCTAGTGTAGATAGTCACATCCCCCCACGCCATTATTAACTAAGTTAAAAACAAACCCCAAACTTAAATGATGAATACAAAGCTTCACAGCCTAGAGGTGATCTTTGCAATCCTAACACTATCAAACAAGTAGCCAAAATACAAGCACCCAGTTTTATCAATGAAATTTGTTTAAAAGGACAACTAGGCTAAGGCCTGGCTTGGAGTTCGAAGCTACATATTTAATCAGGTCACAAAATGAAGTGAGAACCGTATATCCACTGCCAGCTCAAGAAAAATAAAACCCAAAGTTCAAGATCTGCTGGGGTATTGCTGTTTCTAAGGTTCTCTTTAGAGATAGTACAAACAGATGATGTGCAGGTAGCCAGACTGCATCAAATGACTGATTTTTACAGTGGGTGAAATTCCTCTGTGAGGATAACTTGCTTCAATGTTAATGTCAACGTTAACAATGAAAATTTTGTGTCTTAAAGCTGAAAGTGAAAAGCTCTTCAGGTTTGTTTCATCCAAATATGTCAGCAAAATCCCACTTGCAGGGAACACGTTTTTATAAACTAAAAGCACACTATTCTTGTTTCCTTGCTTTAAGGGAGATAAAACCTGAATGCATGAACTGGATTCATCAGATACTAAATAGTGCTGGCTGACAGGGAAATGTACAGTGTGTCATGTTCAAAAGAACACTTTTTTCTCCAGTTACATGCTCAAACACTGAAGCACATCTGGTATTGGTTGTCAAGAAAAAAACACCAACATGTCTCCATTTTCAACGTTCTCTGAAGCCGTAAAAACAAAGAAGATCAGTTTCTACTTCTGTTAAATGCATATCCCTCCATCACGGGGCCTTTTGAAATTGTTTGATGCTGTGCTACACAACGCTTAAAAATAACTGTCTCCTACCCAGTGAAATAAACCTGGGAACTTGAGGGGAAGGGGATTAGAGTGTATAAATACCAGCTTTGTTCTCTGGTATACCTGCAAACAAATCCACTTGCCAACGGATGTTTTAGAAGTTCCTTCTCATCAAAATGTAAAATTGAGATTTAAAAAAATTATTGTTTTTGTAAATCCCTTCAGCTCTTCAACTGTGATGTCACACAGAAAGATGCAACATGAAACTGCTATAATACACTCTCCCTTACCAGTTTGAAACCCATTTACTGGCTCTCATATTACAGAAAGCAACATGAACCAGGTATGCCCTCATGTATGCTATCTTCTGACTTTTCACCTGCTATCTCCCAGCAAAACCATACGGCCCTTTAACTGGAGAACATTTCACAAACTGCATGTACTTAATAGGAGCCTTATAAAATGCTCTTTTAGAGATGCCAGCAGAGGGCATTGACCTGCTTTATGAAGTTCTTCTGAGCACAAGAGCTGGTGCTACCTTGCAAACACTTCATAGGGCTTCATCCAGAAAACTCACACAGACAAAGCAGTGAACTCACATGATTTGTTTCCACTCTAAAGTTACACTCACTCATTTTATCGTTTGCTCAGAGGTGTGCAAAAAAACCCTATATTGAAGAACTGGACCTAGCCCCTTCTCAGATTAAATTTATATTGCATTGTTAATGATTTTAGTCAACCTGACTTTGTGCAAAATATCTTTAAGAAGGTTCTGGCTCAACTCAGAATACAAAAGGAAAATAAATAGTTGACTAGGATCTCTTGAAAACATAAAATGAATGGTGTATGCTGAAAAGAGAATTACAGGCTTAATGCAATTTATCTGCAAATAAAATAACTAGGATAGTAGTGTCTGCAATTTTAACCTATGAGATGGCACTGATAAAAGATTTCCATTTGCACAATAATGTTCCCAAAGTCTAGGTCAAAACAACATTATTTTACACATGGTAACTGCAGAGACTAGGAGCCTGAGATATGTTATTAAAAGGCAGTCCCTTGTAAACTTTCCTCAAAAGGAACAGTAGCGGTTGAGTATGCAAGAGTTACTCTTATCGTATCCAAGACAGCAATGCTTTATAAAAGACATACAGCTTATTTCCAGGTTGTTAAGAATTTTGTATGATAGTGATTTTTCTGAAAGACGTATCCATTTAGTCCAAGATTGAAGTCACATCCTTCTTCACTGCTCTGTAGCTACTAGGTCTTTTGCTCTGCTGCTGTTGCTGTCTGTGAGGGAGCTACTGGCTTCACAATCTGGTATGTAATGAGATATTCTGGGTATGCCTGAAAGTAAGCCAAGAAAAAAAACAACATTGCTTTATACAAGGTATGCTCAGCAAGTTCACATTTCATACTTTACTGAACAGTGACTAGGAAGGACAGTGCAAGAATCAGCTCTCTGTTCACAGAGTACCAAAGAAAAAATAATTTCAGAGCTAGCCAGCACCCAGTGGGAACTGCTCCATGTAGTTCACACCTTCGATAATACAATAGTATAAAGATGTTTTTCCATGTAGGTACTGCCAGAGATTGTGTGCAACAAGAATTCACAGAGTTACTCTCCTTGTTAGCTAATCCTACAGATCAGCTATGGCCTTTAAGTTATTCAAAAATCTCCTATGACCGATGTAGTCAGACCCTAAAATGCTCACTGACTTGTCATCTGTCCACTGTTTTCTGAAAACAGCTGGCAGGAGGTTCAGTCCCAGAACAAAGCTAAAACCGCTGGAGGGCAGGGCCATACTCAGGGGAACCTAGACAATTAACTGTATACAACTTTTGGGCCCTCCAATACAAGAAAGATGCCAACAAGCTGGAGCCAAGTTCAGCAAAGGAGCAAGAAAACAGTCAAGGGGAGAGTGCACAGGATAAACAAGGAAAGGGTGAGGGAGACGAGCTTGTTCAGTTCAGAGAAGGGAAGATTTTGTGCAACCTCACAGAAACCTTCCATCACATATGGAAGGCCTCTGACAAGAGAGCTCTTTTCTGAGCTGTGCAGCAGGAGAATGAGATTAAAACAGGGGAGGTTCCTATTGGATACAAAGAACATATTTTTTTTTACTCTGAGGATAATTAAAGAATGGAACCAGCTGCTGAAAGAGGCTGTGAAACACCGTTCTCTGAGGCCTTCAAGAGCTACCTGGTCAAAGAAAGCCCTCAGCAATCTGGTCCAAACTCAGTGTGAGCAAGAGGCTGGCCTAAATGACCTCTCCAAAGTTCCTTCCAACCTGAATTTAAGATATGATCTTGGAGCCATCCAGAGAAGTAAGCAAACTACTTTTCTAGAGCAAGGGTCCAGCTGACTTATTCAGATTAAAAATCAACTCCTGAAGATTGTTGTGCTACTTCAGCTGCTGTTTAATGGTAGTCTCTGGCAGGCAGTGACACTGTCACTGCTGGGAATCTACAGGTAAAAAGCCCAGAATACTCAATATGTACAAGAGCCCCAGGAATACACGTCCTTGCTAATGCAGTAATGCCTGTAAAATGCAATGGGAGAAACAGAGCCTACTGAGAGAAACTACAACTCTTAATGAACTCTAGCTGTGCTGCACAGGGGGCATTAGGTAATTCTGCGTGATGTAAATCA
This sequence comes from Nycticryphes semicollaris, assembly GCA_013400055.1. Taxonomy (NCBI): domain Eukaryota; kingdom Metazoa; phylum Chordata; class Aves; order Charadriiformes; family Rostratulidae; genus Nycticryphes; species Nycticryphes semicollaris. Next base: position 78,295 of record VXBJ01002547.1, on the reverse strand, counting down.
GAGCAGCTCAGTGAACAGGAGTAGCATTTTCTGGCTTGATAGAGTTCACTTTATTTTCACATTTAATTGAAAAAAACCCAACAATCTAATCAACCCAGTTATCACAGCATATCTGGTATGGAAACCAGTCACATTCCCTTCCCAGCTCCAAGCTTTGCTCTTCCAATAAATCTGGTCCTTGCTAACCCTACATACCTGTTCTCCTCTATAGATAACATATTCAGCATATGCAAGTCCATTCACGCTTGGCCTGCCAATAACGGAATGGTGCCCTGGAGGAGCATGAGCCATTTTCATTGTGCTGAACTGAAGAAAGGATTTTCCAAGGGTCACCCTACAGAAGAGCATTTGTCTAAAAGAAAAAAGAAAACAATTTTAAAATATCTTACTTGGAGGTTAAGCTTCCAGAATTACTTCAAACTTTTGAGTTTATTTTGTTAAAATTAAATTCTCAAGGTTTTTTGGAGAAACGCTTTTAGAAAACAGTTATGAAGCTGTATAAAACCTGTCACAAAAAAAAAATTTAAAAAAAATATCTTTCCTGACACACAGAAGGGAAAACACACACTTTGTCTAGCCCTCACATGGAGGCCTGGTCTAGTTCATTTTATAGAAAGCTGTTGAGAGAAGATGAAACTCCCTCTGTGTTCCTACCAGCAGGGTATGGACAGGTGTCAAAGTGGGAAAAGCACATTGATCTACTCCAGTACCAAACAAAGCTGTGATTAAGTCCTGCTTACTACCTCCAAAATTATCCAAGCCATAGTACAAAACTGTACTGCTGACCGCTACTTTGCACTGCAGTTTTGTTCTGAGAGTGCCTGGAGTTTAATTGCTATTTTCCCCTGACTTTTCATTTTCAAACTTGCTGTTTCAAGCCTCTTTCCTGAACCACAATTCACTTTGATTTATACTCACTCTATGCTTGGATGTAGTTTTTGACCTTTCTGTGAGACTTGCTGCATTTGTATTCTTTTTTTTGTTCAGCCTTGACAAATGGAAAACTGCATTTTTACTACCATGACCAAGCTCAGGTAGCTATTCTTTCCCTGCAATTCATCCAGGATCCTAAAAACCAGGACAGGCAGAATTATGTACAGGGAACTCTGCTGGACTCATACCTGTGGCAGATATAACAGGACCTGTCTTTGTGGGTGGGACAGCCCGTTCCTCCCCCTATCCCGTACACATATTGGTTGCTTTTTGAGGAGTTCTCAGCAAAGTAAATTCCAGCTCCAAACATTCCTCCAATGTAGGCATGCCTTTCATCAAATCCTTTGTGAATGATAGCATTAATAAAAGGAGACCCTAGAACAGAATGACACAAAACGATGTGTTATCTTACATACTTGTTAAGCTCTATAGTAGCACAGGACTATGTCAAGAGGAGTTTGTCTGCCTCAAATAGACCATTAATACCAGAAAGAGTGCTCAGTCAGCTGGAAGGGGGCGATACCCAGCAGGATGCAGTGATGTGTGGGATTTATCGTTATATACCAAGATCCCACGTGTGACTCATATTTCTTACTCATTTCACAGATCTCATTAAATGGCTTTCCCCCCACTCACATTTCAGTGCAATTTATCTTGTCAGCGCACACCTTCTCCAGCAGTCAGTTCTGGTTAAGATGGGGCAAGATTTCATGACAATCATACCTAAAACCAATTTCCTACACAGAATCAGAGAAGGATCTAGGGCAGAAGGACCCTCAGGCAACTGTCATTTGTAAGGCACTTCTGGATACTTCTAGAGAACATCTTGCTGAAACTCATGGTCAGTTTTGATTCCTTTCCCTGATGGTTGCCTGAACTGCCAGGGTAAAATGCTTTTACTGTGTGCTGCTCCCCTCTTTTAGAGGATACCCTGTCTTTCCCACAGTAGCTTTAGTGGAAATGACTGAGAAAAGGCTTAGCAAAAACCCTTTCCCCGCCCCCCCTTTGTTTTTTTAAATCTAGTATAGCTTTTCTGATAGCAGTAACCACATAGACTAACTCCACCCCCCCACACACACCCCCCTGTATTTCTAGAGTAGAAATACAACACAGTAACAGTAACATTGCCTGTGGTTCCTTGTAAACCTTTTTCCTTTGTTAACGACCAGTACATACAGATAGATACAAATACAATGCCTTACCATGAAACAACATGCGTTCATTGTGATGATTATGATTCTCCTCTGAGACCTCCTTCTGTCTGTGACAGAATCTCTCTCGCAACTTCTTGTTCACAACCTTTTGAATCTGCAGCAGTACAACAGGTCCAACCATACTTGAATCAGAATTGAAATGTAGTATCATTTCACAGAGTTTGCATAAATTTGACAGGGAAACCGAGTAAGACACATAATGGTATGAAGGAACCCAATGAGCGTTCTGCATGCAAGGCTGAAGTCTTTCAAACAAGTCAGTAGCACATGGTTACAGATGGCTAAAACTACCATGGAATTGCAGCCTAAGTTCTCAGGTTTAAGGAAGACCTTCAGGCTTCTTCCCTCAGAGCCTGTAATACCACTAAGAACTATAAACTGAAACTCCTTCCATCTCTGTTTTGAGCTCTATTGAACAGTCTGAGCTAGTTTTTTGAAGGTTACAAAAAGAAGCAACTTCTGAGGAAAGAAATTAGAAGATGTCCTGTTTAATCTATCTTGAGGTATGATTCCAGCCACGTGCTTTAATACCACAGTGATTTCTGTAAAGGACTTAATCTTCAGTTGGTAGTAGGATGGAAGCAGATTTTACTTCAAGGTGTATAATCTACTGGGCCAAGTTGCACAGGCTCGCTTTTCAAACAGTTACGTAGTAGCAGAGGTTTGCTGGAGCTCAGGAACTAAGTTCTGTTCTTATTTCCTCTATTCCTTCCTCACCCTAAAAAGGAACCAGAAAGTGTACTTTCCCTCACAAAGACAACACTTCGCTTCATGATATGCCAGGGCTTGTAAAAGGTATTTTTCTAGTTGGGAGGGGCAAAGAAGGAGGTGTCAAGATCCAAAGTAGCATAGGAAGATAGAAACTTCTTATTAAAAGTCACCCTCATCCTTTCTTCCTCCTCAAGAATCTCCTTTAAAAAGGCAAGGAAAACTATGCTGAGAAAAAAAACCACCAAAACCTGTGCTGCTAAGTCAAATATAGAAGTTATAGACATCTGAAATTAAATCAGGCTGTGAAATGTAAGTCAGGCTCTTCACCACCTCTGTCTTCAATATCAGTTTTTCAGACTCCTTTAAGGGCACAAATGGTCACTTCTCCCTCAGTCCATCTGCAGAGCGTATGACCAGTCTCTTTTTAGCAGTTAGCACTTGCTTTAACTCTGCTCCTGAATATTATTTCAATAAAGAACTTTAAATATAAAGGCTGATCCATTAAACCAACTCTGCTTGCCTTGTGTAAATAACAACTTATTTTACCACATATAATTGGGTGGATTTGAAACTTACCCTGATGACATTGTACCTGTTGAAGATCCCACCAGCATTTCCACCATCCCGATGCTCCCGGATTGTACTTTGCATCTACATAAACGAACACAACAATGTTCAGCACACAAAGCAAAAGGCAAAGTACTCACATGCTATCTCAGTATATCACTGGCAACAACAGACAATCTTGATTGAAAATTAATTAAAAGGTGTCAAAAAAAATATTCTCAGCTTTAAACTGAGGTACACCCTTATCTCTCAGGCATCCAGGTCCACCTTAGAGAAGTCAAATGATGCAATTATCCAGTCTCATAATAAAAATCTACATAGGAAAAAGTAGAATAGTAGCACTATCAAAATCACATACACCTAGAAAACCCACTTTAGATTAGAAAAAACCAAAAATATTTGAAAATGAATATACACAAGATCATTGTGAAGTAATAACAAATGTGTTTCCAATGAGTACAGTTTTCATTTCTTAGTGATAGGAAAATGCTTGCACTCTACATTTTCCTATGTCATTAGCAGACCCTGAGAATTTCAATGGCTTCATTGTGTCTTTTCCAGAGGTATTTATGGCTACAGCAACATCTAGTATCAGGTCAAATAAATATTGCAATTGACTATGGCAGACAATTGACCCTTTCTGTCAGAAAAGTTTATAAACAGTATCTGCAAAAACTCCCAGTTCATAGAGTTACTGATCAAAAATATTCCAGGCAAAGCTGGCAGCAGTCCTGAATATCTAGACTTTCAAAAGGACTCCAAATGCTTTTGTGCTACAGTGTAGAAACACTACACAAATAGAAAATGCACAATAAAATGGAATTTCTTCCAAACAACTCTTCAGAAAGTCTCTTTTCTGTTATAATTTTTCTTTCAAAATGGTATCTGCTTGTAGTTTACTTAAATAAAAGAGCATGTGTGTGTGGGAGGCAAAATTACAGTCAATTCTCAATTATCCAAGAGCTGTTTATCTGGGTTACAGATTAACTAAGCCACTGAGACAACAGAAAACAAGCTGGTTCACACATAGAAACAGCCTGAGAACAGATAAAGCCCAGACTTTCACAGCCTTGATCCCTTGGTCTTCATTCACAGCCTTTGATTTTCACAGGTCAAGTTATCTACAGAAAGCTGGGGAAACTCTTGCTATGAGATGACATCCAAAACACAACAGTAAGGTAAAATTGGGATAACACTAAGTGAACAGACCACTTATTTAAAAAAAAAACCAAAACACAAACTGGCAGGACACAGCAAAATAGTTACCATCGCTGCTCTATACAAAAAGACCAATGAGGAGCCCTAAACTCTGCGTCAGATTAATGCAACTCACACACCCAAGCATATTTTATGACTTTCAAGATTCATTGCACGCCTTAGCTCTGATACATTACATATGAAAAGAGAAACACTGCCACTGGAGCATTAAGAAAGGTACTTGCAATACCTCCTCTTCTACGGACTGATACTCCTTATCATCAGGAGCAAGGTCAAGGAGAATGGTCCCCTGACTCACACAGTGGAAAGTCAAATAAGGATTGGTGCCTGCAAAGAGAAGGAATTAAAGGAGTAAAAAAAAAAAAATCAACATGAGAAAACAACACTAGCTCTATTTGTATCCAGCATCACCATTATTCTTCTTAAATAACCCCAGTACAGCAGGAAATACAAAGTAAACACGAGGCAGAAGCACAACCTTGAAAAGATAAAGGTGCTTTCATTAGCAGCAGAGGCTTCACAAGAGAGAAGGAAAATGCATGTGGGACATAATTGCACTTTATTGTTTCCGCTTTCAGAAGAAGCATCTGAAAAGTGTGGGAGAGCAAAAGGTCCACCCTTCAGGGTGTAACTGGCCTGAAGGTAAGTACATAGGGCCAATCAATCCAAAAGCTCCTACCAGGGTGAAACAGAGACCCTGGAAATGGGCACAGCCTCCACAGCTGCCTCAGGGGTGTCCATTCTCTGGAAAGGCAAGTGATCACTCGGTTCTGTATTTCCTCAATATATTCTTTACCTGTCACAACCCACCCAGCCACTAGGGTCTGCCAGCAAGTACATTTTCCTGACATCCAGACTCTTTCAAGCCTCGGTGACAATGTCTGCGTTTACAGAAGGTGACTTCTGGGAGTCTGTTGTATGCTACACTTAGACTAACCAGTAAAAGTCTCATATTTACCTTGCTGCCCTCCTAGAAGTCTCTCCACACCTTTTATTAATTTGTGGCGGTGTCCATATGCATTGATCCCAATTTCTTTAAGCTCCTCATGCCCCATGTCTGCCAACACATCCAGGGTTATCTGGGAAGGTAAAAAAAACACAAAAATCACTTGCCAAACCCGGCCTGATTCCCAAGACTGAAGAACCATCAGTTCAGAAAATGGAATGTATTCATGGTACAACCAAGAGCATATATGTGTGTATATATATATATATATATATAATATTTCATGTTTTGCTGCACTTCTAGTTGCTGCCACCTTCTGGCAAATCTCTCCCTGTCACAGGGCCATACCCAGCTGCTACACCTTGAAGCTGTGCAAAACTTTTACTTCTCTTACAGCAATTAACAAAAGCTGGCTCTCACCAGAGGTTCTCCAAAACATTTTTTACTTATGTAGAAGAAGCATACAAGCCAAATTGGCAATCGTTATGAATGCATAAGAAAGTGAAAGACATTGAACATGCGAATCAAACAACAAATGAGCTTTTCACCATGAAGTATCTAGCAACTTGCAGTTTTCTTGGACATGTAGGGTTTTTTGTAGATGTGAATTTGGGGTTTTTTTATTTCCCTTTTTCAGTTAGAGAATTAAAATGTCAATCAAGTTTATTAATCTATCTTTTAAACATACAAATGGAGATGAAGCTTCCCATTTACCTGTTCTGTCTCAAAGATGTCCCGAAGGTGTTCAAGACCCAGGCTTTTTAGGAACTGGGTAATGTTCATGTCAAGACCAGAAACTGTAAGAGAAAAAACAAGTCATTATATCCTATGTACTTGAATTAAAAAAAAAACAAACACCACACAACAAATCCTTAAAAAGAAATAATCAAACAATACCACTGATTATCTCAAAATTCCAAACTCTGATTATTTCTACAATCAATTTGTCTATCATAAACAATCCATTTCAACTGTGTGAAAGCCCAGTGCAAAGATCATCACTGTTCACTCTTCAGAATCAACTATTAAAAAGCACAAACAATCTCTGGCAAATACAGCCTCATATTGCCAAGAGAAGGAAAGGAAGGGCAAGTGTATTTTTGCTATGTAATCACTTAGATGCTGACAAAGCATGCAATCAAGATACAAATCAAAGGGTTAAAGAAGCCTTAGCAAAATCCCCCAGCCATCACAATCATAATTACTTCATCAAAATAATTCTTATTGGATTTTCTGTATAAAATCAACAATGAACATCTGGGCACCTCATCAGATCTGCCTTTGTAGTCAGACCTAACCACTGAGAGCAAACATAGACAAACAGCCAAGAATGTCCTAGCAGAACACATGAGGACAGAGAAAGCACCAGACACTTTAAAACAAAGGTAACAGTTCAAGATGTGCAATATGTTCTGGCTAGTTAGAACTACTGCTCAGATAAAGGAAGGCTTATTGTGATACTACGGTACTTCTAGCAACGTAAACTTGTCCAGCAGCAAATGCACCTTCTCCTTCCTTCCTTTCAGTTCCTGCTGCTCCATCACCAGCATTTGATGCTCCTCCTACGGCTAGTTCTGCCAGGGGCCCAGTGAGGTTATCTATACTGCTAGCAGCAGAGAGGCAGGACGGCGTAGATGCCGGTGAGATCAGGGAGGCACTAACAACAGTAGCTTGAGGCTTAAAGCACGTAGGCAAAGCTTCTGGAGGCATCGCATCTATCAGCAAAGCTCGGATATCATCAGCCTGAAAAACACAAAAAACATTCAACATAAGATTCTATTATTACAAATTACCAATTTCTGGAAAGAATTTTTCAATTAATTTGTTTTGATTACTGTTTCCCCAGTAAAAAGAAACCTGCCAACTTCTGTAACACAGGAATTCATGGTTGCAAGAACATTCTGATTCGCTGCTCAGATACAGGTGAATTGGCTTCTCCCCATTTTTAAAGGTATGCAAGAAGGTATATCTAATTTCCTTTCTAGCAGAATGACTTTATAGGTGTTAAATATAAGGGATAAATATATATGCTTTATAGGAAGAGGAATGCAACAACTTTAGCTGAAATCCTTCACAACACAGGTCAGGCAATACCACCTCATAACTTCTGTCAGACTCAACTTCTGGTGACGTATTTTGCACTGGATCAAGGTTTCAAGGGAAAGACTACCACTGCTATAATCACATCTTATAGTGTTAAAATAGGAAAAAAAAAAAAAAAACAGACAGGAGCTACAGGGGAAGTATGAACTTCGCTCATAATTGGATTTAGCCTTTGTTGACTAAATTAAGCAGGACCCTCATCTTCAAGAATTTCCTCCTTCTATGTTCTTGTAGAATGGGATTAAGACATCCTCGTTTACATTCAGATACATCAAATTATTTTCATATCCCTCATCACAAAGTGAGTTTTCTAGAGCTCAGGTTATTCTGGAGGATATTTCTTACACTCTCCATAAAGTAATCAATCACCTTAGAAGACAGTCACACTATAACCAGATACAGCATCCAATTTGGTTGTATTACCTATTCCATTAAGACTGGTTAACCTCAGACATAAATGTTCATCTAACCTTATTAGGCTTTTTAACTAGCCACCACTGTCATCACTAACAAGCAATCTTGCAGATGCCACTTTTGGGAAAAGTTTGATAGACTCTTGCAAATCTTAGAATGTTGTTTTGGAGTTAGACAAAAAGCAGAACTAAGGTAATATGCAGGCATTGAACATAATCTGATTTTTCTCCACGTTCAGGGAAATAATCATTAATGGTACACAGACTAACAATCATGGAGACATTTCAGAGATGCTTATTTCTGGCAATAAGTAGACTGATCCCAGGAACGAATCCTTAAACAGAAGCACACCTTAAATCACAAGCCACATTAAGATCTCTGACACAGGAAAAAAGCCTGAACCCAGGGGTAAAAGTCACAAACAGGCTCCCTGGAGACACTTATCTCCCTCTATGTTAGCACAGGAAAAGGTACGGACCGCTGATGCCAGGGAGCCATAAAAAGCCATTTAATATGCAGAGCAAATCCTCCAGGGCAGCCTGTGGCTGGCACGCTAACATGAACTTACTGTTGCCAGGTCTAATGGTGTCTGACCCTCTTGATTCTTCATCGTTGGATCTGCTCCATGAGCCAACAGCAGAGCACAGAGCTGTGTCCTTCCTTTTTGGGCAGCTTCGTGCAATGGTGTGAACGCCCATTTATCTGTTGCGTTTACGCATGTATTGTATTTGATCAACAGTGCTGCTATATCCACGTGCTGGAAAACACAAGAATGTCTTAATGTGACAGTGGTAAAAAAAGGCCTTTTTTTTTTTATGCTGAAGGTAACGGTGCTTAGAGACCTCTGAAATTCCTCTTTCCTTTAACTCACTTCTCTGCCTCCTGTGTCTACACAGCAGCACACCTCTTCACTTTATACTGCAGCTTTATGGTCATCTCTGTATGTATTTATGCACTATCACATCATCCACCAGCCCAAGTATTATTGGGATCAGGCACAGAATTTTATTTCTGCCAAATCACCCCAAGTACATAGCATGAAGTTTGTGTCAGCTGCAGGAACAGATATGATACTTGATCCAGCAGAAAACCAGTAGTCAAAATATCCATAGACGTATTTGAACTGGCAATACAAATTACAGTGTGCTGTACTGCTGAGCCACCACTTAAACGTCTGTACAGAGGTCTTTGTCATACTTTATTTCTTTCTTGCAAGATTTTGAACTCATCCATGGCAGCACACGTTTGTTCTTTCTTCAATCATGTTTTATGAGCACACTGTAACTGACAAAAGTGCATCGTGAGTGTCATGTGGGCTTTAAAAGTACTGATATTATAACCCTACACTTCCATCAATATCCCATCCTTGAAGTCTCCCAAGTTAAAACAAGAGAACAGAAAACTGACAAATAAATCTTTTGGCTGCATCTGACCAGTAAAATTACTTGTGCAATACAGCCAAGAAATAAAAAAAGAGTAGGCAGTCAAAACGAGTAGGTTGGAGAGTGAAACACTGAAACTATAAGCAGCAGTGCAAAGACTTGCCAATAGATTTCATTTTTCCTCTCAATGGCAATTATGTGACTCTCAGCAGCTCTCGTAAAAGAGCCTGCTTTCTGAATAAGTGGGCTTTGAAAAGACTGCTGACCTTATTTTTCCTCTTGGTCAATCTTTCAAAGCAATTGCTGTTCCTGTGACTTTTCTGCCACCCTACTGAGGGACACACAGCAGGAAGTGCTAGGTGGGAGAACCAAAGATACTTTGTGAGGAAAGGGTTGAGCCTGTGAAACCCGCCAGCTATGAACTTGTGAAACCAGTACTCATCTCCTCTCTACCTCCCATCACAGATATCAGAATGGGCTGATGACAGCTCAGAGAGAAGCGTGGGCCACCATAGGAAAAGTATACAGCAGCTCTTAAGTAAATAAGCTGAAGGAAAAGTACCAATCACTGCTCCGTTAACTTTTCCAAGTGAAAGGCAAGCAGATTAGATTGGCATTGTGATTTTCAGAAGTGACAAACAGCTTGAACCAAGCTCTAACATTTCCCTGTGCCAGTAAGGAATATTTCGCCTTCATGTAAAATGTGTAGTTTGGTTTCCTGTGCTTGACAAGAAAGAACAGTCTTTGCAACAAAATATAAGCAATGTTCTGGGAATTTAATGTTTTTGGTAGATGTTGATGAACAATATGCTTGGTATTAGGATCCAGCATCATAGAATAATTCTGTGTTGCATTTCTAAACCTTCAGTGGGATTTGTAGCTTTTCTCTTTAGGATGCTGGAATCCCAAACTGATGTAGAGAACCAATGCAAATGAAGCAGGCTGACTCCTATACGGAGGAAGGAGGGCCTCCCTCATTCAAAACTGTTTGAATCAGCCATTGCACACCCCCCCAGCAGCAGACAGCTTGCTCAGGAGGACACCCATACTACAAACTCACTAGTCCTTCAATATTTTAGCTTCAGCAATACCTTCCCTACCAGAGACCAGCTGTGATAGACTTCCACTTCCCTGTCAGGGGAACGCATCTTCCCAGCTGCAAAATAAAGGGTTTTGGATATCACTTCAAGGAGTTCTTTGTTGGTCTATCCATGGCAAGAATGTCTGTACCTACCCCATAGGATGCCGCATTGTGTAGGGGAATTAATCCTCCTTTGTCCTGGGCATTAACATCAGCACCGTGCTCAAGTAGGTACTCAGCTACTTCCAAATTGTTGTAACCAGCTGTAGAAAAGGCACAGGAAAAGAAATCAGATATTAGGAAGGTGAAACTAAAAAAATATTTGACAGAAAAGCTAACACAATTTTTTAACTGCAAAAGTTCCTCTTTTCTAGTAACTGCATTACTTCCTGCTACCGTAATTGTTAACTCTCTCTCCAGGACAATCCTCAGAGAGACTCTTACTTTACTAAACCTGGTTGTGGTGATTAACTTCTGTAGCCCTATCATAAATACACAAGTCTTCAAAACCTGGTGAGTCACCTACCTGCAAGATGTAGTGGTGTTGAATTTCTTCCCTGGGTGTCTCTGCAATTGATATTTTCTTGAGTACACAGTTTCTGCACTCGTGCCAGGCACCCCTTCTTGGCAGCATCCAGCAAGGCAGCATCTCCTCGCAGTAAGTCCTGGATATCTGTGTCTCCTTCTTTCACCAAATCTAAAGGAGTGTTCCCATCTCGATTCTTTTTTGTTGGATCAGCTCCATGCTGCAAAGAGCAAAGTGGAATGATAATGTCACAACCGTCAGCAGAGCAGCGCATGTAAGTTGTGTCACTATTCCGTGGGGGGGTTTGCCGACCAACCATCATGAAGTTACAAGTATATGAATTAGTAGACACATAAGAATAAATCCAGGAGACTAGACCTAAAGCACTAGTCAGCAACACAGCTGTGCGAATCTCAGGCAAGAATGGCAGCCCCCTGCAAGAGCTGCTACTCCTTTACTGGCAAATGAAGTAGGTTCAGGAGCATATCCTACAAATTGCTATACCCTACTGTCACAGCAAGGGATAAAGAAAAAGCCAACTGCAAATTCCTTGCTGGTCAATCCTTCTACAAGCTGGCTGGCAGAGGTGTTTCCTCAGCACACCCTTCTGAGCTTGTGAAGCCAGTCCCCAGGTTTCACTGAATGCCACTCTGCTACTGAAAGGCACTTGTTTCAGAAGAGAACAAGGAAAATACTCATTTCTACACTTTCCAATAGATAACAGCACCTTCTTAAGCAGTTTACATGTCCTAGAAAGCAGTGAAGAAAACATAGTGGTAGGAAAGTAGTTTTGGATGACTACTTGAGTACATCTGTGCAGGTAAAACATGCAGGTCAGCCAGTGGTAATATCACAGCAGTGGAGCAGAGGCCCAAAAGGGAAGCATACATCTACATACAGCATATGGTGTGCCTCATGTCCACATAAAATTCTGTGGGAGGACACCTTCTTCCCTTTTCACTTGCAGCAGGAGTAGGGAAAAAACAAGGATAGATAAGGCAGAGGCAGATGCTGGCACTACAGTTCCCTGGCTGGCCCCTTCAGAATAATCAAACACAGTGGTCCAACCCCTGCCAGCAAGTCTACCCTGCCATTTCTCACTGGGGATGCTGGCAAAGCTGTGTTAGCATGAGCCACAGGGAAAAAGAGCTGGGGTTGGGGAGAGCACAAGGAACAAACTGCCTTGCACTTGGAGGCAGTACAGCAATACTCAGGGTGTAAAGGGTTAACAGCAAGAGATAGAAAGGCACAGAACATTGGTTATATAAAATCAGTTCCATATCTGTGCTGTGTCTTTTAAACTGCAATGACTTCGAAAAGACACGATCTTCGATCCCTTAAAACTCATCAAAATTAGAACTATTAAAATATTCTCCAGAATAAATATCTAAATGAAGAGGCAGTGTCTTCTGAGACTCCTTCAAAGGCACAGAAACAAATGAAGGCGGCAACTTTAAAGAAAGGAGATGAAAAAAAGTGTCTAAAATGCCTGTGTATTTTTTGTTTCCTTCTTCAAGCAGAATAGGACAGAAAGAGTGCAAGTCAGGAGAAGTCGAGGTCAACATCCAAAGCTCAGCAGAACTGGCAGCACTGCCAGCTGGCATAAGAGGCAACAGCAGGAGAAGCCCTGAGCAAACTGCAGTGTGAGCACATATCCACAGACAACCAGAACCTTTACAAAACTGTCACCTTAACAGCATACTTGGGTCTTGTGCAAGAGTAATTTCAAAAAGAAAGATTTCAGCACTTTTCTGTTTCCTGTCGCACGTTAATTCAGAATCCTCTGATGACAAAAAATGGCTACAGTCCCAGTGGAATGATCAGAAAACTCCAGAGACCTCCACTGTCTGAAAAGTAACACTGTGCCTCAGAGATAAGTGCTCCTGTAGCTTGAACTAACATATCTATTTAGGTGTTAAAAACCAGAGCCATCATCATGCCTATTCCACAGACAGTTCTGAATATCTTTTGGTTTCTATTGCAGATGTATTTCAAACGGAATGCTTTTTTTTGGTAATCAAGTGAAATAATTAGTGAGATAGGAGGGAAATAGTGGGGTTTTGTCACAGCAAATGAGAAGTGGATAGGGAAGAGCAAAATTTTAGGACTATTCACATTCTGACTTAATCATTTTAAATGCTGTGCTTCAGAGGGATATGAAGTAGGCAAGGCTAAAACAGGAAATAGGATTGGCAAGAAATTCTACTCTAGTACCCTCTTTTACCGTCCCACCACAGGATATGATCTTATGTTAAAAAGTCTCTCAAACTCCTCTTTCTCAGTGGAAACATGTTGGCATTACTTCACGCTTTTTGCAGGTTCTTCCACTAATTATAATAAGTATTTATTCCACAGCATATTAATATGCATTTCCCCCAGGAGCTTGATAAATTATACATTAACATAACAGTTTTAAATTTCTCACATGCCAGACACCATTTAGGACCCACCTTCAGTTATTGCTGTGCAACACACTCTTGCATAAGTATTTACAAAGGTTTACCTCATAGGTCTAACCATTCCAGAAAGGGATAAATAGGATGAAGTGGGGTTTTTTTTGTATTTTTACACAAATTCAGCTGCTTATTCCAGTTTGAGAGTCTTGTCCTACTTGGCTAATAGTATTAATACATATACTGGAAAAAGTAACTGTACTGATGATTCCTTGTAAGTGAACTAACATTGCACAAGAAACCATCTGACAATTGTAAGATGAAAATATATACAAAGACACCAGAAAGAACTCAATGAATGTCATCAACTTTGTACTAATCTTCAGCAAACATACATATTTAAAGACACATCTGAGAACTCCAGCACATACTTTTAAAAGCAGCTTGCAGATTTCGTATTTTCCTTTTGCCGCTGCTTCATGTAGAGGAGTGAATTTCCATAGGTCTGCCACGTTGACAGAAGCACCATGCCTCACTAAGAGTTCAGCCACTTCATAGTGTCCATAAGAACAGGCATTGTGCAGGGGTACTAAGCCACTAACCAAAGAGAAAGTATTAATAGTTACAGAAAGCAAAATCCAATATGCAAAGTTCCAGTAGTCAAAACTCCCACTTGCACCAGACATTAGTCGTATCTTTCAATCTTTACAGTTTTCATAGTTTTATTTCCCTGCTATTAAAGCATCAAATAAAATTCATTACCATCCTTCAGTTCTCATCCATGAGACTTTTAAATACTCAATGTTACAACATCCACAAGCAAGTAACTTCAATGCTGTTAGCAACAGCCAAAAATTAAGTTGCATCAATCACTGATGTTCTGACTTTGGATATTTAAATGTAAATTTCAGAAAAGGCATAACACTATAAAATGGGTTTGAAGTACAGTTATTAGTGAGCACCGCACATCTGATAGATACAGAAAGATACCCAAACATTTCTTTCAGGAAGAGCCTGAAAATTCAGTATTGGAAATGTTTTAGCATTGCAAACGAATTATTCCCCACTCTGAACCAATATATTGCAGTGAAAGATGAAACACAACCATGCTATTCTACATGGTTGTTTTGCAAATAATACAAAAACCTGTAAATGGTTTGTATATTTTAACTGATTATAAACTGAATAAGTAACTTAATAAAAGTTGCTAACAACTGGAAAAATGACCAGAGAAAACCCTGGTATTTCATCCCATACAATTCAATGCTAACTTTCAATCACCTGAAATAACTTAAAGGATGCTTTTAAGCAGAACTAAGTCAAAAATGGGCAAAAAGAGAAACAGAAGGATCACATTTTGTAGTACCATATATGTACTTAACAACAGCTTTGCCAGAAAGCTAAGTATGCCTTAATGGTCTATAAATCTCCCTGCAGTGGCGTCAAGAACAATGCAGAACAAGGAAAGAGAAACATTTTCAAGAGAAAAACATGATGGTTACTGAAATCTGAAATAAAATGAATAGAGAAGGGTAAAAGTCTCACACTAATAGAAAACAACAGAGCATATCATAGAATGAAATGTACCCTTTATCTTTGGCATGCACATCTGCCCCATGGTGCAACAGATACTCCACCACTGACACACGGTTATATCCTGCAGCAAAGTGCAGTGGCGTTGAATGACGGCCTTCCAAGTCTCTACAGTTCACATTCTGAGGGCTGCAAAGTTGCTGCAAAGACAAAAGAGGTAACCAACCCCTAGTACACAATTAAACAAAAGTAAAAAACAATTCAACAAAAAGACCCCAAAAAGAGAAACCCAAACTACCACATCAGGCACTCAACACAAAATGTGATGCATTATTATATACAAGCTTTTAGAGGTTAGGCTTCAGGAAATTTCTTTCTACTTAGGCAAAGTTTAAAAAAAAATAATAGCTCCTCTAAATTTATGGCTGGAAGTACTTCTATAACAAATAAGACTTAAATGATGGAAGTGGTATGATGACATTCCTAATGTATTAGAAAGGGTGAGCCTCTAAACCATCAAGCACCAGATTCAAGGCCATGTAACTTTCTCCAGGTATGTTACCATTTTGACCTTATGTTCTCTCCAGAAATTTAAGAAATACTGAGCTTGGCAGTACGAGGAGCTGCTGGTGCACAAAACTGCTGCTGTTTGAATATTAATATGTATCATGTTGAAGTTCAAGCCATGAAAGCATGCAGAGCAGTCTGTCTGGAGGCTATTTTGCCCACAGATCAAGTGCGAAAGACAAGATCAAACCGTCCTATGCGACTGGTATTCCACAGCCTGACCCTACACCTTCAGATTAAGGATGGACTAAAATGTGAAGTCTGCTACCTGTTAACGCTGTTTGCTTGCCTTCTGATTGAATCATGTACCTGAGGCTTGTTTCTACTAAACTGTCATTCTGAGGATCACAGGGCCCCCCTTCAAAAATTACTGCTGCATCTGCAACATTGCATCTGAGTCCATTGAAGACACGTCTGAGTGAAGGACTGAGAGAGTGACCAACCAAAAATTCAAAACACCTCAGTACATCTTAATGCACTATTTTGTAGAAAAAAATAATGAAGAGATTTGCCTTCCCATATTTTAGGATTTACCATCCAATGGGAACTACTTCCACAACTCTTGCAGCAGAGGCTTCTACAAACCTTTTACTCCAATATGAAGTGGAAAATTAACATGGATTGCTCAAACTTACCTTCACAGTTTCCAAGTCTCCAGCTTTGGATGCTTCTAACAACCGATAATCCACATCAGATGTACGCACAGGTGTACTTTCTACATAGGAAAAAGATGTTTTAGGATTACTTAGGATCATTAAGTTTTATTAACTTGGGCTCAACATATTTTCCAAACTGAGAAAGAAAAAAAAGTCTGTTATTTGTAAAAATGCAGCAGGAGTTGTGATGTTCAAGTTCATATTGCCTAAATGGCTCAATAAGGGGCCTTAGTTTCAGTGTAAACCAGTCAGATTTAGACTCTAGAGCTGACATTCTGCGAAATGGAATTTCAATGCTTTGCTAATCTTATGTATAGCAAAAATGACCATTTCTGTATTTAAGAAATCTACATGCACACTGGGACAGACTTCAAGCTTTGCTGAAGATCAAAAGCACCTTTCCTGGCAATTTCAGCAAACTTCATGAGGCACCAGTGTACAGACAGGGCTAAATGTATGCAATGCAGCAACTGAATTACAGCTTTTGTACTTGTGATATGTCTCATACTACAAAGCCATGACATTCGAATGGGATTTCTAAAGTGGCCCAGGCCACATGGTGACTGCCTGCCTCATGATGCTCCAGTTCTGTACTGCACTTCATGGCAACAGTGAGACCTGTCCCTTGTTATAAACATGAGGTGGTTAAAAATAGAATCAGAAGAACGACACAGTGGTTTTTTCCTTTTTAAATGACTGTAAGACAATGGCGGGCTTTGGTCTCAAAACTTTCTTTTGCCTCACTTCTCATATGGCTGCAAGAAAGCAAACAGGCACTGAGGGAAGAGGAAGAACTGGATTGAAAGGAGCTGTCCCTAGCGCTCCTCCATGCTGCTCAAAAAGGTAATCTTGATCACTTCATTTTTAATGGAAACTACTTTATATCATAGAAGCCACTCTTCTCAAGCTGAAGGATTTCTGGAACAGATGTTTTGGCAGCAGGTTGCCTGATCAGTGACAGAAATAACTGTGTAGTGCAAAACAAATGGGGCAAGGTGAACTTGGGATTGCAATCCTCTGTAAGAATGTCATATGAAACTCAGTATTGCCTAAAACCCTATTTTCTTTTCTTGACCGGTGTTTTGTGGCTTTTTGCTACCTCCTTGCCTCCATACTCACTGCAGGAAGAGAAGAAGGAGGAAGAAATGAGAAGCAACTCCTACAAACTCAACTGTTAAGTGAATAAGTGTCTCAGTTGAAGGAAAGGCTGAGAAAGCTCCGGGAAGAGGGATAGTTGCACCTTTAATACAGGCAAAACTGCCAGCTCCTTTCCTCAAGTCTAGCTCAATCCTCTGGAGCAGTTCCATTAGAAAATAATTGGACTCAATGATCTTCAAGATCTTTTCCAACATAAGCGATTCTAAGTAGTTCAAACACAGGCTGCAAGAGAAGGATGGCAGCAGGGGTTTGACACAAACATTAGTGACTGTGGGCAGAGCAAAGAATGCATCAAAATGCTGCTGTTGGAGCGGGTTAAGATTTCAGCTCACACATTCTTCACCTTAAGTTATTTGCTCTCCCCAACAGCACTGTCCTGGTTTGAGGTAAAATGAATTAATTTTCTGTTTTGTAATTTTACATTTTCAGCTGGGCCTCTTCTCACTGAAGTCTGAAATTAACAGCAAATTGTTCCGAAAACTGTTCACTCTCACAGTGATAAGACCTGATTATACCAAGGAATGGTGTGCAGAGAGGCCCCTGCTTATACTTACTGCTACAACAACTAAGGTCAGGTAATTTTGTTATTTGCCCCATTGGAGGGTCAGAAGCAGAAAAGGGTAGAGGGGTCACACCTGTAGGGAGGAGCAGACAGGTCAGGTGACCCAAAATTGACCAGCTGGGGTATTCCATCCCATCCGCATCATGGTCAGTATAACAGCTGAGGGATCAAAGGGTCAATTCTTTTTTTCTTCAATGGCTGACATCTGAGGAGGACCCTGTCTGTTCGTCTGCCTTTGATCCTGATCCGAGCATTCCTGACTCCAGATCTGAAATCCAGTTCATATCGATCACTGAGTCCAGTCTGGGACTTTTCCTAATGCCTGCTGGTGACCTGATCGTCAAACTGGGAGCCTGATACGGTTTTGTATATATTGCATCTATTTCATTATTTTCTTCCTTTTGTTCATTTTAATTTTAGTATTAATACTTCATTAAAGTAGTTTAGTTCATTCTAAACTTGTAAATCTCCTTATTGCCTTCCTCTCCCCCCTTCTTTTTGAGGGGAGAAAAGTCAGTCTGGTTTTGGTAGTTTTGGCTGGAACTATGACAAGCACCAACACCTCAGCATCCTGAGGCAGGGAGTGAATAGGTGATGGCAAGTCCTATACTGGATCCAAAGCTGTGCTCCTTAGCAATTCTTTATCTCTTCTCTGGATTTCTCCACTTGACTTCACAAGATAGTCAAGGACCGTGACTTTGGTGAGAGTAAAAAACAGAAATCAATCAGAACCAAAATCTAATTACTAGAGGAAGGAGACATTTCAATTCCCCTAGGCAGAACTAGAGTGTCAAAATGCTGCACTGACCAAAGAAACAAAATAAATCTTGCTCTTCCGGAAAAGCAAAACTAGCAGTATTTTCTAATAAGCATTTGAAAAAATTAAGAAGCTCACTTTACAAGCCTTCTTACATAGCGTGGCCATACTCCTATCAGCTGCAACCAAAATCACAAGCAGCTAGAATAAAGTGGTATCTTCCAGCCCCTATGCCACCAGAAAGCTGTTTTTACAGTTGTTATCCCACAGTTGGGAAGTACCTCAGCAATCAAGTGCGAGAAAAAAACCAAATCCAATACTATATGGAAAATATTTTAAGCTGTGAACTCAAGAGTCAGGTAACACTATCAAAACTATTCCCACAATTAAAAAAATATTTCTTTAACCCTATAAGAACAAACACACAGAATTATTTGGTAAATAATCTCAGCATTCATTTAGTAACTTTGAGATATAGAGAATCAAGTGTCAACAACCCCACACTACATGCATTTCTTCAATTTTTGGATCTTTCAGTCTTTAACACCTTCAGATATATAAGATACAGGCTGCTACCTCTCCAATGAAAACCAGTAGAGTATGACATCTGAAACTAGTTTTCCTAGAAAAGGTAAATCAGTGAAAAACAATTTTTAATTCACAATCAAATGAACACTTTCAGAATACTTTTAAGTTCACTATTTTTAAAAATCAAAATCCTATTCTCTTTAACAAGAGGGGATGTTTGAGATATATTTACTTCCTTCTGATTCATAGCTAATATTTTTCTCTCTCAATACATATATATGCAGTCATGTGGGTACTTTAAACAACTAATGTTGCCCATGTAACCAGTAAGGTCTCAGGAGTGGATGCGCTTCAAAACAGTCCTTCCTTGCACTGCTGTTAAATGCTTTTTTTTTTTCCTCCAATTTTAGCCTGTTTTAAGGCAACATTGTTGAAAGCACTAATGGAAATTGAGTTTCTATCCACTATGGGTCTTCTCATCTACCTGGATATCTGCCTTTCTTTGACTACACATATATCCCACTAAAAGGTGAGTTACTTCCTCTGTAGTAGCTACTGATGCAATTATACTTGCAGAAATACAAATGTGACATAGGCAAGAGGATGCAAGCTCTCAAGCACTTACATGAGAAATAGTGGCACCCTCTTCAAACATCTATTCCCCTTTTTAAGTTTGCTCATATCTTGCATTATCTCAAGAGTATCCAGAGCACTTTTGCAAGAAAATCTTTCTCTTCTTCTAGCAAAGAGATTTGAAGTAGAAGTTCAAACAGTTTACCAGCTGTCAGTGTTTTTCTGCCAGCAACACTCTGCTTGTGACAATGGACTGCCTAACAGGGTGGCTGATGAGAGGAAAAAGTTTCCCACACGTTCAGCAATACTACAGTTGCCTTGGAACTTGTTATCAAAAAGACCCAAAGCTCCTCACATCTACCTTCCTAGAATCTACCTGCACAGCAGCATGCTCTAAATCCACAAGCTCTTTATTTTCTTCCCAATTTACACAGAATCACAGAACTGTGCAGGGTTGGTTTGTTGTGTGGGTTTTTTTCTGGAAAAAAAACAACCCAACCAACAACAAACCAAAAAGTATCACACTCAGTACATCTGCACACGGTATCTGTGGAGGGGAGGGATGAGAAAACTACTGCAATACTCTTACATTGAAAAAGAAGATCCACAGCTGTAAAGGGAGAAGCTGAAGTTCAAATACAGAAGCCTTTGTTTTTACCCACCACTTAGAATCTGTTGCACTGCTTCATTTCCCATCTGCGCCGCTGTGAAACCTTGTAAAGAGATGATGGAGGGATCGGAGCCGTAATTCAGCAAGAGCCGGCAGGTTTGCAAGTGACCTGCTAAGGCAGCCCTGTGCAACGCTGTTTGACCAAGTGTGTCCAGTGCATTCATCTGAAAAAAAATCAGCAGCAATATAAAATATTGTTCCCATTAAAAGTCTGCACCTGTCCGTGCCCTTAATAAGCAGGGAAATAACAAGAATTTTCCAGAATATGAATTATCTCTCAATCTCTCTGCATTGCAACTATGCAAAACCAAATGACAAAACAGGTAAAGACTACAATGTAAAGATAATTTACCCCAGGTGCTTTCCTGTCTTTTACCAATGCAGGTTAGTTGGTTGCATGGCTAACAGACAACACAGGATTCCCCCAAATCATACGTAAAATAGCAATCAAGCTTTTGACAAATTTGACGAAGATCAACCTTATGCAAGAAAAGCAAAAATTGTCACAGGAGAGGAGAAAGAGGTAAATAATTAACCAAACAATTCAATGATCTTCCAGCTTTAAGGAAATTACCATCTGTCATCCTCAGAAGGGGAATTACATTACTAACTACCAAAAATTAAAGCCAAACAAGGCTATCAGATTAGGAATTCTATGAAGGAGTGAGGGGAGTGGGGGGTGGGTTGGGAAGGAGGCTGCTATACAAACAGTTCATTTCCTCCTCACTTTTTGTACTTTCACAAAAATTTTAAGTAAAACTGGATATAATTCTACTCAGTACAAAACCGTATAAAAAGGCAAAATGGAGTATTGCTTTCAAAGAGTATGCTATAATGGAAACCTATCTGCCTGTCAAGAGTATCTAAATAACCAGAAGCATCTCCACGGGTTCACTATCAGAAAAAGGAAAAAAATAATAGAGAGCTTTAAAAAGCTGAGAAAAAAAACCTTATGAAAATAACCTTTCAAGAAGATACTTTGTACCTAGCAGCGATTCATGACAAATTTAAATGCAAATGTCCAACGGCTTTTTTACCGCTTTATAAAATACAGAACTACTCTATATTCTCTGCAAGCAACTCAGAACCCGCTATCTGTTTCCAAGCCTAAGGACTGCAGGCTGTAAATGGCATACATAATAGACTCTGTCCCTGTAAAAAACCCACCTTTTTACCTTCACAAAATCTTTGTGGTGACAGTGAACAAAGGTTTTTCTTGTTATGTCTCACATAAAATGCAGCCTGCAAATCCTACTACCTTTCCATGAAAACTAATGAAAAAACATTTTGAAAGAGGTGTATTCTGCAACTAAGTATAATTTAATTAGCTGGAGTAACTATATAGAAAATATCTATTGAGAAATAAGGTAAAAAAAATTAAGTAAAATACCTGCAATATAACAAGATCAAGCCACAGGAAAGAACAAAGGACTACCACGTTAATAAAGCAGAATGTGATTTGATATTGGCTGAAGTCCTCCTATATCCCTGAGCAATTCTATAGACTGATAAAAGCAGAAATTCTCAGATCACAAACCTCTCTGCAGGAAGATATACAGGAGAACACTTCTGCTTTCTTCTAACCGTGCCCAGCTCATGCCACTGTAATGGGATTTCCCTAAAAGTTTTGTTTTAAGTAAAAACTTACTGGTATCATAAATATTAACTAGATGCTGAATGTTCCAAATCCATCATTTTGTTCAGATGATGATCCTCATCCGTTTCAGGACACCAGATACCTTTCACCACTGATAAGGGCATGGAGAAAAGCAGAAGTCTGGGGCTACACAGGTTTAGCAATAGTAAAGGCAGAAAGAAGTGAGACTTGTGGATTCTGGAAGTAGCTGATAACACTCCATTTACCCAATAAGAGTGTCATAACAAATGTTTTCTGTAACACTGAATTTGTGTTAAACATGCCCAAACTGGACAAAATGTTTGAGAACAGCAGCAAGGCGTTCACACTGCACAATTCAATACCGACTGCGTACCTGGAAAAAATGTTAATATTCATTTGAAAAGAACACTGGCAGAGCCACCAGATCCATCATCTCACATGTCTTAAGCAGGTCTCCTTTCACCTCTAAATAATTATCTCTGCCAACAATCGATTCTTGTGTCAGAAGAACGCCAGCCATTTGAAGAAATGCCTTCTTACTCCTGGGATAAAGAGGGCTGCAGCTGACAGAGGGACACATGCATCAAATTAAGATGTTCTTTCCCTCAGGAGCAGAATTAGGCTTTGAAGGACAATTTCATGGGGAATATGTTCACTTTGAGGCAGATCTGCTCTCACCAATCACGCAGCACTTACCTAAAACCAAACCAAGAATATACTGCACTAAGGCTGAAAGCAACAGGATTTCTTTCCAAATTAACCTCAATTTGAACATTACAAATTGAAATACAAACTGAGATCAAACTCTCCTAAAATTAAACCTGGTAGGGTTATCCACTGCTCAGTACTAGGTCTAAAAACATGCACTTTCAAATTCAAAGCTGAAGTTTGAACTCTGACAAAATGTAAAGTATCTAAGATGTATTGCCTTATTTGTGTGCTGAGAAGGCGTATTGTTCCAGCTGCACTAATCAGAAAAAAAAAGAAATATTCAACTAGTCCCCTTTATGAGCAGTCTGGAATTAGAAGGCAGCCCTGAATTATTTTACAGATAAGCTTCCTGTAAGGAGTTTAAAGTGACAGATTTTATTCCATAGCACACTGGCTCTGGCCTCTTCACCTCCCAGTATGAAAGCAATCACTCTACTGCTCAAATTGGAACATAAAAGCAGAATACAGTTATCAAATGAAAAGTGTTTTTAGGTAAGGCTTTTCATCCTATACAGTATTTCCCAGTGCAGAAATCCTTCTGCTTTTCCTTTTTATCCTTTTAATTTCCCCCATCCTGGATAGATGCAGTAGAGAAATTGAAATGGTCATGTATCATCAGACACTGAAGAGATTTTTCCTCCCTGCACTGCTGCTGCTGTCTTGGAACATACACAGCAACAGCAATATTCCCTTGGCTGCCAGGAACTTGTAGCAATTTCAAGTGCTGTCAGAAAAAAAAAAAAAGGGGGGGGGAGGAAAAAAAGGTCTAGTTTCACTCTGAAAGCTCCTACGTGATCTAGCCATATGTTCCACAGTTGCCCCCTTGCATAAAAGCTTAAGATTAATGTCATTAAGTTTAGATGTCTCAGCAGTGAGAAAAGTTGAACCATGCAATTGCAACAGATCACACAGTTCTTCGTGTTGTTAACCATCATAGTCCAGAACCTGCATTTCTGAAAGGAAATTTAATTTTTCAATACTTAGCCTTCCCCAAGAAAAATCGTACCTCTACCTGAAATACTGTAAGCAAACGCATTACACAACAAGGTTATTCAAAACCATTGGTTTTGTGTGTCTAGATAGATGGTGATCATTTTCAAATCCATGATCATGAAAGGCTGACAACATGCTACTCCAAAGCACAGAAATAACTTTATTACGCAAAGATCCATAAAGCAAGATCCCTCTAGCAGAGCAGAATGAAACCATTTCTGCTACCATCATGAATAGGGACATGACCTGAGAAAGGCTCCTTTTCTTTTGCAGAAGAATAGTTTCAACAGTATCCTTTAGAAACATAATACAGCTAAAGAAATAGCATTAATGACATCTCTACATTTGCTCAATATACCAGTGAACTTATATGCTTGCAGGTCTTTCTTTCCAACAATCATCCCAATTCAGAAAAGACTTTAATCCTTTTCTTCTGCATTGCTAGAAAGCTGAATGTCTTTCTGAACATATTAAATTTCCCATGTATCTGTAAATTCAGACAAGGAGCTAGTTATGAGACATATACAACTTCCTAGCAATACAACAAAACAGGATGAAAGGCACTTTTTCATTGGTCCACTACCTTCAAATTATTTTCTTTTTAAACAAAAGATTTCAACCATCTTTAAAGATACAATCACGACACCTGAAGATTTGCTCATGGGTCTAATAAAAAAAAGTTTACGTTTGAGGATTCTTTATAAAGATGCTCTGATTTTATTTTTCATAAGTTTCTTTGAGGATATTCAACATCAAATGAGCAGTGGTGTGAAATGTTGTTTCACACTGCAGTTGAGGCAAATAAGTGAAAACTATGGATGGCATTTAGAACCACAGACACTTATGACCAGCATCCTTGAAGAAAATTCTAAGAAACCTCAAGGTTTCTTACATGTGCTTTAGATGTACAGTTGACAGTCAACTTCCGCAAACTCACTTAACAGGCTAATGAAAATATCTTCACTGACCATACAATGGGTATTGCTCAGACATAACATGCTGATGTGCAAGTAATGAGCACCACGGGCAACTTCACAGCCCAAATTACAAATCTGCTCTGTGTTATCAGTAGGGGCCAACAAAACACACCAAAATACGTAATTTGTGGGCATAGGTTGACTCTTACCAGTAGTAATGTTCTTAGAAATATTTCCATAAAATACATCTAGATCAAGCACGTTATTCAAGCAGTCCTTCACTTCTTATTATCATTTAACATACTTCAAACAGCAAATTTACACAGTGATAAAATTAAGGATAATTAAGTAATAATTAAATCCCACTCCAAGACCACAAATACCCCAAGCAAATTGTCTAAAGGAGTCTTTACCATGCTTCAGTCCATTTCGCAAAACAAGAAAAATCTACTCAGACATAATTCACATTATTTCACTTCCGCTGTCTGACACAGATCACAGCTGCTCCTCATGAACACTCTCTATTGCTAAAACAATCACAAATTATTTTCAAGCTAAAAACTTTACACTACTTTGTCTCCTAAATCCTTTACTGGATTTTTTTGTGTGGGGGGGTCAGCTGTCTGTCTTTTGCCACTGTATTCCAGAAGAAAGTTCCACTTTCTTTGAAGCCCCAGTTACTCATCTTTTTCAAAATGTTACTCTTTCTATAATCAGTAGTCGCTTCCAGAAGGAAGATTAAAGCTGACTTACATGGTACTTTTCCTTTGATAGAAGAAATGATTGCAAACTGAAGAAAATATGGCAGGTCTCATCCATCCACACTTCAGTAAGCATTTGATATGGAATCACATGGGAAGTTTTTATTTATATGGAAAAATAGAGATTGGTTGAGGAACTGAATGTAGGGGAGGACTGCTCTGCAACTGGTTGTGGGAAAATTTTGTTTTAATATTTTCATTAATGATCTTGGCACAGGAGGATTGTGTCAAAGGGCACAAATATGAAAAATTAGCAAGGGAGAAAAAACCAAAATAATAATAACAAAATAAAATTGAGATTCTCTTACTACTACAAGATTCTCTTACTACTACTACTTCCTAGACTACAGGAAGGGTCCGAGTATTACTACATCATGTCTATTTAAAAGGCAAATATGATCCAGTATGTATTAGTCCAGACTTTACATTAGAGAGATGGAAGTGCCATCATATAAGGCAGTAGGGGAATGAATTCCATTTTCACTGCCTGAGTTCCAAGGTTTCCTCTGGTGCTAGTAAAGGGTAGGGTTATAAGGATCATTAGGAAATGGCAGAATTCCCTTATGAGGGCAGACTAAGCATTCAAGGCATTTACCCTACCAAAACAAAGGCGAATAAGAATCTGCTCACTGCAAATACCTCAGCAAAGGAAGCATCAAAATGGAAAAGAGGTATTTAAACTGCAGGAGAGTGCTGTTCCAAGAACAAATTATTGCAGGCGGACTAGATTCACTAGCTCGTGAAAACCCTGTTTTATAAAAAAATACACTAAACGTGATCAAAGAACTTAGTACATCTGACTCCATCTTATGAAGTAACTAAAATTCAAGGCACAAAAGGAGTAAACAGGAAGAAAATGCTTCCAGAAACACAAGAAATGGAGAAAAAGAATAATCAAAAACCTGTATCATGCTGCAGGGATTAAAGCTGCCACGTCCCAACAATCAGAAACGAGAAATATCAACATTAAGAATGTCTGATAAACTGTCTACAGTAAAAGCATGAACTAGAGGTCAAATGATAATGTACAAGCAAGACAAACGTTTTAGAGGCATTACATAAGCCTAGTTAACTAATTAATACTCCAGAATGTATCCATTACCTACCATTTTACAGCTACGGAACTTTGGACACCGATAAAAAGGGACCTGATCAATTGCAGTGCGGAAATGTAGGTTTAATTGTAACTATGAGTGGTCTCCTGCCATGCACTTAAGTGCTTTGCTAGATCATAAATGTGAATGGCTATCCTCAGAACAACATAGCAAGCATACACCAGGATACGAATGAAGAATGAGTTTCAATGACCACCAATGTACCTCTATTTGCATACTGTCAATGGGAAAAACAACAGAACACACTACTCCGCATGGTTCTGTAGGTAAATGTGGGCCACTCACCATCATCACTCAATCTACAAGTGACTTACGGATCATGATTTAGGAAACACTGCTTCAGGACAGAAAAGAATTAAAAGCTATCATTGGAATGTACTACTAACACAAATTAGTTGAGCCATTCCAGTAAGGATGATGCCTTTGAGCTTGCTCCGAACCTGGCTACGCAGAGCCTGATTTTCAAGGGAGCACTAATTTAAATACCTACATATAGTAGCAGGCTTTCCAGAAACCCTCAGCACACAGAAACTTCTTGTATTTCAACATGCGCTATTGAGTATCAATACACTTGAAACTCCAGCATGTCTAGTTCAGTGCCTACCCAAGGAGCCTGGCGCTGGCAATGGAGGGTAGTGGAGACAACACATGCATAAGATGTGAACAGGTGAATGATCTGCTTAACATCGTGGCCCAGCTGAAGGATGAAGTGGAGAGGCTGAGGAGCATCAGGGAGTGTGAAAGAGAAATTGACTGGTGGGCCCACTCCCTGAAAGTAAGAGAACAGGTTGAGGCCCTGTGTAAATCGGAGGACCCTCTACCCTCTTCTCACCAAGCAACAGGAGTGCTTGGTTTGCTGTCAGTACCCCAGAGCAGCTGCCCTGTAGCTTAGATTTGGTCCCGATGCTGGTTTCAACAGAGCTCTAAAGTAAGAGGAAAAGGAAGTTAAAAGGTAGCAAGAACCAATTTGACGTTAGCAATGCTTCAAAACCAAAGTCCCAATCATAATTGAAATAAATCAGTAGTCTGAAAAGAAAAATGAGTATTTTTTTCCCATTTTTAAAGATCTCCATGCTTCTCAGATGTGTTATGCCATGCATTTTAACTACTGAGTACACTATTTAGCTGGAAAAACCATAGAAGAAAAGATTAGCTTTAGAAATATGTTTGTCTTGAGTGCCGAGCGCCACAGTGCTGCTCAGAACTGCAGTGGCTTGTAGCAGGCACAGCAGCCCAAAGTCTCTGCTGCAGCAAGCAGCTCGATGATAAATGAGGAAACAAGGCAGCCAGACCAAGACCCTGAGTGAAGCCCATCAAAAGGTATTAGAGGAAGGGAANTTTGTTTGGTTTTGGGTGGGGTTTTTTTTTTTGTTGTGTTTTGTGTTTTTTGGGGGGTTTTTTTGTTTGTTTGTTTTTTTGTTTTTTTCATGTGGTTGGACTCGATGATCTCAAAGGTCCCTTCCAACCACTAAGATTCTGTGATTCTGTGAACACCAGTACTGAACTCATAAGCAAAATCAGATCCATAAAGCCATGAGGTATCTACTCCTATGGCAAAATGTATTTTTTTCACTTGCAGTGCAAAGGTATGCTAGTAAGAGTGAATCTGGAAAAATGATACATGACTCATTTTAATGCCTATAACTGAGACCTCTGGCCTTGCTTTCCATCCTGGGAAAAGCTTGGTATGTCACCACTGCATCAGGATTCTCAAATAAGATAAACTCTGTCATGGTATTGCTGTTAAACTATTTTATGATGCCATTAAAGTACTATGGAAGTGAATCCGACACTGAAATGTGGCAATGAGCTCTCACAGAGGTTTATAAATTACAATTCATTGTTTCAAAATAAAAAGACTTGGTATTAACTATGCAGACAATTACATTGCTTGCATCTCCTAGAACATCAAGTGACACACTAGATATTACAGGTATATTTCTTCATTTCTAGCTACCTGATTGAAGATGAAGACTCCAACAGAGTAATGTAAGACCCCTTAGAAGCAAAAACAAGGCAGTCATTTTTATTTTAAACAATGTAAAGAAAGTACCCATCAAGAAGAGTTTCTGAGAAAATTAAGTAGCTAACCATAGCATTATGAGCTAAAACAGAAATACAATTCTGAAATGCTTCTGAAAGATGCTTAAAAGACATCCTAAATAAAGTTATACTTTCCTCTTCCTTTAATTAATAACTTGCTATTTCTAGGCAAAGTTCACAATAGGATCACAAATTATTTTGGTCAGTACATTTCAGTGACTGACGGGCACAGCGAAACAATCTGAGGAAACGAATAATAAGCAAGCAAGAGATAAGGGATGCCCAGCATTAGGTTCTTAAACTCATAAACTCAGACATTGGATATTGTCAAGCCAACAAAATAAAGCAACAAGAAGCACCCAGGTGACCGCATTTATTAGAAATGAGTAGCAAGAGTCATTAAAAATAAGTAAGCTAGACCCCTAAAGCCTGCATTCAGTTACTTGGAGAGAAGTTCTAGTTTTCAAGTGGAATTCCTGAAGATCTTGTACTGATTTAAGATAAACACACTTCTAGGTTAACACGGGAAGCACAAGACAACAATTACAATAAAAACTATAAATATATTTAAGTAATATAACTCTTTTTTAAGTAAATTTACCTTAGCTCCATGTTTATGCAAAACTTCCATGACATCATTATGAGCTTTTTCAGCTGCAACATGTAAAGGTGTCATGAAACTAGAGGAGAAAAAAAATAGTTAGTTTTACATTCCTGTGTATGACAGAATCTTTTGGAAAATTCAAAAATTTCAGAAACCTACTCTTTGTTTTTCTCATTAACATTTGCTCCTTTCCTGAGCAAGAGTTCTGTAACTTGCTTCCGCTTGGGATGCACAGCGGCCACAGCACAGTGCTGCAAAAGAGTAAAGAGAAATTGTATTTCACCTACACAGAAAACAAGGAGCTTTAAGATCCATGACCTCATCTCATATTCTGCTAAACATCAGACTACAAAATTTACAAACAGAATCTATCCTATTTTCACCAAAACATTTAACATACTGAACAAAATACAATCATTGCTAAGTTATTATACTCAGAAAAAAACATTTTCATTTTAAGCTATTTGTCACTAATGAAAAAAGGTGGTAAGTTTCCAACTATATTAACAAGGTACCAGGGCAAAACCAGTACAAAATGCATAAAGGAGGTAAAGACAAAAGGTTAGAAACATCCTAACTTTCTACAGAGGGATTCCAAAGGGGTCCGTTAAGATTCTACTGCTATTTTCAGATTAACGTGTTTTTGGTTTTTTTTTTGTTTTGTTTTTTTTTGAATGTTGCTGTTTCTTCTGCTGCTATTTCAGTGGGCACCGAACTTGTTAACCCAATGGCAATTCTGTCACGCACCCAGTTACAATTTATGTAATAAACTGGCAATAAGGTTCTCGTAGTAACATCTTTTCCATGCCAGGAGAAAGATATATCTTTCCCACAGTGATTTTCATTGCTCAAGCCTGCCCTTGTGGAAACAGCCACAGCCCTCTGCCAGGTGGAACAACTCTCCTGATTGCAGCTGAGGTTTGCTTGTTGATTTGTCTGCATTCAGCAGCCAGAAGCGAGCACTTGGTTCCTCCCTGTTTTCCTTCAGATCTCCGAAGAGACTAGACTCAATCTGCCCTGACATTTTCAACAGTGGTCCTATCAATGCATTCCTGAGGCCTGTAATTACAAGTATGGTTCCAGATAAGCTAAAACCCATGCTTTAAAATCAATCAAAAAATGCTTGTATCAAGTATAGATGCCTCAAGACAGCAGAACATGACAAACAGGAGATAATTTTGAATATTTTTATGTTTACCCATGTTTTAAACCACTAACCTGTGAAAAGCAGACCGTCTGCTGGAACAGGGTTCTCATACTTTCCAACAGCAAAACAACAATCATTACAATGAGACAAATGCCAAACAGAATGCTAATAAGCAGCAATAGCCATCTTTTGCCCTGTTTCAGCCTTCACTGAAATAACTGCTAGTCGAGGTTCCACACTGCTGTTGTCAGCAGAGTATGTCCAAGTTTTGCACAGGCAGGCTTTGTAAATAAACATTAATATCAACTTTTGCTCTGAAAACTGGCAGTATTTTTGAGGCTTGGCAGATAATATCATATTGGCAGGAAATACAGGTAGGTTAAAACAGCACTGAGAGCAACACAAATGCTGAAAGCATTGCTAAACCTTAAGGCAACACGGAAGCCTAAACCAGGTCCTGGCTTTAGCCTTTGTGGGGTAATAGGGCACAGACCCCAGTGTCCCATGGTAAAAGATACCATGCTTAGCACAGGAATACCTCATTTAGGTTGCACATAACCTTATCTCATCCTGGAAGTTAAGTCTTGCCACTTGGATGGGAGACCACTTGGAAATCTCAAGTATGGGAGGCAAAAACTGAGAAAACAGTCAAACACTTGCTGAACAGTGAGCTAAAGAGATCAACAGAGCTAAAATAACCCATTTTGCCTGGATGCCTCTGCAGAAAAGCAGGTGGAGAAGAGCAAAGAATACCACAGGATTACAAATTGATCATCACACAGCTAAAGAGATGTCACGTATCAGCTGATGATACACTCAGGAAAGAAAGGATAACATCATCCCAAATTTCCTACTGCCTTCACGTTCAGCCTCTAAATATCTTTTCTCTCTTGCTTCTAAGTTCAGACTAAGATGCCAAGTCCTCCATGAAGCAAACAGAGCATGTTTGTTAGTCAACATACAATGTCCTGATCACCACCCCAAAGTTTATAACACTAACTGTGAAGAAAATATTCCACTAGAATATTAAGTCCCCACTCAACTTCAAGATCTTCACTGCATCTGGGATATTGGCCATGTCCTTTGCCTCCACTGCTTCTTCAAACAATGAAATAAGAGGAGCATACTATCAGGAAACTCTTAAAGATACCTGCTTCCATAGCTAATGGGATATTGTCAGTACTAGCCTAATCCTGTAAGGACCTGTGATACAAATCTAGTGTCTATTTTCACTAGAATTTTACATATCCTCTCAAAAAAAATAATCATAATCCAAGTCTGCCCACATAAAACATCAAGGAAGCACTGGGCCACTGGAAGAAAATTTAACCCCAGAAGAAAAGACAGCAATTGACCAACAAAACAAAACAAAAAAAAAGAGCAGTGGTGGAAAAAAAAAGAGCAGATGAGTGAAAATGAACAGGTGAAAAGTGGCCAGAAGACTTCAGTAATTCACCATGAGAAAGAAAAATAGTAATAAAAAGATTATATGATGTTATTTCTGTAACAGTGATTTAATTTTTATATATATAGTGTTTGATGGCAAATCCTCAATCTTAGATGATGAATACATTTTCATAACATAGAAGTAAAACTCCTCAACTAGCACTACCACCACATTTATCATAAAATAAATGGATTGACTGTATAATCTCACCAGTGCAGTCTCATGTGACTGTGGCTGCTTAAAATTAATGATCTCCAAAGCAAGAGTCTTTTTCACTTTGGCTAGGTCTGCCTCTCTGGCTGCTTGCAGTAAAGAGTGTCCTTTGAATTCATCTGTTAGAAGAAAGAAGATGCATTTAATATTCAGTAACATCTCATTTGTAAATGTTATTGGAAAAAAGGTAGCTACACTCAAATATAGAGGAAATAAGAGTATTTCTGTGCATCTTCAGATAGTGGTTAACCAGGGACACAGAACATGAAATACGGTCTACTGAAACCAAAGGGACATTCTAAAGGAAAGGGGAAGTGATTCCTTGAGTAAATCCTTATAGCTTTTCTCTCTTATCCTCCACCCACTTGATATTAAACGCATACGGAACCTCTCAATTACTTTCATGTGCAAAAACTTTCACATTTCACATTCAAGCTATTTACATGCTCTACAGAAAAAAGCATCACAGTTACTTTTCAAAAACCTCATTCTATTTAAAATTATACATAATTCAAGGTCAAGCCTGAACATATAATTTATATATAAAATATTAAACTTTTGGTCTTAAAAAAAGCTAAGAGTCGAAGTATTTGAAGCCAGTTTGCTACAAAGATGAAACAGGTTAGATGGCACCTATATCTTTGCAAGTACAGAGAGGTAATTCTGTTATTTTCAGTACCACTTCTTGTTCAGTTCAGCTACTAGTTCTTTTAACTTTAAATACTTTTGAATTTGAAGAGGATTAAAAGTGTTTTTCTTAAAATATACAATAAAAGGTGGCTTTAGCAAGAATAACGTCTGAACCTCAGAACTAGGAAAAAAAGCTCAATCTCAGTAAAAATAACAGCATTTTTCCTTCATAAGCAAGCTTGAAATGCTAAACTTGTTAAGACGGGCTTTTCTTCTCCCACCCTTGTTTAAACATCTGGTGCATTTGTGGATTTAGAAATAAAAATAAATGTAATAACTTTCAAGTTTTTATTTCAAACAGAATTTGATTTTCTTTGTAAACCAAGCATTACACAAAGCAGAAGCACAAGTAAATCTTGAAATAACAAATACATTCCTACAGTATAAAACCAAAGAATTCAAGAATATACTAAGTATGTTATTTTGGACATGAAATACAGGATGTCCCATCAAGGTACTGTCAAAGTTGTCATAATGTGTACACATTTCAGTGGTATTAAGGGACATGAAACATTCCCTGCTTCTCTCTAGGAACTATAAAGAAATAAACCAAAGTTTAAAATAGATTTATTTTTTTTTTTGCTTGCTGCCTCAAAGTCAGGACCATCTCCCAAGTCAGCCTAGAACAAAGACTACAGAAGTAGCTAAAATATATTAATGCTCTCCTCTTTTCTTCTTCAGCAAAGTTTTCTGCTACACATGATCTCACCACCTTCATGTGCAAAGAATAGTGATAGATGAGAATCTGAGTAGCTGTGACTGAGTAGTGCAGCATCACACTCAGTGTGTCAGGGGGCTTTCCGCTATATTGGAAAGGTGACAGACAAAATCAAAAGCTTATTCATAATTGAGTTCAGAATCTACTTCTCAGGAAGGAGCCTTCTGTAACTTCACAATGCTTTGTTTCCATACCTGTCCCATTTAATTATCTTTTACAGTTATCACAATGAGAAAACAAATCCCCAAAAGAGGGCAAATTAAAATTACAGCAGAAACATTGTTTTGTAAACAGCATAAAGACTGCAAAGACTGTAACAGAGGGTGCTGGAATTTCCATTTCTTCAAGCTTGCACACCAAAGCTACCTACCTTCTTGGAAGTTACTTTAAGTGTGATACAGAGCCTGAGTACAGAGGCTCCTGTGTGACTTAACTGGATTTTAAGGATTAAAAACTTCCTAGAGTCACTGATTCAGCAGTGCCTTAAACATTTTAAATCTAAGAAAAACAGACAATATTACGAACAGTATATTAGAGGTATCTGTGTATTTCAAAGGGAGAGGTACAGCTGCCAGTTACTCCACTGCCTTGCATCAACTGGCCTGAAAGCAAAGCACCCCTTTACACCTACCAACAACTGCTACCAGTCTGAAAACACTTACAGGTCAGTCTCTCCCTTAGCTCAGGTGTTGGAGCCATATCGACCGCACTCTTGCCGTGGCAGTTGACTAAGGTGGGATCCGCACCGTGACTCAGCAGGAGGGAGCAGACCTCTACGCGGTTCTTGGAAGCAGCCTCGTGCAAGGGGGTGAATTGCCAGAGGTCCATAGCATTCACACAGGCACCGTGCTAGCACAGCAAAGAAAGCCTCATATCAGTAAGAAATTATCTTCAACTAAAAGCTTACAGATTTTCATTTCTTTATAAAAACTGGCTCTTTTTTCCATACGTGAAGACATACACAAAAATAATTACAAAAATACCTGTATATACAAACGTATTGTTGAATCCTCAAAAAAACCGGGAATTTCTGTGTGAGCTAGTTTTTCAGTAGAATGGATTTCTCCACAGAAAAATTCAAGTACATGAAACACCACTGTCTCTCCAAAGAAATTAGGTGGGGGAAAACACCCACATATACTGTACCACAGAAAGGCCTAAAGTTGCAGGCTTCCAAAGGGACATACAGGATGTCTGAAACCTGTCACTACAAAAAAAAAAAAGTCTTCCTTCTCATCTCACCTCTGGTATAAACAGTACATACCTCACCTAGCACATCTAACTCTACAGTAATTAATTACCATCTTTCAGCTTACCTTCAGCAGCAGCTCTGTAACCTCGTAGTGTCCATACGAACACGCATTATGAAGAGGCACAAGACCACTGTATGGAAGAAAGCAAGTGACAAATTTATTTAAGCAGCAGCATTTTTAAAGTTGTCAGAATATTCTTCTTTCTACTGAAAGATGAGCATAAGTAGAATTGCATCTAAAATATTTAAATATTCAAATATTTAGAAATTAAGATTAGCAAACTAATGGAAAAATCTAACCTTCCCAAACATGTTACTTAAGAGTGGCATTAAAACATTGGGGTTTTTCGGTCGTTTTGGTTTTTGTTAAATTTGGTCCTAACAAGGCACAGATGTTTAATCTACCAGTAAAATTAGCATTAATTGGCTTTGAAGTGATCTTTCTTCAGCCTGTTAAGGATGGGAAAAGTCCCATTCCACATTCATTTTGCTCAAGAGAAGTCAGTCTTCTGTTTCTGCCTAAATATGAACCCCTATTTATTTAAAATGCTACAGGAAAGGCAGAATTCCTCAGATAACGCTAACATAACTCCTAGGTATATTATGAAGATATACAAATACCCACAGAAAGTAGATAGAAATTACATATCCGAACTGTGGAATGACCTGATCTTCCTCCATCTTTTATAGTACAACCTATTTAACTGTGCAAGATACTTAGAAGAGAGTCCTTGTAATTTTTGTACAGCCATATTACTGGAGGCCATACTTAAAAGTGACACTAGCAAAGTAAATAACAGCAATCTAGTCATAAGCACAAAATGTACTAAAAAAAAAAAAAAGTCATGCAATGAAAGGGAGATGCAAAGTGGACAATTATTACAGAAGACAAAATTAATTAAATTCTAGCCAAGCAAGACAGGCTAGTTATGGCTCAACAAATCAGGATGCATAAGGCACCAAAACCAATTATTTACCCTTCACCATCTATGAAAAATACAGCAGATGTTTCCCAGAATTTCAAAATCAACTCAAAGAGCACTGGGACAGCAAGTACTAGATTACAGGGTAAATAA
Source organism: Nycticryphes semicollaris (assembly GCA_013400055.1). Classification (NCBI taxonomy): domain Eukaryota; kingdom Metazoa; phylum Chordata; class Aves; order Charadriiformes; family Rostratulidae; genus Nycticryphes; species Nycticryphes semicollaris. The sequence continues at coordinate 42,498 of VXBJ01002547.1, read as the reverse complement.
TTGTAAGGTAGATGCTCTCAGAAGCAGCATTGCACTTGTCACAATTTGTTTTGGTAGAATTTTTGAAACTGTTTTCCATTGTTGTATTTCTTAGTTGCAACTTATGGGTGCATGTGTGAGACAGAAAGAGAGTATCCAGTCCACAGAGCACTAAAAAAAACCTGCCTTCTTCCAAAAAGATTGTCTTCTAAGAGGACTGAGGTCTTCAAGGTCTCACCAGCAAAGACAGTCAACACAGCAGGCCACCTGGCTGCTTCCGCAGCATCCCCTCCCCCTTATGTTTTCCAGCACACTGTGACTTTGTGCGTAGCAGCAGTAAGGCAAAGAACCAGTAGAAAAAGAGCTGCATCCTTGGCAGTGGTCCTCTTTGGGACTAACAAGAGGTGACGACCATTTTGCAGGTGCATCACATTTCCTTGGGACTCTCAGAATAACCCTATTGAAGGGAAGCTAACAGGTCTATAAAAATCAATGTAACTTGATTTAGCTCCATAATGATATATTACTTTTATTTATAGCCTATTTACTTATAAATTATGTATAAATAAGAAGCAGTAAGAAAAAAAATAAAAGGACTACACTGACTGTAAATGCATGATGCTGCTCAGGAAAAAAAGAATGAGCTTACTGGGCTATCAGACATTTTAAGTACGTTTAAGCTGTTTCTAAGTATAATACAAAGTAAGCGGACCATTTGTCTGTCTTCTTTTTTCTCCATCCCTTCCCTGGACACCCCTGACCCCCTCCCTCAAGTTCAATGTAATTTCTTTTTACACTTTTCATACTTTCCAAGCATATAATTCATTAAAGCATCTACAGTGCAGTGCTCAAATTTCAGAAAAGTGTGAAATGCCTAAAACTTGCTTAACAATGCTGGATCTACCTGAACAGGTATTACATGCAGCTTTCCTCTGGGGTTTTCTTTTTAACCTTGTAGAATCAGTCATCACACATTTCACAACAATTCTGATCAAAAAATGTCATTAAGGGTGAATTGTACAGACAAATGCACTACAATTAGTCTATCTTCAAGAGTTTAAGTATGCTTGGGACTGGTTTTTGACAGAAAAAGTTAAAAAAAAAGCAAAAGGTAAGATCTTAATTTAAAACTTTTTTTAACACTAGGCTGGACTCAGCAGAAATGCAAGATATAGGAAGTGTCTCAGGTTTGCTGATGAAGACAGAACGGGCACTCATTAACATCTTACCTCTATGGAGTCTAAATATAAAATGCATGTTTTTAACTAAGGGCCCAATTTCTACAGTGTTAGGACTAAGCGTTCCTGTCAGAGCACCATGACAGTCATCACCTTAGTGTTCAGAAATGTACGGTGGGAACAATGTAAAACACGTATTGTTCCAGATTTCTGACTGCTGTGCACCTTTTGTTGGTGTCTTACGTAACTACCCTCCTTACTGCAAAAATACAGTAGTTTAGCTTTTACCGTATCTTCATTTTTACAGGCAACATCAATTAAAACAGGTCTCTAAGGACCTGTTGTGAGCACATGAGCATTATTGGTACTACCTGTAATTACATCCATACTGTGCACAAGATAATGAGAATGTATAGAAACTTTTCAACACACATTTTTTTTGCTAATCCCATCTGCCTTCTCCCCATCACCTCCCCTGAAATAATGCTAGACAACTGTGATTTAACAGTGTAGTCTGCTCTTGGAAGAAAAGAATAATGTTTGGAAAAAAAATTACAGGCATAATAGAAGACTTAAAACAAGTGCAATCACATCTAATTTGCTATTGAGGCTCTAACAAAAATTTATTTATTATGAACCACACTCAGCTCTTGGAAACAAATGTCACTTTCTCAGACAACTATTTGAGATTATGCTGCAACATGAAACAGAGAAGTAGTTCCTTATCTGGATTAATGCAAAACCACTGCTGCAAACAGGTAGCACATCAATTCATTTTACATACCCTTTATCCTTTGCATGAACATCTGCACCATGCTGAAGCAGAAGCTGGACTATTCGAACTCTGTTGTAGCCTGCCGCTAGGTGTAAAGGAGTAGACTGCAAAGTAAAACAAAGAAAAAAATTAAGAAGGGGAGCCACATAAATTTGAAGTCCTGTACTTCCTGCCATTTAAGTACTCCTCATTTCTCTTACAAATTAGATCAAGGTAAATTCTTATTACCTTCTGTGATTAGCCAAATTAACAAATACAGAGCACATGCAAATGCCCTTCATGTTTTCAAACCAAATTTTCCTTAGGGTGGGAAAGAATCCAGGAACCTCCTATGGCAGTAAGAAGATCATCATTTAAAGTTAATTTAAATAATGGCCCAGCTTTCTTTTGTTTGGGCTTCAGGGGTTTATTTTGGTTTGGTTTGATTTTGATTCTTCTGGGGTTTTTTGTTTCATTTTTTAATACTACAATTCAATTAGTTTTTAAAATGCCAGAAATTATTTATTTTTAAATTCATCAGCAAATTTATGCAGTTCATGCTGCATTTTCACAGGTTACAAAACTGTTTGTATGGATGCTAGTTGCAAAAAGTGCACAAGAGGCAGACTGCAGAACAAGAAATCATGCATTTATCCCATGACAGTAATGTTTACCTTCAACCCTGCACCAAACAAGTACATGTGCTGCGGTGTGCTAAGATGCATGGAGCAAATTGTATGCAATTTGCAGTTTCCTGCAAAACACGTTTTCAGCAGTACTGCACCTTGCTGCATTAGTAACAGAATAATAATAGAATTTCTCTCCACAGCTAATTCAAAAGAATTTTTAAGTTGACAACAGTAATTCCCCTCAGAAGTTTATTTCAAAAATTTTTTATTATGTAACAAGCTTCATGTGCTGTCTCACTGGAGAAGGAACTGCCTTCTTATACAAACAAGTAATGGTTCCTCCTTCCCAAGGCTGAGAAGCAGAGGAATGTAAAGGTATCTTTGTTGCAATTCATTTTGTGGTGTGCAATCAAATAAAACAATTTTATTACAGTAAAACCCCATATATAAACCAGCTTGAACACACAGGAAGATTTACATATCTCACAGTATTAGCCAAACACAGATTTACTGTCAGCATTAAAAGATCATTATACAGTATTACAGCTGAGACATCACATTCTCACTATTATCAAGAATTGGAAAAAAAAAAACCCAAAAATCAAGACAAATGGTCTCATTTGTGGCAAAAAGCAGCAGGTGCTATACATCCATAAATGGTGTGGATTTCCAGGAATTAATACATATTTAGTATAAGCATAACTTGGAGTAGTCTGTATTATATTTTACTCTAGTCTCAATACTCTACTACTTTGCGCCAGAAAGAGAAGCTACTTTGACACCTACCAAGCATCCCGTGTGCCACAGTAGGACACAGCGTGTACTGTCAGAAATGACAGCACAAAGGCATCTGTTAGAAAAACATCTAGATAATTCTGTTTACTTAGGGAAGCAGTTATGCACGTTTCCTTAAGACTCATCTTTGGAATTATCTATATTCAAAATAAGAACCTCTAACATTCCTAACCTGGAGATCCCTGAAATACAACAAAATGGGCCAAATCTTTCAAGCATTTGGCCCTTCAAATCATTAGGACCTATTATTCTGTTCCAGAACGGCTTCTACTACTGAATTAACAATTCAGACTGATCCAGAAGGTATTATATTATTTTCATATCCAGCTCTATTATAAAACAGCTGGCTTCTACATATCATAAACACCAATGAAAATGTGGATAAACATTATGCCACTACTGACATTAGCAGAATGCTTCAGTACTCTTTTTTCTGAGTACCGCCTTGGCTTGTTTACTAAATTGAGATTTATCAACCATATTAATAACTCAAAAAACCCTAAAAGAATTTGAAATGCATTGAGGAAAAAGTCTGCTGATAGGTCTAAACCCCGCAAGAAATAGAAGCAAACATTAAATCTTTGGACCACTGCAATATTCTTTAACCTCACTCCAGTTAAACCACATCCATTCTTGTTTGCATGCCATTTCTAACACAACTGTGGCACATTTCCAAGATGATGCTTTACTTGTATTAAGCATTATTAATAGGGATGTTCTCAATAAAAATCTATCAACCCTGGAGCCTTGTTCACTGCTTAAAATGGAAAGAAAATCTATTATGACTCAAGCATTTTGTGCATTTTGTATTTCAAAGGTTATTAGACTTGCATTTGCCAAAGAACTTCCACTAGAGAAGAAACCCAAAACATTTCAAGCCTACAGTTGAAAGACAAGTAGACAAGTCACGTAAGTAAAACAAAACAGCGTCACCCCAAATCTTCAGTCAACTTGTATCCCTGTCTCTCAGCAAGGCGAGCTACTTACTCCCCTGAGCAAGGCCACACAGACACTAGAGTCCCAAGAACGAACACAGAATAGCATGTTTTCCCGAACACACCAGGAATTGGTTCTTCAGCTGCAGCCAGGCACCTGAGGGCTGGCATGCTTGCCTTCTGATCCACAGCAGCTTCACTGAAGCTGTGTGCCGTGCTGCGGCTGCCTCTCCAAGGAGGAGATAACCGATGCTCCCTGCAACCATCCCTGGAGATGGGGCCGAGATCTCCGCCACTCTGCACGCTTCAACTCTGCAACTGCAAACCATGTAACTTGGAGGATCACGCACTGCTGGAGACACAGGCAGTCAGAGGGACGGAAAGGCCACCTGAGTGTAGTGCACTGACAACTGAACACACAGACACAAGGTGTGCAGAGCCAGCGACACTGGAAGTCCGCTCCCTCTGTATTCAGGCCTGGTATATCAGAACCCACCAGCCAGCGTCACCAGTTGCTCTTCAGTGTGGCTAAAAGGCTCCTTCCTATAAATGCTGCGCTTACATACACTTCAGGAGGGAGGAAGCAGGAAGGCCCTACCACAATTTTTTAATGACTTATTTTCTGTTCTTGTGAAAAAGAGCATTGGTGGATGTCACAAATTTAATAGTTAAAATCACTAATCTGGAATTATAAGCTTGTACGTTAATCACAGAAACCAAGTACCTTAAAGATAACATCATGCTGCACAAGCTACTCATTATATGGCATTATTAGCCCTCAAAGAAAATTAAAAAGAAATAATAAAAATTAATCACAGAATCACAGAATATCGGGGAACAGAAGGGACCTTTAAAGACCATCTAGTCCAATCCCCCTGCTAGAGCAGGAACACCTAGATCAGGTCACACAGGAACACATCCAGGCGGGTTTTGAATGTCTCCAGAGAAGGAGACTCCAGAACCTCTCTGAGCAGCCTGTAGAGACACTCATATTTGAAATGAAGATGCTGTTTATACAGCACTAGAAAAGTTGAAAGCAGCCATCACAAACAGCAGTACTGTATACTGCACCTGCAAGGTATATTAAACTAATCACTTAATACTAAGGGAAGAGATTTAATTGAGCTATCAATTAACCCCTCCTCCCATGGTTTGCAATACCTGGCAAGGGGCTGACTGACAAGAATCCCTGGAGGACACTTACTCACATTCACAGTTATCAAGCCAATCACACTGTCTTACTTGCTACTGTAATTAAAGAGAGTTTAACTCCACTTTTATTAAGTAAAGTAGACTCTCATGTGAGATGCTCACATTATTTTAAAGTTTTACAGTGGCTATAATTGACTCAAAGCAGGTACTGGACATTTCAAGGAAGATAACTGTACACAAGATGGTAATCACTGTCAACCCATATACCCACAATTTATACTAAAGCAGCTATTTTTGCCTCTAGTCTTTTTGAAAATGTGTTGCCTGGGAATATAAGAAATGCATTATTTAGATTTTTAAAAACGTACAAACAGCAGTTTGGTACTATTTTCAATGAGCCTTAGGTATTTTCACACTGCTGTGTTACCAACAGCTGATTTGATGATCTCTGTTCAAGGTCAGCCACCTTAGACTTGCTGTCCCTTGTTCACCTCTATCAAACAAAAGCAGCACCGAGGAATCATCAAAGCTGCAGGCTGCTGAGCTGCTTCCACTTAAATCAGAAAATTGGCTTCAACAAATTTTCCACAGGCAACACAGGAGTGCTGGCTCCAAGCACCACCCATTTCCATTCCTATCTTGCTAAAGAGTCTTCAGCAGCTCTGATGACAACAATGCCACCGCCATAGAAGAAAGCTGCATTTTCCTATGCAAATTACTAATTGCCTATTTTATGAGCAACTTTAAACTGATGGATCTTATGTAAGGTCATCTACCACACATTGCCTGCATGATCAATAACAGATTTTAAGAACTAATATTGCCTCTTCTTGGTTTCTGCTACCAAAGTCCCTCTATAATGTTATTTACAACAGTCTCAATCAAGGCTTAATGAAGTTCCTCTTCATTCTCAAGATGTCATCCCATAGGCTATTAAAATCAACAAACAACAATCCTCTTGTCACATATATGATGTCTCATCATACATCTAATTCACAACACCATACAGTAATTTAGAACTGCTATAATTTAATTTCATCTTCTATAGGAAGAACATTCTTGCAATAAAGAGGCAACACCCTGATTTTGAGAACCAGCTCTGGCCTTGACATATTACATTGACTCTTGTGTTCAAAAGGTCTACACATGGATAGGCACCAGTAAGGGTGGCTCTTATACAAGCAGACAAACGAGTTTGACTTTGCAGAAGATATCTAAGGATGCTCACATGTTCATTGTTAACTCCTCAACAACATCCTGCTGACAAGGGATGTCAAAAAAACAGAGGAATTGTTAAATGTTTCATGTAGACTTTAATATGTGGTTTTCTACCTTGTCATTACCTTCAGGTTTGGTAGACTTGGAAATTGCAGGTATGAATCTAAATTTTGTCAAACACAACCTTTCTTCTAATCAGACCATGCTGCCTGTAGAGAGCAGGAGCAATAAAAATAATACCTTAAGCTTTTGTAGCTTGTCTTGCAAGCTCCCTTCAAAACAGTGTTTCACCTCCTCTGAATTAATGGAAGAGCAGAGAGGTTTCTAATTGCAGAGTAGGCCTTTGTTTCACAATTTTGCATAAAACTAATTGTTTTGCAAGATGTCCTCACTCCTGGCAAGATGACTATTTGAATCTGCCATGCTAAGGGAAAACCTCCATGCAGGCAAACAATTCTCTCTTCACGGGGTTAGAATTTATGATAGAATCTTTCTTTCCAGTGGCAATAGCCTGTGTCTGGCTTGATGCTGCTCTCTTACAGACTTGTCTAAAATGAACTACATCAATCATGAGTATACACCGCGAAAACATACCGGATGTGAGTGGAATACCTCCTGTTGCCACTTTATCATTCCGATTAATGGCATAAGAAAACAAGTTTCAACAACACCACAATCTTGAAAAGATATTCCTTAACCATTTCACTGTGGACACGGTCACGCTTTTCCTTTACCACTCAGATACCTACTTGCATTCCAATTTTAAGCAGCATGCCCATTTACAACTTCATTTTTAGACTCAAGTTGAAAGTTTGCTTGGGAAAATACCTCATTGACATCTGTTTGACAACAAAAAAATTGCCTCCTAGAAACACGTATTTCAAATAATTATTACACTATATTATAATTATTTTATATTCATGCTACAATGCTCTTGCACACCAGGTACTACAGAAATAAAGGTCCAAATCCTCAGCTTGAGAGTGATGCTCTTAATGGAAAAGGAAAGGAGCTGTGCTTTTGTTCATCAGCCACATGGCTGGTCAACTTCAGCCATCCAAACTCTGCAACTTCCTTGGTCATTTTATAGCAGTACTGAGTTATTTAATTTCATGGTCAACAATCATGCTTTAGGGACAAACTTATAGATGCTGCTCCAGAAAAACAAGTTCTGTCAGACCGCTGACTGTAGATGAAGTAGCGGCCACAAGTTAGAATTCTAGAGATAAATGGGCAGAGCGATTAAGAGCTTAAACTCCTTTTTCTTATGTAAAGAAAAACAACAAACCAACCCAAAACCAAACAGAAGTACAAAATTCAGTTCTTAAGGACAGGGATTACAAAATGTGTAAGGAAGGCATTTCTCACTCCACTGTGTTTCCAGTGGTAATTTAACTACTTCATCTTCAAAATACAGCCAGTAGTACTTCATTGGATTGTTGAACAGGATACACTTAGTATAGTAAACTTCAGAAAAACATCACAGCACATATTTCACATAGTGCTTTTTAACAGCTAATGATAGTGAAAATTAAATGAGCAGTTCACCTACTCAGAATCTGCAAGTCACACAGCATCTTAATTTTGAGCTTTAGTGTATCGGATTATCTCAAAATCATCTGAAAGGGGGGGGGGAGCAGGGAGGAGGGGAGGGAGCAAAATAAGATTTTTTTTGAGCTGTAAACCAGTGAAGACAAAACCAGCTTGATTTCATATATAGACTAGTGGTAGGGCAGAGCATTAAATTGGGCACAAACAAGGATTACACAGAGAACAGGAAAGAAACATTCGCATTCCTTTTTATTCCATCCCTTGCCAGAAGAGGAACAAGGAAGAAGTCTGCATTAAAAAGAAATTACTCATTGCAACCAATACCTTTCAGAAATTTATTCAGGTATCATACCACCTGGGCAGTAGGACAAAGCCCATAGCAGGTCAGATATCAGGAATGGCATACTTAGACACATCTACCAGCTACAAAGCATTGCTTTGTGGATCACAAATTCAAGAAACATTCCTCTCTCTATTCAACTGTGCAGAAACCACAGCTGGAACGTTATTTGCAAATTAGTGTTGGGACACCTCCAGACCGGGAAGGTGTTGATAAACTGGAGAAAAACATAAGAACGTATAAGAAAGGTGAAATGGAAAGAACTAATGAAATGGCTGGAGAGTTAAAAAGCACAGGAAGAGCAAAATAAAAATACTGCAAATACACGGACAGAATAAGCCCTCAGTACGAAACTGTTTCCTTGAGTGACAGACCAGAACTCTTTTACCCTAATCTCCAGTGAATATTCAAATCTCTTCCTTCTCAGAGGGCAAACCACTGACTACTGAATGTTTCTCTAGTAGATCTGACCTTTGAGAGACAATACAAGTTTCTGACTGCACCTCTGAACCTCAACACTGTATGACAAGACGTGGCATCAGTTCTACACATACATGGAGACCCTGTTGTACTGCAAGTTGGACTAAGTGTTGGCAAAAAAGGAGATTTATGAGAGAAGAGCTTTTTCAATCAAACAGATGGCTTTTTTCGATCAAACAGATCAAAGAGAAGGGCAGAAAAGATGACAAGCATCATCTTGCACAGGGGTAGACAAAGAAATAACAAGAGTTTCTCTTGCTCTTAGAGGCTAAAAGAAGGAAGAATGGGAAATGGGTGCTTTCACTTTTCTGCTAAGGAACTCCTCCCGACAGCATAGAAGCAGCACCACCACAGAGAATGTAGGTTAAGCAGAGGCAAACAAGATATGCCCAAAAGCAGAAGAGGCTAAAGGACAAAGATATCTTTCCTGACAGGAGAAAAAACATGCACACAACAAAAGAAAGTTTCATCTGCAGAGGAAGGACTAAGAAGGATGTTTGAAGATGACCATATAAAAGCCTTATGAAATCCCAGAAGAAAAACGTTGTCTCCCTACCCATTAGGTTTCTGCAGAAAATGACAGGTGGCTTTCAAAATTATGGAGATTGTTATTTTTGACACCAGGAAAGCAAACCCTTAATCCATAGATAGCTCTAAAAGCTATTCTCTTAACAGCAGCTATATAAAAAAGAAAATAACTCAAATTAATTACTTCAGAGAAAAGAAAACAAATCCAAAAGAGCATTGTTACTCGGCAGAAATAGGGGCTAAAAGAAAGGCCAGAAGAAATACTGTGAGAGAGGTGGCAACCATGTTTGGAATTAACTTTAAAAACAAAGACCAATCTGATTCACAAGAAAAAGCAGGTATGGCAAAGGGATAAAAAGGATCTCAGCTCTCCAAATATTAATTAGGAAGCATAGTTACCTAACAACTCCATATTAAGTTGCTGACATTACTTTCAGAGACTGACCTAGAAGACTAAGAGGAAAATGGTAAATGGCTGAGAGGGACACTTCAATCTTTAACTAGGAACACTCTTATCTTAGGATTTCACAAAAAGCAGGCTCTATAAATGGGGCAGTAGTAATCCTTCACCTCTTCCTCAACAAGAATTAAAATGCAATACCTCCTTCCACCCCCCACTCCTGAAACTCTTCTGCATTTGCATGTATCTCAACCTTCCACCCATTTGGTAAAACATTTCCACAGAGGATGTCAGAAAAGCTGAACAACACCCCTCGCAAACCCATGATATTCACAGAAAATTGCTCCTCACAAGAATCTCTTCCATTTCTACATGCAGGTGATGAAGGTTTGGCTGGGGATGGAACTGCAAATACAAAAAGAAATTCCAGAGCTTCTACCATGAAGCAGCATTTACGTGCTTCTGAATCTGAGAAAGCTGTAACAGATGTCTAGCAGCACTCAATGACACAGGGAAATGGCATTAGCGATGGATTATCAGAGAAGCAGAGAAGTATACACTTTCTTTGGCGATAGATGCTGGCAACGGAGGGAACAGCGGCTTGCTGAGCTACAGAAAGATGAAATGACAGTAAAGACCCACTGTCTTCTCCTCAGGGAATGCTGCTAATGCTACTTAACACTGAAAGGAGATCTATACTGCCTTGAAAGATATGGCAGAACACTTCTGAGGAATAACTTACAGTATAATTGTGTCCAGGATGGCCATTTTTTGTTGCTTCTTTTCATCACCTGGTATCTGTCAGAAATGCAAGTCAAAAATGGACAAGTCTGAGTTGAGGCACTGCAGCATGACTGGCTCTTCCTGCAGCAAAGGCACAAAGAAGAAACTGCCCCTGCAATCTTATTAAAGTCATCAGAGGGTATTCAAATGTCTAAGTAGCTCCAAGGAGCATCTGGCTCCTTGTCTACCTGCCAGGTAGACAACAAACTCACCAGGACCAAGCACGCAGGCATGCAGGATTGTCTCATGTGAACAGCCAGAAATTTTATTTCTTAAATCACACACTAGAAACTGTGATTCTGGTTCTTCATGGGGAAGAACAGATGCTACTGCTGCTGGTCTGGGCAATGGGGCATGGATAGCCACGTCTCTGCAGAGTTTTTGAAAGCACCTTAGTGCCAGCCAGCACAGTCCACAGACCAAGCCTCAACCCACTGACCTTGTCAAATCACAAGCTACAAATTCTTTTTGCTCCAGGAGAGCAGGATGAGACAACTTTCTCCCCTCTTCCAACACAAACACACACATTTTTATCTGTCCTGTTAGCCAGTGTCTGAAGCTAAAAAATCCTGTTCTTTACTTGCTCAGGCTGTTGTTACCTTTTTTTTAATGAAATATTTTGATGTTGTTCTGGCAGCACAAACAAATGTTAACAAGAGACTCTTCTCCAAAGAGCCATGCCAGATGCCTGGGAAAGGCTGCATACAACACTCAAACAATCTGAAGAGAATGCACACTGCAGCACCAGAGAATCAAAACTCTACTGTTTTTTGCCATTTCAGTCTTCTCTTTTTCTACCTGCTATCAAAATCTTTTTCCTACCACAGTCAACTAACAATCCTTTTCTTTTTATATCTCTTATTATCTTTATCTCTTCTCTCATTCTGTCTTTAAATATTTACTTTGCTTCTCTTCCTTCCCCTTCCAAGTAGAAACTTTCCAGGCTTCAAGTTCATAAGATTTTCACATTATTAAGAATAAAACCTTCTCAGAATATATTAATTTGACTGTTCCCTCTGCTAACTTGACATTCAAACAGCGCTTCACCCATTTTATTGAAAGTGCGGTCAGAATGAACTCTGTTAAGGACAACGCTTGCAAACTGATTGTATTTCAACTCCAGTGCTCAGTGTGAAATAAATATTTCTGCCTTGTATTTTGGACTGAAATTAAAACACGAGATCTAAAATAATTCACAAAATTAAATATACAAAAAATTGCTGTTTTTATATTACAGTGATAATTTGCAAATTTCAGAATTTAATGCTGTTATAATCTAGTCAAATAGACTTTACTGTTTCTTTGTAGAGGAGCCTTACAAAATACATTACAAAAGGCAGAGAATTTATCTTGCATTTCCTTTTAGTATGTTTCAAAAATTGAAAAGTTATGGTTATTAGAATATGAGTATTCTACAGAATTTCATCTGTAAGAAAGAAATCTCTTTTATAAGTGTATTATATTAGTTGGAAAAGGCTCATCAAATAACATCAATTTTCTTGTTCATCAATGACACATCAATCATTAATTACAATGCCCTATTTTGGCATTTTCCACCCCTTTTATTACTGATCTGCTGCCTGCTCAGTCAACTTACACAAGTTTTAGAAATGGTTATGTAAATACACCTCTCCTTGCACATAAGTATTTGTAATTCTTTTCCTTTAGAACTAAACTGATGACTCTAAGTTATAAAATACAGCCTGTGAAGTCAATGATGGGGTTGTACTAGCAGGTGACAGCTGATGCGCTGAGAGAAATCAGAGAAGCAGCAGGGGCAGAAAGCAGAAGGTTTTTAGGTAACTCAACATTTGAGTACTCTCAGTGACTGTTTTACAGAGAAGCTGACTAGGGAGGCTGCAGGATTAAATGCAACTGCTGAGCTGGTACCAAGTAATGAGCTCAGCAGTCCCAAGTACCTGGTGCAAAACCTTGCAGTAGAAGTCACTTTTTAACAATGATTATAACATATTTTGATTCAACTTATATACAGAGGAAATACTTGCTAAAACTTTCCAGCATGACTGTGCTAGCCTTCAGAAAGCAGAGCTATGAAAAAATTGGGAAGTTTTTTTTAACAGTAACCTAGAAGTGGTAGCTTAGAGAATTAAGTCATTACAGACAGCATAAAGACTGCTACCAGAGACAATACTGGAGTTGCTGTGCTAATGCTTACCTTCTATTTGGAAAGGCTTGATAAAGTGGAAGAAGCCAGTGTGAGTAACAGCAAACAGAGAGATTACTAGACTAGAAGGCGTCATTCAAAAAGCTGAATTTACAAGCTGAAGAAAATCATAAGGGCCATAAACTCCAGCAGACTGAAGGTAAAAATACAATTAGACAGGCAAGAACAGTTTAAGCAACAACGAAATAAGCAACAACGAAATAAGAGGAATTCAAAATCAACCATAAACCCCTCTTCCAATCCAGCACAAGCACAAAGTCCACCAGACAGTCCAGAGGGGCAAGGTGATGCTCTGGAAAGAAACAGAGCTCTTGCAAATGAGAAGTCATTGTGGAAGAACTAAAGAAACACTTTGTGTTGTACACATCTTAGGAAAAAAAAGAAAGTATTCTCATACCGGGACCCTGACGAGTGAGCACTTGCATATTTGGGAGCATAGCGAAACTTGGCAAAGTGTGTCTGAAACTAAATTAAGCATTAAAGAGGTAATAGTATCCATAATCAAAATGTTATCACCCAAAGAGCACTGGAGAATGAAAAGGGTGAATTACTAGAGGTATGTGACCTTCCCTTTAGATTTTCTTGGTACACAAAGACCTGACAATTCCAAACTAATCATTATAATGTGTTTTGGGGAACTTCAAGTTGTACTCTTATATCCATACCAGGAAAAATACAATATAATAACAGCTAGAATTAGTGAACACTTGGATAAACTTGATCTGCTTGGGAAGAGTCAAATAGCGGTAAGGAAGCTCCACCTTTAAACTCTTCTGAAGTAGACAACAACCATGTGCTTACGGGTAATCCAACTGATACAGTCTACGTGGATACTCAGTGTGTTTGAACTAAATCCTCACAATGGTTTTTAAGGAAGATGATGTTAAGTCCTTACAGACATTGCCTGACAGCATGCAGAGATGGGAAACGGAGGATAGAGCTGAAGGATAGGTCTGACAACAGAGGGAGGCCACAAAATACTTTGATACCACATTCAAAAGTCAAAAGCGATAAGAACGAACTGTTTACTTCTCAGTATCTCTCACTCACATGCAGGGATTTTGAGAGGAAAGCGACATGAAGCATAGAAATGGCACCTACATTATTCACTGTAGTCAACCGTATGCAGAAATCAAATGCATACAGTCCATGGATTGAACTGCTACATTTCAACTAAAACATAACCTCAGCAAGGTCTGTGAAAGAAAGGATTCCACTTTTGAGATGACAGCAGAAGAAACATCATCAGTACTTGACTTCTGGATGCTCTGTGAGCCAACAAAGCCAAATCCAGACCACAGCATTTAGTTAATGTGCATAAAATATTAAATGGCAGCTCTACCCAAATCTGCCAGTTTGACTTGTGTTCTCTTGACAGTAGATGGATAACAGCATAACCCAAGAAGCCATCCCTTATGTGAAGTTCAGGTATAAAATATATTATATGTGTGGAGGTTTTTTAAGGTTTCCTGAAAAGCACATTGATTAAGACCTAACAAATGAAATTTCCTGATTTTTAGATAACAATACAGAACAAATGCTTACAGAGTAAATGATTTCTTTCTGGTCCTTCAAGTGCACAATTTCTCATTGTGGACATGATAGACTACACTTCAAATAATTTATGAAGAAAATTAAAAACAGGTGAAGGGATACTCACTAAAAAAATTTTTTTTTAAATATTTAACATACCATAACAGAAACTTAGAGAAGGTAGATCAGTTTCACATTTTATTCAAAAGGTATTAACTTTGGCTATAGAAAGTGTTAAGTGACACCAGGAATAGAAATCAGGACAAGTTATCTATGCTGGATAAAGTCAGGGGAGGGATTCCTCTGTTACCCACTTTGACCACGCTTGGCTGATGAAATAAGATAGGATCATAGCACAAGAAAGAACATAATTTGTCAGTATTTCCAACACTCATGAATCATTTAGAATTATCTTTTTAAATAAATAAAATGGTGTTTTAACAGCAAAATACAGTTGCGGCCATTTTGAAATGTTCTTTTTATGGGTGTAATTTATTTGGCACTTCTGCCCCAGGCACATGACAAATATTATGGCATTTACTTTGTAACCATTTTGTAATGTTGGGAAATGTCACCTTTTTCAGTGCTCCATTACCTAAATCCAGGAAGAATCCTTAATTTTGAGTGTAGACTTTGATTTAAAATATTTAACTGAATTACAGAGAAGTATGGCTATAGGTGAAAAGAGCACAAAAGTACCTGCACTGGATCTACAGTACTTACTTTCACTGCTAAGGCGCACATTCACTAAGGGAGGAGTTGCATAGAAGGACTTTAGTCCATCTTTTCCCTCCTTCTAATTATAGCATACACAGTGATAGCTTTAAGGTTGTAAAACCTTTCATCCAAACCAAAGCTGGGAGTATGGATCATATATATTACTGTGGGGCACCAAGGTATCACAGAATAATCGAAGTTGGGAGCAAGTTCTGGAGACCAACTCATAGTCAGACACCCAGCTGCCCTTTTTCACTCTCTTTACTCAGGAACTGTGAACGACTTCATCTCTGAGGTGGGATAAGAGCATATATAGGTCAGTTGCCATGGAGCAGCTGGCACCTGATGACATGTTCTCCCATGACTATACATGCCCATAGCCAATACGGATCACTGGTGAGGCTGCAGAAGCAGCACAAATAATTGCTGCACTTGCAAAACGCAGAAGGCATTGAACACAGTAAAGAAGGATCTTAAAGCCCAAGTTTCTAGAACAATAAGCTTTCAGAGTAATATTTTTAAGTTGAAACAGAAGTGCTCTCCATCTTCCTCAATCCCCAGAAAAATCAGCTCGCAGAAACAGGGGAGTGCTGGCTCATATTTTCTCCTAAGCAAGCACACTACCCAGCTATACCTTTTGAGTTATATACACACACATAAGTAGACGTAGGTAGGTATATGCGACAGTGTATATGAATATGTATATGTGTATATATATATGCCTAGATACTTTTTATTTATATATCTATATACACACACACAAACACACATCCCCACACTCACATCCCTAGATATACCTTTGATACGTATGTATTCCATGGAACACATCCAAGATCGTTGTCAACAAGGAGTGCAGTGTTTAGAAGCCATCAAATCAGAGCCAACTTTGTGCTAGCAAACATTAGCTAATGGAGTACATCATTACCACTTACTTTGGCAACTGCAGTTCCAAAAAGCTGTAATCATGCATCATGAAACTTCTGGATAATCTTTGCAGGATCACAAATGAAGAGCCCCAAATCTGCACATTTCCAACCCACAAAGGTGGTTTTATAGTACTTCATCAGAACCAGACTCACACTTGATGCTAGTAAGCAGCAAGAGAGCAGATTCAGCAAGGGCTTGCCTACCCGGTTATTCTGGAATAACTGGTTTGGATTTACTCCACATGAAGTTAGTTTTTTCTCTGAAATAAAATTATATTTTTTAGTTAAACGTTTTTTAACATATTTTTAAAAATCATTAGACTAATCAAGGAGAAAACACTTGTTCTGAACCAAGAATACACAGAGTCAACTGCTAATCTGGTTTCAATGTTTGATTCCTTTGCTCCTTTTCTGTACAGAAATTATTTTTTATTGCAGGTAAGCCTTGAGACTTTTGATATATCTACAAAGACCACAAACAATGTACACCACCAGAAAAAGCTTACAAAATCTTGGGGAAGATAAGTTGTCCATTGTGACACTAAATATTACATGTGACAAAAAAATACACATGTGCGTAGAATACACTCTAAGATTCAGACATACCCTTGGGGTATGACAAAAATGCTGTGCATCTAGTACGTGCTCACAAGTCTTGGCTCAAATATGCACTTTGTTTGTGGAAAAGTGTGTACTTTCACAACATTTAAACTCCACTTTTACTATATGTGAAATATTTTTCCAAAAGATGTTCCATATTCATCTGAATATAATCTGCACACCATAAATCCATAGAACAGACAGAACTACAGGTTTATCTGGTATTAGTTTTCACTTTTATTACTGTAGCACAAGAAAAAGGCCAACAATTGTAAAGGTTTATAGTGTCACTAGCACACAATTTGTTCCCAAGTCTTGCAATGCATGGCATTTTTCTTCAAACCCCAGCTCCTAGAGCCAAGATGATTACAAGAGAATCTCAACCTCTGCTGTCTGTAGGATTAATAGCTGTACAGAAAAGGCTTGTGAAAAGGTGGATCGATCATTCCATACAGACTCAGAAATTGGAAGGCATACCGTTTTTCTTTTGAACTGCAGGATTTTTCATTAAAATGTTTGAGAACAACCAGAATTCTAGAACAGGGTCTGGCAAAATCCATTTACCAGCAGCAAATTGGAGACTCCCCGGTAAGAGGAGACATAGCTCAACTGATCTTGTTAGAATTCAATTTCTATTTATCAGCCCTTTGTTTACAGGCTGATCAAACTGGCTGCACAGAGAAAGAAGCAGGAGGCGGCAAGAAAAGCCATCTGCGACCCCATCCAACAGAACATCGCATGGTACCAGAGATGTCCCACACCAAGGAGCTGAGGGGCACTCAGCCCTCTCCATGAAACGCACACATGCAAGATCTTACGCAGGCGTTGCTTCAGGCCAAGGATACTGGTACTCAGCACTGCATTGCAGACCAACCTCAGAGTTAGATTTCTTAGATCTGCACCAATGAAACTGGATGATGTCGTGCACAAGAAAAATTAATGCCTGTACGGCAGGAAGGAATGGGTTGAAGAACCAGCCTCAAACTCAAGAGGCCAGTACATCTCCCAAGCAAGACTCAAAGCTTAATGCAAAGGCCCACTACTGGTGTTCTGGATCCAGGATTGTCTACATCTGGTTTAGAATGGCATAACAACAATGGTACGGGAGAGGCAGAATACCAAATTTTAAGGGCTACTAACCGGGAGCTGTTAAGGACAAAAATCTGGTAACAAACAAAGAAAGGGGCATTAGAAGACTACAGTGAAATAAAATGAAGTAGAATCATGTGCATGCTAGAAATGGCCTTTAATAAATAATTGCCGATAATATCTTTTTTTTTTTTTCCTGTGGGATCACTACTTCATCCACAGTGTGGGTTAGTCCCGCACTGGGAAAGTATGCTGTGTGCAGGCTTCCTGGTTTACTGGTTCCAGAAATTTCTACATTTCTGGTTTCTAAGGAATGAGGCAGAGGGGGAAGGTGCAGGAAGGAAAACAATATAGCTGTGGAGGAATTGTATTCTGTGCTGCCTTCTGGTAGTAATTCCTGCCTCATGCTGAACAAATACCTGAGAACAAGCTGTTCATAGGTAACACCATGGTATACTCTGTTTTTCATATACTTCATACAAAACACAATTGCATAGTTTCCATTGATCTGTAGCAGCTAAAACATGAGACATACATTTTATTTTACGGACAAAAATAATTGTTCCGTGTTCCAGAGAGCTCAAAGTCTCAGGTATTTACTTTACTTTGAAAGAGATGAACCTTGAGAAAAGGAGCAACACAAACTTGTTTCTGAGTAGCTCCTGACCACAGAAATTGGGTTCCCTCGCACGAAGAGGTTATATTCAGCTGGCACCCGAGTATTTTAGTGCTGGCACGATCCAAGCATATGTAATGTAGTACAGGAGCGGGATATTATATACCAGCAAAAAATCCAACTTCAAAACAAAAATCCAACCCCCCAATTGCTAATAGCTTCCATGTCAGCTGGATGCAGTTCACTTTGGAAAGCTGTCAAGAAGCAACGTGGGAAGTCTGCCTTGTACAGAAGAGTTCTCATCTCAATTGTTAAACTGGTGCTTCCTTATTAGCTCAGATACTTTATTTTAAAATTGGAGGCAACATCAATTCTTCCTGAAACACCCTTCAAGTGTCGGCAACAGTTTTCCAAAGGAAACAAGAGGGCTAAGAGATGGCTTCAACTCAACATGTAACCTTTATAAATTCTACTTTAAGACTGTCTGTTGCCGTTAACTGCTGGATTAGTTTAACTGTGACTGTTGTTACCAGTCAGAAATACAGCTCCTGTGACAAAATAATACAGCTTTAGCTTCCAACAGCACGTAAGAGCCTGTTGGTTTGAAGTAGTCAAAAACACTTTTTGAAAATTCACCTGCAGCTGAGTCTTCAAAAAGACACCCCCAGAGGAGAGGAAAAAAAAAAAATTTTGAGGGAAAATAAGAGGGGTTGTAAAGCAAGTCTTCAGGGCCTATATACCTCTATGTAGACAGATACATAAATCGGTGGCTTGGCTTTTTAACAGTGTGAAAGTTCAGTACCATCTGTTCATCTCAATACTGCAGCATGTCTTCTAGACGTCATTACCTCTGTAGATTACGCAGAGACTGAACAATTTGGCAGATCGCAGAGGCTGGACACAGAGAAATTTCAGACCCATCAGAAATATGCTGATGAAATGCTTGTGGGCACCTAAGTTCTGTTTTGACAGAGCAAATTTTTTGCTTATCAGTCTAAACAGAAGTGACATAGCATGCCAATTTTATGTTACACACAATACCACATCCTAACAATTCTGTGATTTTTCAGTAGTTTCCTGTTAAAAAAAAAAAAATCAAAGCGAGACTAAACTGCATGAAAAATGACTATTACACTTCAGCTCAGGTATGGTTTTCAAAACAAATAGTTCTTGTGACATCCTATCCTTGCACTACATGCATTTGTATAGCTCTGCACTGTATAGCTCCATACTTGCGCACTATTACTTATGCCCTCATGTATTCAACAGGCTCACAAGCCAGTACTCACTCAAAAATCAACCACTACCTAGTTTAATGAAACAGTTGTTTCTCTGAGATATTATTGTTGATTTTCATTGGTCATCAGAATAAAAACCCATAAATTACACAGATCCTTGTTATGCAGGAATGCTTTAGCTGATGTATAAAATTGTCTTTTGCACACACATCTCCATTTTTCACTGCAAAAAATAATTGCAGAAGCGGCAAAAGAGAATTGATTCCCTCTTCAGGCAATACCTGACGAGCTTCAGTAATGGGAATATTTCTACAATGATATAATTTATCTAATCTGTGACTTGTAGAGGAAGAAGCAAGTTCATTTGTCACTCCCATTCAGTCTTCGACCTCTATGGTAAATAAGCAGATGAAGAGATGGTCATCAGCACCAACTGTAACTGTGTTAGCAATATCAGACACTGGCTATCAATATTTTTCATAAAGGCTGCAAGCAACACACAGAATGAAGTAAGTCTTTATTATTTCCAACACAGGCTGGTTTTAAAACAACAAGCTACTGGAGTTTTCCACCCTTTTAATCTGTTCTATGAAGCACACCCTCACAACACATGTGTTTGGGAAATCCAGGAACTCCAGAAATTAGTATGCATGGGACACAGAAGAAAACCCCAGAAAAGAAAAATTAAAGTGCATATAGTAATGAAATAAGCAATACTGTTATTAGTAATATTCTGACTATTCTGCTACTGAGTTCTAGTGCAATGAGTGTTAGATGACAACTTCTGGAAACTCACACCCCAAAAGATGAAAAAAGAAAAACCACCCGACCACCATCTGCTATGCAGAAAAAATAATTACCCATCCAGTATTGGGACTTAATTTCCTCACCTACAAAGCTAAATTTTTCCCTTATGAGGGTAGTGCTGAGCATCTCTGAAAGGTGCAAAGCTGAGGAACACATGAGAAGTGTGCACACAGGAGTTTGTGGATACGTCTGTATTGCAGAATAAGAGTGATGCTGAGAATCCCAGACCACTCCGGAGTCTGCATTCGCTGCATTAAGCCCGTGGCCTTACACTGTGATAAGCTTGAGGTTTGAAAACTCAAGGGATGTGCAAAAAGTAACTATGAAAAGCGTCAAGGAATGCAAAAATCAACTTCCAAAATGGACAAATTCTCAGCTACTGTAAATCAGTGTGGGCCAATTGGAGGCAGCAACACCAGCGGAGACTTTCATTTACAAGAATGCTGCGCTGTAGGCTGAAAAGTTCACTTAATTTGAGCACAACTTAGAATAATTAAACCCCAAGTGATCTCTCACTAGGTACAGAACCTGAAAGCTTTGCATTACAAATTAAATACTTAATAGTATATATAGCACAGTTGCTACAGAATTACTTCACCTTAAACAATCTGTACAGATATGGTGGGGAAAAAAATATGGTAGACATCATCTAAAAAGCTAATTAATATCAATAGCAAGCCATCTTAAAAGGACTTTTAATAACCTGTGCATTTACCAACAACCAAACATACAAATTATCAAAGCGTCCACATTGATTAGCTTTAACTGCAATACGCTTTCTGAGCTTTGGTCATATATTTTCAAACTAATTCAGAGGCAGCAATAATATATAAAAAATATTTTCCACCAGCTTAATATGAATTTTAAAGTTGGGAGTGTTTTTTTTGTTTGGTTGGTTTTGATTTTCCTTTTTTAAAATGCTAGATTCTAGATAACGTATCTGCAAGGCCTTATTCCTCTCCGTACTGACAGAAATTCCCAACTCTGCCTTTGGCCTTAAATCAATAGAGGTGGAGACGCAATTACTCAATAATGCACTGCTTTATACCACCTTGCTTAATTATAACAACAGTGCACTATTATTACCCAAATATAATCTCATTTGAATGGTAAAGTCTTAAAAAAAAAGGTAACATATTTAATCTGAAAATATGGGGAGTATTTCAACAGTGCTGACGGAGCTGAACTAAAACCCCTTGATCATTTACCTGTCCTCAGATCAAAACTGTTTTAAAAACCTGGAAGATTCATAAAACTTTCAATCAGTGATAAATGTAAACAAGCAAAAACTGACTGGGTTTTCTTTCAGGCAGTAGGTATCATAGGCATTACAATTGAGAAAACACTTTAAAAATGTGCAATAAAATTGGAGTATTTTCACAAAGGAAGTATATTTTTTTATAATCAGCAACAACATGTCTTTTAATGAAAAGGCAATATAAAATGTCCTATCCTGACTGATTTCAGTGGAACTATGTTGTTCCAAAACAGGTCTGGAATGGGCAGATCTTTAATCTGTGCTCCAAACCACTCCACCAAAAAACAAACCCCAAAAGAAAAACATCCCTATGCTTTTTTCTCCAAGAATGAGATGTACTGTTACACATTAGAGACATTTTTAAGATATGCAGATTAAGAACATTCTAGTACGCAGTAATAACCAACATTTGTAAATCCAACAGTCTAGACAGACCATCATCTTGATGTCTAAACCACCAAAAATCATAGGATCTACTTCTCACTCCGTATGTTGTTCCCTCCTCCAGTTTCAGTTAATCCTTAATTTAACTCATTCAAACACCCCTGCCAGAGAAAGTCAAAACAATAGTGTCAAATTTAAGAAAATGCAGGAGGTGCTAAGCACATCAATACACTGCCAGTCTACGTGGCAGGGCATTAGGAGCCAAGCTGAACGCCAACCGCCTCATCCAGACAATGTTCGATTACAAATAACAACTTTCCTCCCTTAGTTATTTTATTCATTTCCAACAGTATCAGGTTTTTTTCTTACCAAAGGTCCTAAGGTTTCACTTTACACGTACACCAGGGTTTGACATTTAAAAGACGACACACATAAAATCCACGTCCTCCGACTGTTGATCTGTCACAAACACCAGTGTCAAGTACACGGCATTTAATTTCATAGTGAAAAGACATCACAGGTTTTTTCCCCCCATACACTCTGGGATTATACAGCTATGCTTCCCCCTATGGTTAAATTGGCCTTTCTTGAATAACAGAAATACAAAGCAGGTATTAACTTACCTTACGCCCATCACTTGCATGACAGTTCACATTTAAAGGAGTCAATAAAGCCATCAGTTTTTCTTCATTACCACTCCTGTAAATGGAGAGGAGAGGCTTATAGATTACAGAAAGGTGGATTAAAAAAAAAAAAAGAGCGTTCTTTGCAAAATATTTACTAAAAAGCTGGATATCAAAGGATAGCATATTGAAAATTGTACTCTGCCAGGGATAATGTCAGGTGGCTAAAGGACCTTCCAAACAATTCAAAATCAAAGGTAAATACAGAAAAAAAAAATTACATTTGTAGTTAAGTGTATTGCAAAAGCTCATGCAAAACTATCTCTTAATTTCTGTCCTTAACCTTACCCTATATTTCCTTTATCTAATTTTACAGATCCTCTGAAAGCCATTCGACAAATTAAATGTTCTAAACAAAACACATTTTAGTAGCATATGTCCCCTAACATTTGAACAACTACATGCCAACATCCTGAAATTTTTTAGAAAGGTTAATAGTCTACATAAAATGGTCTTGTGCTGTCCGAAGGAAGGATTAAAGCATCTTTGGAATATATGACTGAACTTTACACCTTTTGTATAGGCTTCCTTATACTCTGTTATGATAAATCCTATTTTCAAAGTATATCTTAGGGTAGCAGTAAAAAGCAGATGAAAAAAAATTGCAATATTTAATTTGCCCCTAAAAAGAACATTCACAAAACGATAAAGAAGACTTAAGCAGCTTAAAGCAAAAACTCAGTATTAACCTTATAACCACCATAGTGGGGGATTTCAATTACATAAACAGGCTTTTCCATTTGTACCAGACTGTAAAGTCTGAAGAGATCTATGCTAATGAAGTGGTTTGTTTGCATCATTTCACAGAACGGCAATGACAAAACATTACTGTTTTAAAAAATCCCATTTCCTCTCCTGCTTCCACCCCCAAAATATGCTTTATATTCTAAGCAGCACTCACCTAGCAGCTTCCAGGAGTTCGTCCTTCTTGTATTCACCTAAATGATTGCAAAATATCATGCTGTTAGCATTTGGCAGAAGACAGATTAAGAAATGCAGTAGGAAGCAAATACAGAATTAAAACAGAGAAGAGGAGAAAAAAGCCCACACCCCGCTGGGTGATGGAGCTGTGACGTTAGCCAGCTTGTGGAGGCAGCATCACCAGTACCTTGGAGACGGGCAGCAAATTGACGCATCTTCTTGTCCAATCCTCAGATGGAAACGCTTTCTTCGGACGACCAATGACTGCGAAATCTTGTGTCCAGAAACACAGTCCCGCTGATAACAGCGTGTCAGCTGAAGACAACGTCCCCACCCCCTGCCCTATTCAGTATGTCACATTATACTTGGGAAGCATAATAAATCCTGAGACAAAAGCGAGGCAGTGCGGCTTTTTAAAAGGTACAAATTACTGATCTGCGAAGCTCTCACTTGCCTGTACGAATGGTAACATTAGACTTCAAGTTCTTCAGAAAAGCAGCGATTATTTTAAAAATTCCAAATATTATATCATCAGCCACTTCCTAAGAAAATATGCATTTGAAATAAAAAGCACAGACAAAAGATCATGAACTCTCCAAGAGATTTGGTTACGAGACTGAGATTAGAGATAGCCACAAGCCACGTTAAAGCAACATCTACATATACATTGGAAATTCTGGGTTACAACAGACAACTCAGGAGAGTTGTTGCATCACAGGATTAAAGCTGCATGTGAATATCTTAAAAAGAGCATGGGATGAGATGACCTGTGCAAGTAAGACAGCATTCTACAAATATGAATCATGACGACGTTGTACAATGCTACTTTAAGGTAATTTTAATTCAGAAATTAGAAATATAGCTTTTAAACAGCTTCATTAAATCACAGAACAGAGGGTATCCTAACAGCCAAAAGATTCAGGGTTTGAAAAACATCCAGTATACCACCTGCCAGAGAATTAAAGTCTCTAACCACAACACTATAAGAAAAACAGGAAGATGAAGCTGTCCTGCAAGATAAAAAAACTAAACACCTTTGTGCTGTCTCCTATGTGCATTTGTAATAATCCTCCAAAGAAACCCTCATTACAGGTGAGGAAAGCATCAGGCCACAGGAAATGCCAGACTGAACTGCAGGTAAACTGGACGCCTCCTCTAGAAAGAATATCCCTCAACAAAGAATTTCTCTAGGCTGTGGAGGAGGGTTAGACTCTTCTTCCATCAAAAACAGTTTGGTACTCCCCCCATCACAGCTCTTTTGGTTATTAGCAAAGGGGGACAAGAACCACACAAACCCAGTCCTCTCCGGGGCCCTAAGAAGCTGTATTTAGTTCTGCATCCTGGCCTTCACCCAAGGGAGAGGAAGAAGAGGGCAAGTACACAGAGCCATGCACTTCTCACCCAATCCCCTGGCTGCAGCTGAGGAGTTGTCAGACAAAGGCAATATCTGCATCTCCTAATACTGGTGAATTTTCCTTTCGCAAGTGTGTTTAATTGCTTTCTGACACATATTCAGCTTTGGGAATTCACAACAGCCTGCAGCAAGGAGTTCCACCACACGACTGCCTCCTGCATGACAGGTCTCTTAACTAAGCAGTTCTGTGCTGCTGAACCCCAGCGATGGAACAGATGAGTTCAATGCAAAGGCAAAGAACTGAAATTGACGTTTCAAATATACACCATGAAGGTTAATTTGGCTTTTGAAAGAATTTATGCCTCAGTCTTAACAAAACTTTGATGCTGAAACAAGTAAAATGACACAAAAATATGATTGCCGTTGTCTTGCTGCCACTCTCCAACTTCAGAGGGGGTTCCTGCCCACCACAGGCAATTGCCTTTTCAAGCCATGGTGCCTGTTCCTCTTTTTTTGTGTTAATGAAGATAAAATACTGGGCACAGTTGTGAGTGTTTCAAATCAATGGTGAATGAAAAGCTCTGGACAGCATGTGAGGAGGAAAAAAAAAAAAAAGACATTTTATTACCACTGCATTACTTGTGCAACAATCTCAAACAGCTAGATTTCCTGCAGGAGAGTTATTGGCCTGTATTATATCAACACTTTAGGGACCTAATCAGATTAAGAGACCTGTTTGCACGTTCTGGTTTTGGCAGTACATCTAGCAGTCCTAACTAGCCTTTGAATACTATTAGGTTAGACGAGTGTAATAACATTTTCCTTCATGCTCAGTAAGTTGGTACTTTAAAACACAAAAGGCCTTTCCTCAAATACCTTGATTAGGAAAAGCAGAACTGGAAGTCTGTGGCTCTTGATTTTGAGATGTCCCACTGTATGTTTAAGTAAATCAGTTACTTCTACTAATTGGCACTTTTTAAAAAAAGGTATTTACAGATACTGTTAAAATTCTTTAAATTCATCATGGGTCTTCCAGACAGTGTTATTGATTAGGAAAATATTATCTTGTAATTCGCTAACTTCCTTACTCTCAAAGAGCAGTCACATTTTGCAAAGCAGCACCTAAAATTATACATAGGCTTACAGCACACCATCAGATTTGCTAAAAAAAAGGCCGACTGCGTTTCACAGGGCTCTGCTCTCCTTGCTAGGAATGGGATGAAGGGGAACCCCTCGCCACCAGAGCCAACAGCTGGTGGGAGGCCACCAAGCAGAGAGAGGGCTGGCTGATGGCAGGAGAGAAGTGGGTGGCACTGCCCGCAGGACCGGCTGCTGCTGGCACAGGCTGCATTCCCACCAGAGGGCTCTGCCAACACAGCTAAAGCCGCTTGGCTACGAAGCATATCAAAGGCCATCCTGCAGCATTTGGCCACAGCTACCTAATAAAATATTCATTTGCAACGCATTTGAAAACAAACCATGCATGCTTGTGGCAGAGATGAAATTCAAGTTCTGAGCTGAAGTAGAGGAATACAGACCATCAACCTCACATAATACTTCTGTTCAAAGAATGTCTAACTGTTTGACTTGAAACAGGCTAATAACATCACTTAAAGAGCTCCTTTGGGCAGATTAGGATTTATAGTTTTACAAAAGGGCATCTGCAGAACAAAGCACAGGTAAAACCCTGAATCTCTTAACAGTTGCTAGCATTGAGAGGAAAACATCCTTCCAATCGGTGTCAATGCAGAGGATTTTTGGCAGGAATATTTTGGATAGCACAAAGCTTATCTGCCAGGTAAGTGAAAGTAATCCTTGTTAGACCATGCTATAGAAGACTGAAACTGAAATGCAAGGCTGCAAGCAATTATCACCTATTCACTATCCATCCCTTCCTCCATATCTCAGTTCTACCTGTCCCTTCTGTGTTTCACAGCAAGCCCAAGCAACACAGTCATACCACCCAACACATCTGGCCACACTAGGTAGGTGAGAACTTGGCAGGCATGCTTCCCTTCTCTCTGCAAGTGAGCTCAGTGTGGCTGCCATCCTTGGCATCCTTGCCATCCCAGCAACCCACAAGGGGAGCACTGGATTTGCTCATCTCCACATGCCGGGTAGCTCAGAAACAGTCATCCTGACACTTTCTGAAGGCAAGAACAGAAAAGGTGTGAACTGGGGAGCAGAGAGCACTACACCAAAGCGGTGTCCCTGTTCCTATCCAGGCAAAAGCTGGTAGGTAAGAAGAAACTGCTCAGTGTCTTGTGTTCACTGCATCTGATCCCAGCTCACACAGCATCCTTTAAACCATCAAATTCTCTATCTGCTCCCAGCTCCAGATCACACTACTGGTGCTCCATTTATGCTGGAACTAGGAGGTTTCCACTGGTAACCACAGATAATCACTGTTTCAAAACACAACTACCACCAGGCAGCTAACTAGCCCTATCTCTCCCCTCCCCAGAGAAAACCAGTTATCCCCAAGACTGCTGATCAGCTGCTGTGACCACAGCTCCACATGCTATGGAGCCACTGCTGTACCTGACCCTAGCTATACTTTGCAATAGCTGATTAGCAGCAAATGCTTATTAACTATCAGATATCAGTGGTGGTTAAGCAGATCAGTAGCTGGAAGCTCAATTGAGATCTCAGTGGAAGACAGGAGACCTTGCCTTGCACCAAGACAACATGCTGATCAGCAGCCACTTTGAATCCTACTGTAGCAGATGAAAGTACCTGACAGAAGAGTGGAGCTGGAGAAACACACAGAGAGACTCAGGAACATTTTATTTGGCAACATGAAAGACAGGCACACACCAACAGTGGCAGCCTGAAATCTTTATGGGCTTCTAATGTATTTCTTTCATTTGTGCTTTCCAGCTTAATGATAAAAGCTGCAACCTGTAAAGTGCAACCAGCCTCCTGCAGACAGACTCTATGAGACCTCCTCTACCATCAACCTGTTCTTCCTGCTTCCCATCTTCAGGGTGCCTACTCCTGTGGTCGGTTATCAGTGCCACATGATTACGTGGTGGCAATTTCTACCACCTAAAAAGCACAAGATTGTGGGAATAACCCACGACACAGCAAAAAAAAATTCCAACACTAACTAAAAAAAAGAAATATGTTGAAAAACTACCCTTTAGGAAAAGACAATTATAACTAAGTAGTACAAGTAACACATGAGAAGGAAGAGGAACAAAACCAATAATTTCAGATTTTGTCATCAGACTCGTTTCTTCTCACTCGGTTAGAGTATGTTTCTTTATGCCTCTTGCACTTTTTCACTCAGCTGCTTCTCACAAGTAAACAGTATCATTTTATAAGCTAAGATGCTTGACCAGGAACACAGCAAGGTCTTAATTTTACCCTCTTGTCACAGATGAAAAACACTAAAGCAACTCTACTATACGTGCAAGAGTGACAAGAAAGCTACTTCAAGAACAAGTTGCAGACAAGAGGGAATGTTCTGGCACCTTGACTCTGTCTCTTCTACTGAAGATTAATCAGGAACTAGTGCAAGTGATTCAAATTAGCCATTTGCAGTAGAAATTTAAAAACTGAAAATGGCTCAGCTAATAGCTAAGTGCTTTTAGGGACATGTTTTAAGGG
>VXBJ01002547.1:0-13835 GCA_013400055.1 Nycticryphes semicollaris | reverse complement strand
TGGGGGGGGTGGAGAGAGAGGAGGATGTGAGAACTAAAGAAATAAGCAATCATCATTTGGTTTTGGCCACCACTCTAACAAATCACTGAGCTAGCAGCATCTTACCTGGAATAACTTTCAGCTAGATGGACAGAGCTGCATAGCATTTTGATTTAGTCTTCTAGAAACAGAAAGCTTGATCTCTTCTAAGGCCTGGGAAGCAGCAGCGTGTTGGGAAATCTGCAGCTTTACATAGCACAGATTGGCAAAACGTCTGCTAGAGTCTTATGTGGTGGAAGAAGTTCTTCTCTATTAAGCCATCAATTCAAATCACATATATTACATAAGCATATATAAGATACAGCGGTTATTAAATGCCATCCTCTTATCTAAGTATAAATTGCATGTACATTATGGTACATGAAAATCGGTCTCTGGTGCATGTGCAATCACAGCACCATTAAGTTTACATTTTGCTCATAACATTTCTGTTTATCAAAGGAACTCTTTTCAGCAGTGCTGACCTATTTGTTAAAAAATGCTATCAGATTTCCTTCACTACACAGTCGCGGGACAATGAAAAAAATCCCTTTGTCAGAGGGTTTCAAATTTCTGAACTCTTAAATCATAAGATTCAAAGATGAAGCTAAGTCAATCACAGCAAACAAGGCAATCTTCCTGAATGTGCAGGGGAAAGACACAACACATCGCACTGCAAGACCATAATAATAAATTAAACCCCAAAACAACAATCCAACAAAGCAACAAAGAACCCCCTAAAACCACCCACCATGTGGTAATCCACATAATCATCTTATTCACCAATACCATCATACGTGACAATATCATTTCTTCTGAAATAATGTATCTGGCAAATCTTCTAGAACTTTCTCTGTAGTGTACGAGTAGTTTCAATTTCTTCACATTAGTGCATGCTACTCATAGAAACAGCAGGCCCACATCCATTTTTTTTTATCTGTAGTGTGAAAAACGTGTTATTTTCAGTACAACTGTGCTGTTTCAGAATGCTGTACTTTTTCTTGAAGACACATCACCACTCACCTGCCATGTCTTCACACTGAGACCAGAAGAGGGAAAAGAACTGCAGAATTTCAAGAGACTGGGAAAATTTACATAATCTTCTGCAATTCAATTCTCTCAATGCTGGTGAGAGGAAAAAACTGAAGGTGTTGAGGCTCATCTTTTCATCAAAGTTCAATACTCATGAGATCTCTTGTGAAATACACATGGAAAAGGAAATTTGATTGTTGTTTCCAGAACTGTTGAGCCTTCCCCATCACCCACCCCTTCATATCAAATGCAAAAGCAATATTCCCATGGCTCTTCCTCTTTTCCTTCATTTCTTGTATTAATTCTGACTATCAGCAAAAACAAGACTCCCCTGTAATTCCCACTACTCAGGCCATGCTCCATACTAATAACTAATAAGCTGTGATATTCCATTTTTCCAGCAATGACTACTTTCTCATTTCTGTAGTATGTCTGCATAGATGTTTTCTCTCCATGATTTCTAGGAAGTCTTTCCAAAGGAAGACAAAGGACTAAGAAACTCTCTCTCAAAAACTTGAGTACAGGACAGGTGGATCGACAGTCAAGTAGTATATCCAGAGCTGAGCAGAAAAAACACGTTGCTTTCATACTAGTGCATTGTTTTAAAAAACCAGCTCCCTCCCCTGTCCTTACATACAATCTCCTCAAACAAGGAAATTATTTGATACTCCAGAATATTCTCTAAAGAGAAACTACAGAGATACCAGTTCATAAGTGACAAAAAGCATGGAAGAAAACCAGCAAGAAAAAAAAATAATCCTCAGGAAAGCCATATTGTATAAAAGCAAGCTCTAAAATTATGCCCCATCATCTAATCTTTCTCTGAAAAGAACTTGAGAGTGAACATGAGCAGTCTAAATTTTGTGATCTCTCTGATTTTCTCACTACAGATAAAACATGCTAGCAAGCTGGGAACACTGTGTCTGAAAATCTATAACTGGATTAAAACCAGAACCATTTATTTTAACCAAAAAACCCCTATCTATACTCTTAGAGTAAATATGATAGATTTTATACTAACAATTTGTACTGATTTAAAGACGTGATTTCTTTCGTGTTTGCTAGGAAATGAATACGACATAAAACGTATATGTGTGCTAAAGTATTTTTTTACCGACAAAGTTTTTTACTGAACAGTACAATCTTTCCTTCGTACATCTGAAGCTGGTCCGTGTATCTAAACTTACTCTACAAGCTTGAGAAAACAGAGGCTGCCACCTTGTAAAAATGCACACGTGTTGTCATACTTGCCCTGCAACACATACCCTGGGAAGGAATTCAAATCCAGTTAAATCTCTTCCCTACCTCCCAGACAAAAAACACAAAATGTTTTTTAGGCCTGCTGGGCCACAGAGTAACAGGCAGAAGGAAGTAACTGCTTTGTAACTGGAAGAAACACTGGGCAAATCTGTCAAACACACAGCAATAAAGCCACCTAGCTGTATTTCAGAAGTCAAAAAAAAACAATGACACAACATTATCTTTATTACCAAGAGATATCATTCATGAAGAAAAAAAGAAAAAAAAAGTCTACTTATTTTTATGCAACAGTTATGCAAAGAACAGCAAGTAAATCCTTACCAAAAGAACATCAAAAGAGAGGTAGCAGATTTTGTTATAATGAACAATTCTGTCATGCCAAACAGGAAGCTATTCTGTCAACAGTTCAGTTTAAATATTTTTAAAATTGTGCATTTCCCCACAACAGAAAGTTAAGAAAATCACCCAACCACTGTTCCACTTATATTAAAGTCATATAACTCAAAAAATTTTCCTCACTTCTGCAGTCAAATTTTCCCTCCCCATGGGTTTTTATTTGCCAGTTAGAGTAAAAAGACAGTAGGAAAACAAAGAACCCAGTAAAAGTTGGGCAACAGAGTAGAGAGCAGTGTGACTGGAAACAGGATATGTGGATTGATACAAAAGACTCATGCTAGTACCCCAGAGGAAAGAACTCTGTTTGACTTGGATACATCCTTCCTTCCCCTCCCTTATCCTTTCCATCAGATTTTATGATATAGACAATATATACTAAGAAGTGGCGGTTCCCTTTGTTTAGTCTAACTTTTAAAAGTTATCTTTAATGTCTTTTCTGACCATGCTTTTGCATTAGCAGCCATCAGTCACAGTAACTCAGATCAATGTTTGCCTGATCTGAGCAGTGGTCTGGTCTCTGGGTGCTCACTCTGGCAAAGGGCTGCTCTGTGCCCTACATGCGACTAAGGGTGTTTTGTAAGAGGAAGGAAAGAAATTTGGATTTATGGAAAAACATTCTGAATGTGAATCTGCAAACTCTTGTCCTCACTAAAAAATATTTATTAAAGCACCAGCTGGGGAAAAATGAATTTGTTATTTACAGTCAGGTTTTGCTGTTTCTGTTGGACTAACATATCAGAAGGTGGAAATACAGCAATAATACCTAATGACAAAATGCAGGAGGTCTAGCTGTGAAGGGTTACATCATTTACCAACAATGAAAAAATAATGAAATACTACATATAACTTAAGTCTTGTGAACATTTTCAGCCCCTTATATCAGCCTCATTGCTTTATATGCTTTGCTAGTTAAATACCTGATGGATTACACATATGATTACACGTGTATATAAGTACCTGATGGATTACACATATGATTTCTTAAAAAAACAAAAACCAAAAAAACCCCACACACCACAAAACCCAAAAAACAAACCAAAACCACTCGCTGCCCTGAATGACAACATGGTTCACTACAAAGAGTGGAAACAGAATAGTGCCATATTAAAAAAGAAGACTGATAGAAGGAAAGCGATGCTAATTCATTAAAGACAAGAGCTTTAGTTCACCAGACTGTTGTCGTTATGTTTCACCTTCACAGAAGAGTGTTCATTCTTGGTTTTTTATTTATGCACAGAAAGTTTCAACTAATTCAATACGAGGCTGCCTGTTCAAGAGATACCCTATACAAAAATGACTATGGTAAGCAGTCACCAGTTATGTCCAGTTTGTAACTACTGACACACCACATGCACCTTATTTCTATTGCACTGGAAAACTAAGTACAAGGAGTTTAATGTCATGTGAATACCCATGAATAAAACACCTTCCAAACCAGATGTTCCCCCTTTATTGGTGGGCCAGAAAGGTAATACATAAACTGCATGTACCCTCAGTATGACATCTCTGCAGGTTTCTGTGCAGACCTGCAGTGAAAAGTAGTTTGATTATGTTCTGCATGAAGTAAGAAAAAAATACTGCTTTCCATTCTCAGTTACTTCCAGTAATTCTCAATAGATTTAAAGACTCCTCTTACTTAATTCAAAAATATAATTGGCCAAAAAGTATTTCAACATTCCTCATTCATCACAGCCATTAATGATCTTACATATCCCCACAAAATACATTTAAATGATCTTCTTAGTAGGTAATAGGATTACCAGCAGCTCCTAAAGCAGCCTGTTTTGCCAATGGCTTTATTTCAAAGTTATTCTGAGGTACACTTGATTTTTAACTTCCCCCAAAAAGTGGCACTTTGACATAAAATGAAAAAAAGAGGATTTTTTGAAAAAATTAAACGCAAGAGTTAACATAGGTTTTCTCTATTGTGTCCTAGGTGTATTAGTTCAGCATGAGCTAACTCAGTATTACCACTCCTTCCAGAGAGCACATGCCATCAGGGGAAAAATAATACTGTACCTTCTCCACCATCAACTTGGGATTCCTGCTTATTCATTTCTGTTAAAGCTCAGTTACTGATTCAGGAGGTGGTGAGATATATCACTGGGAGATCTTGCTTCTTGACACTAACTGTCCTTTTTACCATCCTCTGAGCATACCTCAGCAGAGCAGAGGAAAAACAGGTTAGATGAGAACTGGGTC
Source organism: Nycticryphes semicollaris (assembly GCA_013400055.1). Lineage (NCBI taxonomy): Eukaryota > Metazoa > Chordata > Aves > Charadriiformes > Rostratulidae > Nycticryphes > Nycticryphes semicollaris. The sequence goes on along the minus strand of VXBJ01002547.1, from coordinate 8,927 downwards.
TGTCTTCAGAGAGCTGGAGGATGAAAACTGCAGGGATGAAGAACTAACTCCCAGCAAAGGACAGCTCTTGGATCCCATTGTGCCATTAAACCAATTCTAGCATGTATGTCTAATGTAACATCCTTTACTACATCAAAATGGTTTGGGATTTGGATGCAGGACACAAGGCTGAAAAGGAACAGGCAAGGAAATATTCAAAGGAAGTGAGTACTAAGTTTCTGGTTTCCCTTTTTCTGTTCAATAGTAACACCAGCAGTCTTGACCCCTGGCTGTGAGCCATCTAGGAGATATCAAACAGTTTAAGACATCAGCCTAAATCTGGTTTTTGTCAGGATAGTTTTGATATTTACCATTTTGGCCCAAATATAGAAGGCTATGCTTAGACATGTAAGCCCTCATCATTCTTGAGCATATAGATGGTGCTTCACAAGAATTTCCCTCTAAGAAATCAGTGGTGTCCCTTGGCAACTTGAACTGCGCTTATAAAAGTATGGTGCTTTTAGGGATGGATTCCTGGTCAGCAGCTAAGGGTCTCAGCAAACAGTCACACTCTTCCTTCCCCTCCCGCTTTTCTCACCTTCTCCAAGATGCGGCTCCTAACCTTGGCAAAGGGAGAATATCCTACATGGGAAGGTACAGACATATGGTGAAAGGCACAATTCACGCAAGTCATAAATTATTTTCCCTCTGACTTGCTAGTTCTCCAGGAGGAAAACACTCATCTACCATCTTGCAGTAGTACTGACAGACAAAAGTGGGTGGATTCTTGAGATGGAGCTACATTTTCCCTGCCAGTGATCAGGAACAGCTTTCCTTGTATAGCTCAACATGACTTCAAGGGATAAAAAGATCCGTGAAAGGCAAGATTTACTGGATAATTAAACCAACAATTTCTAGAACACTGACGAGAGCTCTTATCCAGCTCCCTGAGGATACCACATCATTTGAAAAGGAATCACTTAAAATACTTATCTTTTAGATTTGCAGGGAAGACCAGCATGAGTTGCAATGCAAACCCAGAAATGTTATTCTCTCCATTTTTAGACAAATATCAGATTTAATATATTAATATACTGGTGATTTTTTTTTAATATAATGTCTTACTTTGCTCTTTCTGTCCATCCAGTTTTATCATCAAGCTTTTTGGTGGTGGTGGTGGTTTTTTCACATAAAAGAAAGAAGATTGCCTTTTATCTACTGGAAACTGGAAAAGCTGTTCTCAAAAGATTTTTTACTATGATTTTTTATAAAAATTAAATGGAACCTGCATGCCTTCCTGAATAGGAAAGGTTATTTTTCTGTGTTCTGTCAGAGAAAATAAATCTTTCACTTCCAGGGGAATAGACGACAAGAGACTAACCAGCAAAACCACATATGAAATAGTATATATCACTGAGAAAATAACGTCTCCTCACTCAGGCCTGCTTTGTGCCACATTTTAGAATGCATAACAAGAAGAAGAAACTAGTTTTCCCTGTAGCTGCAAAATAGACACCCAGGTTTTTGGATGGTGCTGCTAACTAGCAGCAGTCTTTCAGCACCAGATTATCAATTTCAGCACAGAATTACCTTTAACAGCCAAGATTTACACCGCAAGCAAAGGATAGCTGAAATTTTGGCTCCCTGGATTCATTACTACGATAGCCTGGGCGCAGAAGGAAGTCCTTCCCAAAGAAGTTTAATTCAGACTAATAACATATTGAGGCAAGACTGCTCTTGACTGGGGCTGTTTAATAGTGGATGTAAATCAAGATGCCAAGGCAGCCTATACCTTGCACCATTCTAGGTATGGAGTACTGGAGACCTGACCGTTCCAGTGAAGTCAGCAGGAGTTCAGAGAGGAACAGAACACACACTGACCTGCTTATGATTTGGGCATGTCACTGACTGCAGAAGAAAGTAATATTTAGCTACAAGAGTGATGATGTTTAATCCCCTAAGCAGAGTATATTAGAGTAGTAATTATTATTAGTATTGTTACTACTACAATAAAGTAGCAAGAGTAATATGACCATCAAGAAAGAGCTTTTATAAAATTATCAGTGAAGGCTGGAATTTATTAAAAAAAAATAGATTCAAATATAGTCACTTCTCAACTATACACAGAGAGGTTCTGAAGGCTCCACCTTCCTTCTCCACTACTGGTAGAAACAGAACCCCTGAAGCAAAGTGTGTACTGAGTCCAGCTCTCTTCACAGATCTATCCAAAAGATTTTCAGAAGTGAATAGCCCGCATTCCCTGGATCTGATGCCATCCCATGTTTGTTTTCTGTTACTTCTACCCCCTCCCCTATCATCTTCCCACAAGCAAAAGCAGGCTGTGTATAGAAACTTGGGGGACGGGAGGGGTGTCATCAGAGTCAGTCATTTGTCTTGAGAAGCACCTGCTTTAGGGCTGACAGCGGTAGAAATGAGGATCCAAGAGGTATTGAAAGTGACTGATATGCATCATAGGGGGTTTTTTGTGCTGTCTTCGCAACAGTCATACTGACAAGCTCCTCTAACTACAGTCATAGTAGGCTTATTCCCTAGGAGAGCTGGCAGCCTCATCAGCCACTTATGCATCTGATGAAAGCCAAGCAAGATGACATAAGCAGAGCAAGAGGTGATAATTTTGTTGGAGATGGCAGTGAGATGAAAATCACTAGTAATGCTGCAACTCCGAGTCTGCTGCTTGTGTAAGGATAAAGCTACTTCCCTGCCCAAACTGAAAGAACAAACCAAATTCTGTATCTATGCCCAAATACTCTTGCCATTACACCGACTACAGTTCAAACAAGAACACCACTGCATTCTTAAAAAGGCAATCAAAAACAAATTTGCAGAGCACAGAAGGAGGGGCGCTGTGATGCTCTATGGCCAATAAATAATCAGATGCTACTGAAACAGCAGAAAATACAGTAGGTTTCATTTCAAAACACAAAGGAACGCCCTCAAAAGACTACTTAGTTCATAAGTGACCCCAGGAAAATATAGGGCTATAGAAAAGAAACACGCCATTCCAAAATCTGCACTGTACAGAATAGGTATCTGTTTCAGAATATGCTCTGATGACAATAAAATACATGCTTGAAAAGGCTGTAGCATGAGTCCTCTTATCTCCATGCAGTGCAGTACCGGACTGCATATAGCTTCTATACAAGGAATAGATACCTGACAGAAAATAATAGTATCTGTGAATAACAGTCTCTCGAAGATTTCTTTTAAGTATTTTTTTGGTTTGTAAATTATTTCAAGTGTTTGTTACATATTAATAGCCTTACCATTCCCCTTCCCTGTTTCCTCCAAAAAGCCTCAAATCATTGCTTATACTCTTTACAGAGTAAAATTCCATGCTTGTCTTTCCCCAGCACCTGAAAAATAAGGCTGTTCTCTCTGAAATATAACACTTTGCTCTTCTGCCAACAAGGAAGCCATCAACCACCAGTCAGTTTTTCAGGTTCCCTTGGCTCATTTACCAAATCTAGACTGGTACTTCGCCGTCTTAATTTCTCTCTTGAAAAGCAGTTTCATCTGTGAAGTACTACAGACATTTCATTGCTACAGACAACTAGCTGCAATTTATGGATAGAAAAGACATGCTCTTTTGTGAAGAAATAATGTGTTTTTAATATTTTACTCATTCTTGCCTTGAATGCTAGCTGAAGACAGAACATCCTTCTCCACTTAGCAGCACTGATTTTCTTCACCAGCTTTGCCTCATTTTTTAAACAGGATGGTAATATAGAACATGGAGACAAAAGAAAAATAGCAGTAAGTATGTAGAAACAGAAAATGGGTAACATCACAAAAGGAAGAGAGAGTTGAATGTGCTATATAGGCACCATCCAAGAACACTGAAGGAACTAGCACATTATTTTTATTGAAGCTCTGGTGAGAAATTGTCACAAATGTACCAAGATGGGTGGCACTATTAGTTCAGTGCCTCCTTTTAAAGGGGCGATTGATTTAAGGAACATCAGATCCACAGGCTTGACCTCAACAGTAAGTATAGGTCAAAAACAATTCTCAAGGAAAGATGACAGACAATATGTGACAGCATCAGAAAGGTAAATAACCCCAAACAAATCTTTCATGCAATAACTGATGGTTAAAAAGAAAACACAGGATACTTTATCCATGACGATAAATGGGGAATTACTAGTTCAGACAAGGATTTTATAGGTACTGTAGGAACATTAAAGAACCTGAAAGGAAGCCATATCAGGTTATCCTTGAAAGGCAAGCCAATGGGCTGAAAGTAGGGGGCAACCAAACCTATAGCTTGAATTATTTATTCCTAATAACTTCAATTCATACAGTAGTCTGTCAGGGTTGATCACTATGCTCACTCCAGCAGTATCAAGGCTGCCATTAGACTGAATTACAACAGTAAAGTATAAGAATCCTCATTATGAGTCAAACCATGCTCCACTAACCTATGATATGACAAAAGAAAAACAAGCAATCCAGTACAATCAATATCCACATTGTCTGTCCCCATGTGTTGTCCTCACAGGAGGACACTGTGGGAGGAACCAAACCAGGCCAGACAAGGTGTGAGAATTCTGATCTAGGGGTCATTACTATAACATCCATTCTTCTTCCAACAATGCAGCCTACTAAGAAGCATTTCACACATCACAATTCTTTATTAGTCCTTGCATCTGATATTGATACTGAAGAGTCAACTTCACCTTTTTCCTTACTGGACTTTCATCATTAACTGCTCAACTCACCGAGATAGCACTTTGCCATTAACTCTGTTGCTAGCAGTTGCATATACTTTAAAAAAAATAACAACAAACAAGCACCATTCATAGTATGTTTCTACAAATTTTGCTGAAAAATCAAGCTCAGATCACAAGGTGAGGCACTTTGTATGCTTCACTGCTTTGACTCAAGGCCATTTATCTGTATTTACTTCACAGCAACATTTAAGCCTCACTTTAAAAGGGTGGAGAGAGACAGAGGACTGAAGATCTCTGTATGCTAGATGTCATTACTGGCACTGGAACTAATAACTATAAAATGGCCATGAGTACCTTTAGGCTGGAAATTATTAGGTTCATAGCTAGCACAGAAATTATTTTTGAACTAGGCTGTCAGCAGAGGTTTTGTCCTCAGTACTCTCTAACACTTGCATGCTAGAGCACAGTCAGTTTATTAATCAAATTATATGTCATGATCACCTTTACAATACGGGCTTAGACCTGATGATACAGAAAGTTCTATGGGCTTCAGCCTCCTCTCCTTCAATTTCAAGAATTGTCCTCTGTTTCCCTGGTTTTCATAGTTCTGATCCTCAAACATCCACTCATTTACTCTGTTCTGACAGTGTAAAAGAATCCTGAAGGTCAGATTTGATGATCATTCAGGCAACCAAAGTAGTAATAAGATGACTTTAAACAGATGAAAAAAAAACAAAAAACCACCAATTCACTCTGTATTCACTTGTACCTTCTGTCTTCAGTCTTTCAAGCTTAACTCAGCTCTTTTCTTTTTCATCTGAACTTTTCAAGTTTTATTTACATTTTTCCACTACTGAGCAGCTGTAGATTATAAAATAGCTATTGCTCTTCAGTTCAAACCTGCACTGGTATGAATTCTGGCCTCCTGCCCTGTGCTGTGCTACCATCCTCCATTGCAAGCGTATACCCATTTCAATTAACGTTAGATTATCGTTGCTCTCAAGGAAGACAGTACTACTTGTCTATAGTATCTCAATATGTCTTTTTGCACTACTGCATCACCTTTTTCAGAATGCAGAAACCAAGCATGCACACTGCTTCATTAATCTGTTGTTCATCTCATGTCATGCCAGCAAGGTTTCAGCACAAACCCCAAGTAAAAGACAACTCTGCAGGCACATAATCAATTGCTCTACCTGGTGTGATTATCACAGCCAACCTTCCTTCCTGAAATGTTTTACACATGCATTGTATAATAGTGAGGCAGAACAACAATAATAACATTATTATTCTACCTAAAGCACTCAGCACTCTATAGGAAAAGCAAGTAACTGTGAGTACCGAATTATGAACATCTGGACTCTTTCTACACTGCATGCAGTACCAAATCTTCATGTCAGACAAGCTAGAACCAACACTTCTTTCAACTTCCACATGATGCAGACTTGATTCTGTCTGGCAGTTTCACCCCAAACCTCTCTAACCTCTCCTTGCTTGCCAAGCAGGGAGAAGTGCACTTCAACCCTCTAGAGACCACCAGAGGAGGAAAACAAAAAAAAATAAGGACTTATTTCAGACATAACTTTCTCGAAGTACGTAGGTACCCAGAAACAGAAAGAAGCCATCCTAGAGAGAAGTATGACAGGCAGGAAAAAGAAACAAAGCAAGGACAGCAACAAAGTTGGTCCAGGACAAGAGAAAGAAAGGCTACAGACACCAATTTTATTATCAAGAGAGACATTAAGAATTCTCCAGGTGAATTAAGGTGTACGGGTGCTACTCTGCTGTGTAGCAAACCTCACCGAATACCATCAGCATATATACCAATAAAATAAAATATTAAAACTAATGACTGTGCATCTAAATCCATTCCAAACACTTAAAACACCCTGGACCGTGCTAACAAAACACAGACCACTGGTAAGAGCATTGTTAGAGACAACATTCTTCTATCTACCTTCGCCAACAGTAAGCTTGATTTCCAGGCAGTCTTCCCACGAGACTACCTGAGAAGCAGGACTTTTAAACCATATTGATCTAACCACTGTGATACGTGCAAGCATGCACTCATTTGGCAATGACAACATCACAAGGTAAACATTATCTGGTGACATTGTCCAAAATCTTCACCCCTGTAAACAACAGCAATATTCATAGCAACTGCCTACACACTTAGCAAACACCTGCAAAAAGTGGAAGAATAAGAGCAATAGCAGTACTGCAACCTGCACCATACACCTGTGTTTATGCAATACATAAGCCAGCAAATTCATACTGATGCCATTCCTCAATTTGTAAAAAAAGCTTTGATTGCTTCAATAACATAGAACACTACTAAAAATAGCATGGCAACATCAGAAGAATTAGGGTCAATAAATCAGGCATTAACAGAGTGAAAAGGAACGTGACTGAAAAAAGCTAATCCTATAAAAAGGAAGTACCTTTGGCCAAGCAGAAACACCTCTCTTTATTTCTGCCAAAGGCAATGCCAATCCATAAAACTATTGTAGAACTCTGGGTTAGCTCAATGACCTGGAAGAGTTTAACCAGAGGGCTGTAACGAGGGGCTGACAACAGTGATGCTGATACTTCTGAACTCCGGTGTGTTTTCATAAGCGTTTTTTTCTAGATCTGGAAAGGGCTTTCAAAGTGACCTTCGTCATCCTGACCTACTGCCATTTTGTTCATATAGTGTAGCAGTCTTGGAGTGCACCTCATGAATGCCTTTCAGAAAATCCACAAAAGTATGCACTACAGACCCTTTACTTAAGGCTAGTGGGTGCTAAATCCACAGGACTGGACCAAACTAGAGTTACCCTGGGTTAAAAAAAAAAAAAAAAAGAAAGAAAGAAAAAAAAAAGCTAAAATAACTTCACATATCTAGTCAGTTGTTGACTGGAGAGTCTGCACCTAAGGCTTTGTAGTTCCAACACAGGGAACTGAACCTGACTTTTAGAAGTCTATTTGACAATATAGAAATGCAGTATACTAAAAATCTAACTTGAAAAAAAAGCAAATATAACAGAGGAGGAAATGGAAAGAAGATGAATGGAAAAGGAACATGAATTAGGGCAGAAGCACAGAAAATAGTTTCCAAGCATGTTTTAATATGAGAAAAATGACCATCTCTGCACAAAGGAGGAGCTGTCATTTGAAACTTTCAGGCAAAGCAGTAACAAAAGACAGAAAGAGCTTTTCAGTATTTTATATAAATCTCACCCTGTAATAGAAACAGAAAGTTCGGAAGTAGCCACTTGATTAGGAGAGGAAGCACAAACTAAATTCCACTGGAGGGGAGGGATGCTATTGTCTATGCAAGGCCAGCTCTTCTGACATACCCAAGAGGGCTAACAGCAAAGTAAGCTGAGGGACTGTTCCGAGCAGTCTCCAAGAAACAAAAGAAACTATTTCTTAACCTTTATCTCAGGAAACTTAACCTTTATCTTGAGTTCTTCCACAATATACCTCTACTCAGCACACCAGAGTGAGAAGACTGCTTTTCCTGGCCCATTCTGATAGGGTTCAGCATGCTTCCTGGAGCAACAATTAAGAAAACGATGCTTCCAAACATAAATAGTTGGTTTCAGACACTGAGAAAACTACTTGCTGTTCTTCATGTGTAGTCACTAAATCTTTTCCACTTTTTTTGTTTAACTCTAAGGATGATCAAACGTGAGATCAGGCTGCCCAGAGAGGTTGCAGAGCATCCATTTTTGGAGCTTTTCAAAACCTGACCGGACATGGCCCTGGGCAAATCTGCTTCAGCTGACCCTGCTTTGAGCAGGTGAGTTGGATTGACTGTCTCCAGAGGTACCTTCCAACCTGAGACTTTTTGTGATTTTGTGACACCAAACCAGTTTTTACATCTCAGGTCTCCAAACTGAAAAGTACAAAAAAAAAAAAAAAAAAGAAATCCATTAACTCTGATGATAGGCTTAAACTAAATGTTAATAAATGACTGTCAGACATTTCTCATTCTCCAACAGTTTAATTTCTCTGTTAAGCTCAAAACCAAGTGACAACTAAGATGGGAGAAACGCAATCAAGCAGAATTGTTGATTTCAGTACCTCAATTTAAGCAAACTTGTCTAAACAGACTCATAGCAAATTCTGATTTAAACAGCATGGACTGAAGATACTTCCTTGCTTTAGCTATCAAGTATGGAAAACCAGGACAAGTACTTTTCAGGTCAGCAACTAGAAAACACAGTAAGTGAAGGAGGTGATCCGATCGGATCGGCCCCGGGAGGACCCGCA
>VXBJ01002544.1:77856-118675 GCA_013400055.1 Nycticryphes semicollaris | reverse complement strand
CTCCAGGCTGAACAACCCAGTGGAACAGACAGCAAACACAGCGATCTCACATCCCTGCAGCCTGTTCCTCGTGGGAAAGTCTGTTGGGATTTCACAGGGACTGAGCTGCAGTGAGCTGTGCTGGACAATCGCAGCAACAAAACACATTTCCCTGTGTTCTATTAGCTGTACCGGGGAGTTTGGTAGCAGGGGTGCAATTGCCTGTCTGCTTTTCTGCAAGGACACGCGTAAATATCTTAGAATCATAGAATGTCAGGTTGAAGGGACCTCAAGGATTATCCGGTCCAACCATTCATGGCAAAAGCATCATTTAGACAAGAGGGCCCAGAACCCTGTCTGGCTGAATCTTAAAAGCATCCAGTGTTGGAGAAGTCCAATGTTGGGGAAAAAATGTCTACATAAGTGCTGTTGTTCCTGTTCCACTTGACGTGAGCTGTTTCAGGCACGTTTTGCCCACCAAGGCCCGAGCACAGCAGTCCTGTGCCTGGTCCCTTTGCAGGGCCACGCCATGCTGGAGCAGGAGCTGCTGCTGTCCCTTTTCAACCTCATTCAGGCAGGGGACACCAAGACTCACCCAGCTTGGGGACACCAGGACCCATCACACACCCCACAGGCGGTCAGCCCCTCCAAATTCCCCACAGGAGAGTCCCCTCCCCACCACTGTCCCGAGACTTGAGCTGTGCCTGTGCCCACCACACTGGGGGTCAGTAGGGGTGAGCCTGTGGTACCTGGCCACAGGATGGGTGAGTTTCCACGTTTTGGCTTGTTCTGTCCAAAAACATCAAACAGAATGGAAACGGTAATACTTTTTTCTTTTCATTTGTCCCAAGTTTAGCCATCTTTATATTTTTCTAAGTGTTTACTATAACTCCATTTGCATTCTGAGGCCCTGGCTCTGCCAGGAGGTGGATTTGTGGGCTCTCCCAGGTGGTGGCTGGTGCCACTTTCCAGTGCTTCGGTTCAAGTGGGTCAGATTGTTTTTGCAAAAGTTACTTTAAAGAGAGATCTGAGCTCTACAGCTGGGGGTGAGTGTGTGTGTGTGGAGCTGCAGTAGCTTATTTCCCCACACAAACAATGTCAGAATCTGCCATTGGCCCTCCATGACCCACCAGCACTCAGCATCCCGACTCCTTATTTTCCCAATTATTGCACTGATTTGTGCATCCTGCGGGTGGAACTTGTGGCTTTGGAAATGGTGTTCAATCACCTGCCTGGGACACTGAGGATTTCTGCTGTTTGTTTAGACCTTCCTGATGGCCAGGTCCAACAAGTGATTCCCACCCCACAGAGGCTGCCTGGGGTGGAAGAAGCTGATGATCCTGAGGACAGATGTTTTAAAATGCTTGAAAAGATCTTGGAATGCTAAGTAGATCGCAAGGAGTATAAGCAGATGATGCTACAGTGGAGTTCTACGAGCCAGGAGAGGTTGTGGCTCTAAGCTGTGTGGCCCTTGGCAAGCCTCCTCCTGCATGGACAGGTTTCTCAAAGGCCTGAAGGTGATTTGGTCCATAAGTGACTTAAAAATCCATTTGGGCCGGCATCACCTATGCTGTCGTGGTCCCTGATGCCCATGACCGGTGAGCTCAGTGAGGGTGGGCAGGAGATGCTGTGGGACTGCCTGTATCACATACCCACCACAGGAATTCTCCTCCCACCTTCCAACCCCTCTGTCCTCTCCCAAGCCTGTGGGAAGCTCAGCAATCCGTGTCTCCTGGAAAGGAGTTGGGCAGAGTGGCTGCCTTGGGTGAAATCAGGTGTTTCAGCTGGCTGGGACTGGAGCTTTTCTGGAGGGTCCCTGCTTTTTAGCTCGGTTTTTGAACAGGAAGGAAAGAAGAGCCAGGCTAAGAACATGCAGCTTAACCATGTACTTGGAGATGGACATTTGCTCTATTTTCCACCTGAATAAATTTAAAGGCACAGCTTAAATTAACATGTCAAATCTTCATTTGAAATGTAATCTACTGTCATGTGGGTGCTATCGGATCTGTTAATAATTAGAACCTGGCACCTCGGCTTAAGCGCAGCCACTAATTCAGTCACGGTGATCAGCTGGCTGGAAACAGGGGCACTGGAGTGCTGACAGCAGAGCTTTTATATATGTTTAAACAGATTTGTTTATCTCTTCCTTAATTAAAGCGAATGTGATTTAGGCACCTCGCTCCCTTTTATGCCTTTGGAAATGTTCTCCTTTAGACGCAGCGTTAGCTCCATAACAGAGACTGATGATATGGCAATTGATTTAGTAGAATTGGAATTAAACCAAAGGATTTAAGGGCATTTCTCTCTTTTTCTCCTCTCTGGGTTCCTGGCTTGTAGCCCCCTGGCTCTCCTGGCAGAGCCACTAAAGTTGCGGGATGGAGGATCCATCACAGAGCTGCTGGTGATTTCCCCGGGTTCCCCAGGAGAAGCAGGAGAAGGTTCCTGCTGAATAAGTCCCTGTTCCCGCAGCTCAGCTCCGGGTGGCACAAACCCGAGGGAGCTGTGAACTGCTTCCACCAGGCAGGCGGGAGAAGTGCCGTAAGAGCAATGCACAATTATTCCACAGAAAATCATAATGAGCATAATTCAGAATAAATTCCAGCTTTGCTCTGAACCCTGAGCCCAGTAATTAGACAATCTCTCAATTTTTTGTAAAGAAGTCTGTACCTATTGGGTTTTTAAATAGTACTGTAAGTAACGTAAAATAATTGTTTTGAAAATGCAGCTGTGCTGCTGTGAGCTTTCCCTCCAGGAGGGCTCCAGCTTGGCCAGGACGGCTGGAGGCATCTCTGGTAGGTTTGCAAAGACACCATCATGCTGGGGGTGTCCTCGGATGGGCAGAAGGAGAGGGAATGCAAAGCCCTAAGTACGAAGTGTGAAAAAACCCAACAAGTGCTTCATTTCTGCCCGAGCATCAGAAGGTGTGTGGGAGGAGGGTGGGAGTGTGTGGACTGAGTCACGGAACATCACTGCCTGTGTTTGGGTTTTATTTTAATTACCCACAGTGGCGGTTTCCAGGAGACGTCCCACCTTTGTGCTCCTCCCAGCACTGCCCTTGGGGCGCCGGGGGTAGGAGGATGGATGAGGGACTGTTCTCTGCTGGGAAGAAAGTGCCCCAGGTTTGTGCCATCCCAACATGGATGGCAGCACCCCAGGGATGCCTTTCGTTACGAGAACCACGGGGTCACCGAGAAACCCATTCAGCAACATGTTTCTGTATTCAAGATGCTGAAAACTATGGTGGCTGACTCTTCCCTTTGCTTTCTCTGACACACCAGTCCCCCCACAGTCGTGTGAGGGCTGGGTCTCAGGCTGCAACCCAGGTCTCAGCATCTGCACGGGGACCAGTGAGGGAACTGGGATGTGGGAGCACCCACAGCCCCCGACAGCCCCTCTCGTGATGGGGCTCCTTGCTGGGCCTTCGCTTCTGTGAGCTCTCTGCCAGCTCTGTAGATTCTGGAAATCCCTTTTCAGCTTCAGCTCAAAAGGTGCAGACCAGTGTCCCAACTGCTGCAGGACCATCTGCTCCCACATGGACCCACATCCCTCACTCTGTTAGGGGCCCACATTCTTCTTCTCTATCAGGGACCCACGTCCCTCCTCTCCAACAGGGACGCACATCCCTCATTCCTACGGGAACCCACATCCCTCACTCCCTCAGGGACCCACAGTTCTGGCACCAGCAGGGACCTCTCTCCCTGGGGAGGTGCCGGCAGGGTGATCCCTGCCCCATACATGGAGCTGCCCCACAACTCCTGTGGAGAAGGGGCTGCCAATTTCTGCAGCAGCATCTGATGCTGCCCCTTCTCAGCTTCCATGGAGAAATGTGGCAGGACGTGCTCTCCCTTTGCCTGGCTTTCCCCTTAGCCCTTCGCTGAGAACCAGCAGGAGCTGTGGGGAAAACCAACAGCTCTCACAGCGGCAACTTCTGGCTTTTAGGGGCCGAGCTGCAGAGGAGAAATGATGCTTTTGTTCAAAAAGCACCATTAAAAAGCCAGATTAGTTCTTTCAGGCTGCAAAGTCAAACACTTTAAACTTTGGAAATATCAGAGAGACTTTTCCTCTTGGTGGGGGGACCACCAAGGCACCTCATTTCAGCATGGGGGGAAGGGGAGAAATTATTAGTTGGGATCGCTAAGTCTGGGGAGAGACTCAGAAATTTGTACCAACGGGCAGCATGGAGCATTATTAGCTCCAAATTCACCTCATTCAGGGTGCTTAGGAGGTCGGGCAACAAATCCAGACTTGGAGAGGTCTAAATGGTCTAAAAACACAGCTGACAACTCAGTGTCGTGCTATCACCTTTAAAATAAAAGTGCTTGATTTCTGAGATAACCTCCTGGGCTGGGGGTGGTGACTGACCTGAATGCTGGATGCTGACACCGAATTTATGGCATGTGTCCCCAGACGTCCCAGCTACGTGGAGGGAGATGTCGCCAAGAGCCAGCTGAACCTCTGCTCTGTGGTGTCTCCGGCTGAGGCTTTTGCTGCCAATTCCTTGGGCTGAGCCTCATTTTACCAGCATTTGCTTAAGCTCATCTTTCCTCCCTCACCCTGGTTTCTGCTGGGAAGTGCGTGATCCCTCATGTGAAGGGGCTGAGACCTCCATGCCACCCACTGCTGGCATCCTGGGCAGACCCCACAGCACCCCCAGCACCGGCCACAGGGATGCTCCTGCCCCTTCCCCTTCTCCCTGAGCCCGGCACATTGCACCCAGGGCTGAGCAGGGCACGATGGCAGCGTGGTCCCCCCCCTACCAGAAGGATCTGGGGGGTGATGGGTGGCACAAAGATGGCACTGGCTGCCCACCAGCGCCGCTGCCAGCAGCCTCCCAGCATGGAACCAGCCCACCATATGGTGAGTAGGTACCACGGCGTCTGAGCGGGGCGGGGGGCAGCCGTGCGGGACCGTGTACCACCCCATCATCCCATGAGCTCGCGAAGGGAGGAAGGATTCCAGGCCCAGAATATCAGCACGAGGCTGCCCTGGGTTTGTGCCCATATGGCAGGGAAGATGCACTGGTGTGAGTCATTGAGAAATGTCATAAAAATAGGCGCTGCTGCGGTGTGAAGGAAATAGCAGGTACTAATTAACGAGGGTGCTCTCCCTGGCCCCCGGGGAGCAGCCGGGATGGCCCAGGGCGCTGCCGAGGTGCAGGGCAGCAGAGAGACTGTTCCCAGCAGTGGTGTGTCAGGGGGGGATGGCAGAAAGGTTGGGAAACCCTNTTATTTTTTTTAATATATATTTCTATTCCACAGGAATTAAATTAATTTTAGAAATGGCACTATAACTATTTTCCTGCCTCAGGGACCATTTGTTTTAAAATCATTAAAGATTTTTATATGACACTGCACTGACATTTGATGTGAATAAATTAAGGGAATTAGTATAAAACCACATTCTTTCTTTGTGGGCTTCCCAGCACATATCTGCACACAAGTGCGCCTGGCCAGGGCAGCCAGTGTAAAGGAAAGGCTGTCTCTGTGTGTCCCCAAAAGGATGGAAACTCAGCGTTGGGTTGGTGTCCCCTCAGTGGGGGCAAACCCCCATGGGCAGGCACCCTGCTGTGCTGCAGGAGTGCGGCCACGGCAGGGGGACGCTCCCAAATGGAGACCCTGTCACCACATCCCACCTCCTCCCTCTGGCTCGGTGGGTCTGACCCAGCTCTGGAGCCAGAGCATCCCTGTCGGGATGTCCTTGGGCGCAGGCTGCAGGGCTGGCCCCAGGGACCTGCTCCTTTTGCTTTCTCCTGCTCCATGTGCCCTGGGACCTACTGATGGCTCCCATTGGAGTGGGACCAGGCATTTCCCCACACTCTGCAGTGGGACACACAGCCCCAGCTCCAGCACACTTGTCTGAACTGCTGCAATCACTCAGTGCTGCCTGGGGGACTTAAACCAGCCATTTATTTTAATTTAGGAAGGGGACTGGTGCCTGCCTGAAGCCTTCGTGGTGCTGTCAGCCACTAGAAGGTGTGCTTCACGCATGCAAACCGGGAAATCATTTGTAGACAAACCATACCCTGCTCCAGCCTGCGGTGTAGCTTGATCTGAAGAGCTCGATCTGACTATCACCTGGATTCAGACTCCAGGTAAGAAGTATTAAAACTTTATTTGTTTGACTTTTTAGCAGAACACTTGGTGCTCGTGGAGTTTAACTCTTGGGATGAATCCTCCTGGGTGCAGCCGGTGGGAAGGTCACTGCTGAGCCGCTCTCCAGCTCCAGCTTTGCCTGGGTCTCCTGAAAGAGCTTTATTTCCTACAACCCCATAATTCCTGGCCACGGTGTAATTGCCTTGAGCACATTACTGAAACCAGCCGGGGAAATTAAAAGCCTCAGAAGGTATGTTAAAAGAGAGTGTACTTTTTTTGTGTGTGTTCTAACCCCACCATGTGATATTTAAGTGAATCGCATTATCCCCGTGTTATTTTGCTCCAGAGACACTTGTGCCCAGGAAGGCTGCAGCCCTGCACAAGCCCCCCTCTTGCCCCAGCGCAGAGCTTGGGGGTCCCAGCCATGGGGCTGGATGCAATGCAGAGCTGTGGAACAAACCTGGGGGAGAGGATGTGCTGCAGTGGAGCATCACGCAGCTTCCCTGGCCCTGTGTCCCCACCAGCCCAGGCCACTGCACCTCCCTTAACCCCGTGCCATCCTCTGGTCGCCCCCCAGGAATCCCCCTGCTGCCTCGCACTGTTCCCTCCCTGCCCCCCCCCCCCAGCCCCGCTGTCAGAACATGCTGAGAAAAGTGGGCAGAGAGAGCCTGTGCCTTCACTTTTGCTCTCCAAAGCTGCTGGAGGGGACCAGGCGCTTCCCACTGAAACCATCGGCAAATTCTCAGCCCCATCAGCTCTGGGGGAGCAGATAATGGGAAGGTGCTTAATGAAATGCCAGCGTATGCAATGCCATTAAGGACAGATTAATGCAGTAGACTCAGCACGGAGGTACACCTTAAAACCATTCAGGAAATGAGGTTAGTGCAGGGGGCACAGGTTTTTCTGGCAGGAGCAGGTGGAAATCCTGACCTGACGCAGCCCCTAAAGGACAGGTTTGAAGGGACCTGGAAAGCTGCTGACCTGAACCCCTCCGCTCGTACCCTGTATGTTCTTGTCTTCATACAGCAATGGCCACTGGTGGCCAAGGAGGTCAATGGTGTCCTGGTGGGCATTAAGAAGAGCATGGTCAGAAGGTGGAGGGAGGTCATCCTCCCCCTCTGCTCTGCGCTGGGGAGGCCCCATCTGGAGCACTGGGACCAGTTCTGGAGCCCTCGGTTCGAGAAGGCCAGGGAACTGCTGGAGAGGGGACAGCAGAGGAGCACCAAGATGATGAGGGGCCTGGAGCATCTCTGTGATGAGGAAAGACTGAGGGACTTGGGACTTTTCAGACTGGAGAAGAGAAGGCTGAGGGGGGATCTGATCAACTCCTAGAAATCCTTCAAGGGTGGGTGTCAGGAGAAAGGGGCCAGGCTTTTTCCAGTGGTGCCCAGGGACAGGACAAGAGGGAATGGGCAAATACTTGACCATAAGAAGTTCCATCTCAACATGAGGAGGAACTTCTTTGCTGTGAGGGTGTCAGAGCCCTGGCAGAGGCTGCCCAGAGAGGTGGGGGAGTCTCCTTCTCTGGAGACATTCAAACCCCACCTGGACATGTTCTTGTGGGACCTGCTGTGGGTGACCCTGCTCTGGCAGGGGGTTGGACTGGGTGATCTCCAGAGGTCCCTTCTGACCCCAGCCAGCCTGGGGCAGGAGAGGAGGTTTCAGAACCAGCTACTCTCTGCTCTACTGATTTCCCACATTTTTGGTGGGTCTCACGCTGTTTTGTCGAAGCAATCCCCGACAAACGAGGACTGGCTAAAGTGGATTAGTTTATATCGAGTGCTTATCCTTTCTAAATGTCAAGAAAAGGCAGTTTCGTCTTTCTGAGGCATCATGTGACCTGGGCTGTGTCGGTGGGTCTCTGCTCCCTTCCACTTGCCCACCAGCACTGCCGAGGCAGAGGAGGGATCCCTCTGCTGGGAGCCAGGCAGCGCTGGAGCACACAGCACACTCAATATAATACCAATATTTAGCAGGCAGGTTCCTTGTCAGACTTAACTGATAAATATTTCAAAGGAGCGGGACCTCCAAATACAGGACAGTATTTGGCACTAAAGGTTTCAGCAACAAGTGAATCACCATTTCCCCGCTGATGGTAAGAGAACTGGTCTCTCAGACCAAGGAAAGCAGGACTGGGGTGCAGCACAGGGGTGCAGAGGAGCTGCTCGAAGGGAAGAACGGGCAGGACCCAGACTGTGACATCAGATGGACACCTTCCCAACTTGCTGTTCTTGTGAGGGACGCAGGCGCTGCCAGCCCTGGGGCCAGGAGTGCAGGGTGTGGGCACAAGGTGTAGGGTGCGATGTGTATGATGCAGGGCTGCGGGGCACTGGATGCAGGGTGCAAGGTGTTGGATTCAAGAGGCAGTGATGCAGGGTGCATTGTGGATGCAGAGTGCAGGGGTGGAAGCAGAGGTGTAGGATCAAGGATGCAGGTGTGTTGGATGCAGCAGATGCAGGATGCAGGGGTGCAGGAATGCAGGGTGCAGCTGTGCAGGCTACAGGATGCAGGGGTGCAGGATGCAGAGGGGTAGGATGCAGGATGCAGGATGCAGGGTATAGGGTGCGGAGTGTGGGGGTGTAGGATGCAGTATGCAGGGTACAGGATGTAGGCACGTAGGAGGCAGGAGTGCAGGGTGTAGGGGTGCAGGATGTAGGGGTGCAGGGTACAGGATGCTGGATGCAGAGGTGTTGGATATAGGTTGCAGGAGTGCAGGGTGCAGGGGCGGAGGGTACAGGATGCAGAGATGCAGGATGCAGGGGTGTGGGATGCAGGATTCAGGGGTGCAAGATGCAGGATGTAGGGCTCAGGATGCAGGATGTAGGGCACAGGATGCAGGGATGCAGGCTGTGAGTGCCGGGCATGGGCAACCCCACCAGGCTGTATCCGGAGCCGGCAGACCCGGGGGTGGCTGGTGGGACGGTGGCTCACATCCCGTGGAGGGAAGCTGAGTGGTCCCGTGGCTGCCAGTGCTGAGCCTCCTCCTGTCCCTCTGGCCCAACAGGCAAGGCGGCAGCACGGTGGAGGGGACGCTGTGGCTGGGTCACTTCATCCCCCCACATTTTCAGCCCCATCAAGGCCGTCAGGAGGTGATCTTGGCAGATATTGAAACCTAGATAGGAGAGGAAGGAGAAGAGCTCACCAGCTTCCCTTCTGTCACCTCATACTTGTACAGCAAAGTGCTGTTAATAATAATTTAAATGCTTTGGTTGTCAGTCACTGCTCTTTCTTTGTAAATGTTACTCGTTTCATAAATAAATCAAAACCTGCAGACCCTAGGTTTTCAGAAACTTGAATGCTTTTGTTAAAATTGTATGAAGCAAATTCACAAACACATGATTTATATTATCTCAGCATAGCACAGGAGATGATAGAATATACTATTTAAATTAACTTCTCTCCCAACAAATGAAATCAATTCTGTTCTTGGGTTACTTTTCATCTGCCTTTTGTCTTGTTGCTGAATCTTTTCTATTTCTTTCACTCATTCATCTATTGTGCCCTTTCCTTGATCTGATAGCATTAAACATATAATTAAGTCATAAAGGAGGGAACTGATGAGTATAGCAGATGGTAATTGCTTCCTACATTTGAATGAAATGATATGCATTGCTACAATTTACAGCTCTCGCCTCATATTTTATTCAGGAACCTTTTATCTCTTTTCCTGCAGAATTATTCTGCAATAAATTTAGACATCTTATCAATAGCTTGTGTGATAGTAGCAGAAACAGGGAAAAACTGAACTTTGTGCATCTTAATGTTTAAAATAATTTTCTACAATAATTGAATTATCTACCAGCAAATATCATGTGTAGAACCTGACTGCCTTGGCTGTTTTCCCTTTAAAAGCTCGCCCTGTGATTAAAGAGAAAAATTGGCTTGTGTAATTGCAGCTTGTTGAACTGGGAGATGCTGGGAACCTCACAGAGCCCTGTCTCTTTTGGGTGCTTTTGATTTTTCAATGCTCTGAGGCTTTTGCTGAGTCCGAGGTGTCAGAGGAAGGGCGGGCAGGAGCTGGCGGGAAGTCGGTGTGTGCGCCGGAGGTCGAACTGGCAGTAACACGGGAGCTCTTGGTGAACTCCAAATTTCTCCATACTTTAAAAAAAAAAGAAGAGTTCTAACTTATTTTCTCTGCAGAGTGAGGCCACAGAGCTAAAATTTCTAGATTTCATTATTTAGTTGCCAAAATTTCAGGGCTGGAGCAGAGCACAGGCAGGAGGATGCAGAAGCTTCTGTGGCTGTGGATGCTGCGGGGCCTTGTGAAAAGTGGCTTTATTTTTCTGTCTGGGTCTCTAAGGTGAGAGAATTTATCACTCAGGTGGAAAATGGAATAGGCACATGGCAAAAAAAAAAGCAAGTAAAGGAGAAAATGTATGTTTTGGGGAAGAACATGCGTATTCTGATTTTAAAGAGCCAAAGGGATCATGGGAGAAGAGGCACCAGAGCACGATTAAATCAGTTGGTTTTATCTAGCTGGAGAAACTGGAAGAAAAAAGAGGGATATTAAAAATTCAGGACTAGGAGTCCTTGGTTCTGTTCTATTTCTTAGTTTTAATTCCATTCCATTCCATTCTATTTGTTGCTGCCACTTTGGCCTTGGCAATTAAGAACAGAGCTAATTGCCATCCCATGGGGAGGGTGGCACCAGAGGCAGGCTGAGACCTCCTGCAACTCGTGTCACTGTGCTGTGACACCACGCACCCAGAGGCAGGTCAGGGCTGAGGACTCGCGTGTAACTGAGGTCACCATCGCTGGGAGACCCCTCCTGCTTCCCGAAGGGCAAAGGCAGGTCTCACACCAAGGGCACTTCTAATTTTGTTTGTAGAAGCTCAGGCTGCCCTTAGGACTCTGAATGCTTTGTCACACAATGCCCCCCAGGTGCACCTGGAACCATAGCAAAAGCCGAGGGGCCCCATCCCAAACATCCATACCTATTGAGCGCTTCCCTTTGCCCTCTGAGACCGGTGGAAGAACGGCAGAACCCACCCCCTGCCAACTCTATATAATCTCACACTTAAAAACTGAGCTTTTCCAGCCTTTTACATTTGAACTTCAAAATTCAGGTTGCTTTGGGGGAAAAAAAAATAAATAAAAATGTGACTTTGTTTTGGCAGCAAAGGAGTGCAGAAGGATGGCCTGGGTTAGTGCAGTCGAGAGGCTGGTGCCAGTGGTGGGAATCTTCCTGCTCCTGCTGCCTCCTGTTCCTCCCAACCCTGCCTGAGGGTCTGAGACAGAGAAAATCCTCTTCTCATCCCCCTTTGAGTCTGGTATCAGCACCCCCTCCAGCCCAGGCACTTATGTTCCCGAAGCCTGGAATTTAACCAGAAATAGCATGAAAAAGTGGAATAGCAATGCAACACCAGGATAGTGTGGTGGGGCTGATGCTACTGATACCTTGTGGTGGAGCAGGTCATTCTCCCACACAGGCACATCCCAGTGCCATGCAGGGAGGGCATCCTTTTCCTCCTCTCCCTTTTCCTCCTCCCTCCCCTGAATAAGACACTGGAGAATCTCCCAGTCTGTCCCAGCTCACAGGAACCCCCTGGAAGTCCTGTGACAGCAGGGACACCCTCCAGCCTCTCCAAAGGGAGCGAGTAAAGGCATGCAAAAAACCCAGAAAAAAAATCCCATGCAGTTTTGTTGTTCTAAAAATCTCCAGGGAAAAACCAGCTCCATCTTTCCCTTTTCATGGGTGATAGAAGGAGAAATCAGACGGAAATCTTTGTGATGGCCTGGCTGGGAAACAGCACAGGAAGAAAATCCAACCACGGGGAAAATCCGGAGGAGCTCTGCAGGCGGCCGGGTCAGGGAGAGGGAGAAGAATGAGAGCAGGGAGAAGGATGGCTCCTCGTGGTGGGACAAATCCCGGGGGGAAATAAGGCAGCATTTCTGCCCTGGTTTCTCACGATGGAAATGGATGTGGCCACACACAATCGTGTTCCTTTTTTTCACAGGAGAGTGGTATAATAGCATGAAATGCAACAATATTGGCAAGAACCCAGACTTTATGTCATTCCCTTCTCCCCCTCCTCGTCATCTTTTTTATTAGGTTAACAGTGTGATTGATAAAAGCAACTTCACTGCGATCTGCAGGGCGGGCAGAGGTCAGGGCTGTTATTAGACCCGCTCCTGAGGCTGCAAAACGCGCCGGGCTTTGGGCTCACGGGCTGTTCTCTCTGTCTGAAACAGAACAGCAAACTTTGTGCTAAATATTGCCCCAAACAGGTTTCCACCTGGGGAGCTCAGCGAGGGCACAAGGGCCTGGCCAGCCCGGTGGGATGTGGCAGGGGGGAAGTACTGGACTGCTCCATATTGGTCCAGACTGGTGCGGGCAATGAACTATCAGGACAACCCATCTTGGGACAGGGTTGTTTCTGCACTAGGTCAAGGTAAGGACATTTTTAGAGAGATTTGTGAGGCCAGGAGGTACAATCTTGATACAAATGGCTGAGGTTTTTGCTTAAAAATTTCTGTTTCTGTTATATCGTGGTCCCTTCAAATCCACGAAGGTGGGGGTTGGAGATGGATGGAGCCCTGCTGAAGGCTTGTGATTGGAGATGTTGGTAACTCTCCTGTGCTGGTCCAGGGTGGAGGGATGGACCAGGAGAGATTTGCCCTGGTAATCTGGGCTGAGGGGTCGGCTCTTCTTGACTGTGCTTTGCCCCTGCCTCTCGCCTGGGAAGACAACGGGCTCTGTGGAGCCTCTGGTGATGTGCCCATGAGTCAGGCCAGCGCTTGGCTCTTCCATCCTCACAGAGTCAGTGCTGCCTTTCAGTGCCTTTTCTCAGGATTTGAGCTTTCAGCACCCAAGCAGGCGCTAAAAAACACACAAAATGTTTCACAGCTAGTTATGCCCTTAAAATGTGCTTTTTGCCACATTTAGCCAAAATTAGACACCTGTAACAATGGAAACCTGAAGTTTCTGTTGCTTTCGGTGAAGTTTCAGGGCTGTTTTACCTGCAGCCTGAGCCGCTGCTGCCTTACACAGCCCCATATGGCCTGAGCCTGTGCGGCAGCGAAACCCCGAGCTGACACCACGCCAGGCACCTGAACCTCCCCTTGCCTTCCTTCCCTGGAGTGGGGTCAGAGAGAGTTGTCAGCAATATTTTCCTGAGTGATTTTTAAAAACCCGTGACTCTCTCCCTTTTTAGTTTTAATAAAAAGTCACCGCTCCCTAAGCTTGCTTGGGAAATTATTACCTATCAGCAAGACAGAAGACAAACATATGAGCTATTGACAGCAGTGCAGAGTAAGCCCCTCGTGATGGCTATTAAGAAAGGAGTGTTACCTTTTTTTCCACAGCCTACCTGAAATTAAGTTCTTTTTGAATTTTGGTTCCTGTCAGACACCCTCGGCATGCCCATACGTTGTGGTGAGATGCATCTGTATCCACTTAGTGT
Source organism: Nycticryphes semicollaris (assembly GCA_013400055.1). Taxonomy (NCBI): domain Eukaryota; kingdom Metazoa; phylum Chordata; class Aves; order Charadriiformes; family Rostratulidae; genus Nycticryphes; species Nycticryphes semicollaris. Next base: position 105,201 of record VXBJ01002544.1, on the reverse strand, counting down.
TATGGTTCAGTGATGGGTTTTGTCTGTGTTAGGTTGGTGATTGGACTCAATGATCATAGAATCATAGAATCACAGAGTGGTTTGGATGGGAAGGGACCCACCAGACCAGGTGGCTCCAAGCCCCCTCCAACCTGGCCTTGAACCCCTCCAGGGATGGGGCAGCCACAGCTTCTCAGGGCAACCTGGGCCAGGCTCTCACCACCCTCACACCAAAGAACTTCTTCCCCAGCTGATCTGCAAGGTTCCTTCCAACCCAGGCAATGCTATGATTCTACAATCCTTATATAAAAAGCCCATTAGTCAGAAAAAGATGTGTAAGCCTTCCCCTCTTCCCTAGCTCTTGCTAATTTGTGAAGATGAGGAGTACCAGCAACAGGACCGGTAACGTGGTGGCCCCTCCAAGCACTGTGTACACTCCATGCTGTGTTCTCATTGGGTCATGCTGGGTTTGTCCCAGCACTTTCTGCAGACACATCTCTCTCCCCTCTGAGCAAGGGCAGGGATGTGGAGGGGTGGCCAGACCCTGTGTGGGACTGGGCCGAAGTAGGGCATCCCATGGGAATCCCAGACTGGCTGGGGTTGGCAGGGACCTGTGGAGATGACTCAGTCCAACCCCCTGCTGGAGCAGGGTCACCCACAGCAGGTCCCACAGGAATGTGTCCAAGAGGGGTTGAATGTCTCCAGAGATGGAGACTCCACCACCTCTCTGGGCAGCCTCTGCCAGGGCTCTGACACCCTCACAGCAAAGAAGTTCCTCCTCATGTTGAGATGGAATTTCCCGTGTTCCAGTTTGTGTCTGTTCCCTCTGGACCTGTCCCCAGGCACTACTGAGTAGAGTGGCCAACGCAGGGTCCCTGCATGGAGGGATGGGATACCATGCTGGGGCTGGTGACTTGGTGGCATCAGGTCAGTTCTGAAGCGGGGAGGATGCAAGACACCCTCTACCTAAGAGCGTGCATTGTAAATATTGGGTTTGTCAAAAATGAAACACTAGGAAATACTAAAACCTGAGAGTTTGTTGATGTGGCCAGGTGGAAAGCTACAGGCTGGGGTGCAGTTACATCCCCATGACCCTGCCGGAGAGCCCAGTGGGTGCTGGTGATGTCCCTGCACTATCACATGGCTGGTACCACTCAGCCAGAGTCTAACACGACACAAACGATTCCCAGCATTTTATGAAACGTAACTTTTCCTTAACCTTCAGCTCAGGAAAAATACAGCCGTAATGCGGAGATCCCGCTGTTTGCAGAGAAAGGAGGGGGACGGGAGTAATTTGGATTTTGGGAGCTGATAGGCTAAATTTCCAGTTGTGTGTGGTCGAGCTGCTATTGATGCTTGAGAGTTTCCAATTGCTGGTAATAGACTGGGGAAAAAAAGATAATGTGTTTGATCGATCAGCATGGACAAATTTCATTTAGGGGATCAATAACAGTTTATACTTGACAGCGCGGAGGGACCACATTTATTTTTCCCTTTGATTGAATAAATGTTTTCAATGAGACGGCAAATGTAAAGCAATCCTAACCATTTCTTAACTCGAGGCACAGCTTCCTGCTCCCCTGTTATTGCAAGCAATGTGTATTTAAAACTAATATACAGTGCAGTGGATCGCCAGAGGCTGGGGCTGCTGAACGAAACTAATGTGCAGTTTATTAAAACAGAAGACATGGAAAGTGCACCGCCACGGTTTTCCTGACTCCCAGCGATGTGAAATACCAGAAAGAGACATCACTTGGGCATATTTTTCAAGGGTGGGTAGAAAAGGGAAGGGTTTTTTTCTGACTTCTTTTTTTTTTTTCTGTATCAAACATAATTCCTTCAAGCCTCTGAGAGGATACGTAGGAGGGTAAACACGCAAGAGAAAACAGCTAAGTCTCCACTAACATATGTCGCCTCTTCTCCCATGCAGCCACCACGTCTCCATGTCCTCCTGCAGCAGCGTGAGGGACCGAGGGTCTGGGCTTGGCTGCAATGCCCCTGCATCACCGTGGGGCCTGGGCAGCTCCAGTTTTTCCCATACAAGGGTCTTTATGGCCCAAGTGAATCTGCCAGGGTGCCCTGTGGCTGGGGACACATCCAGTTCTGGCCCCACCAGTTCCAGAAGGACAGGGAACTGCAGGAGAGAGTCCAGCGGAGGCTACAGAGATGATCAGGGGCTGGAGCATCTCTGTGCTGAGGAAAGGCTGAGGGACCTGGGGCTGTTCAGCTGGAGAAGAGCACACAGAGAGGGGATCTCATTGATGCTGAGCAAGAGCTAAAGGGTAGGGGGCAAGAGGATGAGGCCAGACTCTTCTTAGTGGTGCCTGGGGACAGGAAAAGAGGTAACAGACACAAACTGGAACACGGGAAATTCCATCTCAACATGAGGAGGAACTTGTTTGCTGTGAGGGTGTCAGAGCCCTGGCAGAGGCTGCCCAGAGAGGTGGTGGAGTCTCCTTCTCTGGAGACATTCAAACCCCTCCTGGACACATTCCTGTGGGACCTGCTCTGGGTGCCCCTGCTCTGGCAGGGGGTTGGACTGGGTGATCTCCACAGGTCCCTGCCAACCCCTTACCATTCTGTGATTTTGTGACACAGAGCACAGCCCTGCTCAGCCACCAAAGCATCTCAAAGGGAACATGGGTACCCACAGCTCTCACACAGGCTGCTCCCATCAATGGTGGTGAGATCCCACCTTATCAGACCTACCCATCACCAGCTGGACACTGTCTCAAATGCCATCTGCCTCTTCTGCTTGCTCAGCAGCAAGTACTCCAGGATCTTCAAAATCCTCAGAAATTCCCCCATGGAGCAGACTCACCTCTGGCAGAGTGAACAGACCTAGTCCATGGTTGTTCCTGGACCCTTGGCTGGATCTTTTCTTGGGCATCCATCCCTGCCCACTGCTCTGTGTCCCCTCTCCAGGGTTGGGGGGTACAGAACACCAGCTCAGGAGGACCACAGGTGTGTTACCAGTGACTTCCAGCTTGTCATGGGCCCAGAGGTTCACCATTCCCCAGAGATGGCTGTGTGTCTCAGGAGAGCGGGGCCCGACGTCTGCAAGGGAAGCCTTTAATTATCTGGAAGGAGTGTGACAACCACAGCAAGAGGTGAGCAGGAGCTTCTCCTGCCCTGTGTGTCTGCTCAAGGTGAGAGCACACGCTCTGCAGAGCCCGCCCATGGCTATACATCAGGGATTGCTCACTCGGCAGCATACGGTGGTCTTGCAGAAGTGTTCCTAAGCAGGGGATCGTTAAACAACCTGCTTCGTGACCGCAATAGTCAACGCTGGCTTTGGCTTTCCTGCTCAAGGCAGTTCTCATCTCCTTTCTCGTCAGTTTGGGTTTGCTCTACCAGGCTGAAGGAAGACGTGCGGTAATTGGGTTTTTGGGACCATTTTAAGACCAGGAACGGGGCACTGGCAGACCCCACTGGCAGAGCACTGCAGCCACACAGGGCTCCCTGGTGCGGCTGCTCTCACAGGGGAACTCAATTTTGTGTGGGTTTCTTCTCTAACGCAGAATTTCCTTCTCTTTTCGTTGTTGTGTTTTATGAACTCCCTCTAAGAGAGGCTTAAAAATCAAATTTGGCTGGTGGCAGATAGTAATTAAGTTCCAGATGACGCAGATGATAACTTTCCCTTGCAATATGGAGCAAATGCCAATAATAAATGCAGCAAGTTTCTAGCTCCAGATGCATCGGGTTGTGTCGTTAGCTGACTTGCTCATCAAGGCGAGAGAGCTGAAATAGCGAGAAGCCTGTTTCAGACAGGGATCCGTGGCCCGACGACTATTTTAAGGCACGCAGCTCGGAATTGTTTAAAATGCATATTGTCTGTGTACATTTCAATAAGGCAAATGCCAAGTGCGAGCGCCGCAGGGGCTCCTTGTATGTCAGATGATTAAGTCTTCAAGACTTGCAGCCACAGGGTCATTATCGATGGTACTTCCAGGTCATTGTGTGCACAGCGAAGTTAGAGGCAATGGTTGACCTTTTGACAGCACTGCGGGGTAACAGAGCTTCGTGAGACATAAATAACCATTTCTAATTTGTTTTTTTGCGAGGGGTATTTATTTAAAAATGCAAATATATTATAACATATGTGACTTAAGGATATTCAGATGGAATAGCAGAGCGCGCTTCCTCCCGTTCTTTTTCCCCAGTGAATTTCCAAATGAAATGCTTAATGGGGGAAAAGGGAAGGGATGGAATAAATAATAATAATAATGATGATGAAGAAGATCACTTACCTTGTTCTCTTTACGATTGTCTAGTACCGTTTTGTCAATGACATGCTCTACGCAAAGAGTCTTCTCGCGGCTGAATTAAGTTTGTGATATTAACAAAAACCATGCAGTAAGCTGCTTGTCAGCTCGGTTTCATTTCATACCTAATGTCTAGCATAAAGATAAAGCATATATGACCTTACTTTATACATAACATACCGTAGTGCACACAGCATCGAGAAGCTTTCAAGAGTCTTTCTTTCGTCTTCAATAAATTGTAAAACCAGACCTTTTAAAATCCTGCCTATTGCACTTTGTGGTGACCTACCTTAAATGCAGAAGCCATTGGCTGACTTTATTTTTATCCTTGCAGGAAGAATAGTTGTTTATAAAACTCAACAAGCATAAAACAATATGCTTCAGGATTATAAATAGCATTTGAAAAGGTTTTGAGATTACACACTGTTGCCTGAAACACTACAGGGCAAAATTCTTCATCTTTATTCAGGTAAATGAGGAGTTTTGATCATGGAAGGACAGGCAGAGCTTCAGGATGTAACCAATAATAACCCAATATATCAGCCACGATGCGATTGCATGGCGTTCAGCTTCCTTTCGACACATAATCAGTAAGCGCTTAATTGTTTGAAGTTGTATAATTATGGCACTGCCACGCAGGGGCCGCGCACTCCGTAACACCCTAATTTCCTGTATTTGCAGTGGTGGGGGCTTCCATGAGGAGCCAGCTCCCACACCACAGCTCATCACACCAGCCACGGCCTTAACGCAGAGGGTGTAGGGGTCTGACGAGTCGTTCAGAGCAAAGCCTGTGGTGCTCGGTGCTGGAGACAGGCAGAAGAGGAAGTGCAGCTCTCTGTGCCTACGTTTGTACACAGGATTAGAAAACTGGTCCTAAAATTGCACACCTAAAATAAAGAAGTTGCAGGGAATAAATGCGTGTACAAGCACGAAGGGATCAGGTGAATTAATGCCGCAAAATGAGGGGGTGATCACAGGGAAAACAGACCCACCAGAGGTGTAGAAGCCTTGTGGAGCCATCAACCTGCAGCTCTACCTGCTGCCCTGCAGCCCAGCCGGGGAATTTACATCCTCCTAGCCACGGAAATGGGGTTTTTGCTGAGATTTGGACAGGACCAGGGCTTCACCTCGGCTCAGGCTGTGGTGCTCATGTGCTGGTGCCATGGTGGGATGGGCAGCAGGGCTCAGCTGGAAGAAGGTGACACGTGCGGCAGGACCCTCTGCTGGGTCCCCTGCTCTCACAGAAGATGTGGATTCCCTCCAGATTTGTAAAGAATAGGCTGCTGGAGAAGTTTGGGAAGGGGAGATCTGTCTCCACACACCACGTACCAATGGGTTGGCTGTGGTTGTGTAAGATTTTTTTTTTTTATGCAGCAGATGGTGTGCTATTTCAGAATATGTATTCTTATTTCTGGTCCATTTTCCTCAGTGGCTCTTGGTGATATTTTTACATATTCATCAGAGCAGCCAGAGCTCGCTGTTTCTGACACTTGTCTTACGTTGTGAGCATGTGTCACTGTTGTGTTGTGCTGCATACACGCACACTGGTGATGAGCGGGAGAGAAGGGGGAAGGTGTTCGTACTGCAGTGTCTTCTCAGCCACATGAGGTCATGTCCAAGAAAGCCCGATGCCAGGAGGGAGCGGGCTGTGCCTCTGCCAACCTCTTCAGAAACGTTCCAGCCCCAACTTTGGCGGTGCGTGTTGTTCTGGGAGTGCTAGGCACAGCAAGACACCACGCACACAGTAGAGCGGTGAAGACGAAGCCAGCATGCCATCATGGCCATGTTGGTTAGAGGCCACCTTCCACGTGTTCATCTTCCACTCCTGTGAAGCAAGTGTGGTACCAGCAGTGTGTACTGTATGAAGATGACAGGGCACAAGAGAAGGTGAGACCAAGCCAGAACCCTGTTCCGGGTCACCACAGAGTCATAAAATGGTTTGGGTTGGAAGGGACCATGAAGATCATCTCATTCCAACACCCCTGCCACATACAAGGACACCTCCCACTAAACCAGGTTGCTCTACTAGACCGTCTACTGCTGCTGTGGACAACCTGCAAGTTGGGAGCATCAGCACCAGGAAGAGCTTCCCCACCATCATGAGCCAAGCCTCAGTGATAACAGGGTGTACTCAGCCATCTTTGCTGGAAGCCAGTCCTGCAGGAATCAGAAGAGCAAAAATATCACCCCCATCCAAGGAGCGCTGTGGGGGCTTTCATACAGACTTTGGGGTTGGGAACAGGACAGGCTGGAGGCAACTTCCCCTCTTCTCCACCTGGTTTGTCCAAACACCCTCAGGAAGTGATGTGCAGTGGTTCTACAAGGTCTGCAAATCACAGAAGTTTCTTCCAATCCTTAAACACAGACAGACTCTGGAAGATTCCAAGAAGGACTTCAGGCAGCTCCAAAGTCTAATACAGCAGGGAGAGCATCTCCAGAGGTGAGGCAGGCGGGGAGCCATGATCCTAGAAGAAGCATGCAAAGCATTTAGGATGGACCAGGGTAATTTTGTGATGACATAGTTTAGGCCAATCTGATGGTTAACGGATTAGGAGCCAAGAGGTTCACAGCCATGTGTGTATGTGCGTAGTAGGAAGGTGAAGGGTACCCAGCCCCGAGCAGGCATCCATGGGCACTTGTTGACCACTGGTTTCAAGATGCTACCCCGCAGCTCTGCCCCTCTAAGGTGAGAAGAAACATAGATTAGATTTGTTTCTGGGTCTGGCTCTTGGTGAAGTGTGCCCCTACCTTTGACATCCTTTTGGCCATGGGGCTCAGACATCAGATGGAGGAAAGTACCTAAAGGGGGCCTACAGGAGAGATGAGGAGGGATGGACAAGGGGGAAGGGTCTGACCCTGAAAGAGGGGAGATGGAGCTGAGCTGTGGGGAAGAAGTTGTTTGGTGTGAGGGTGGTGAGAGCCTGGCCCAGGTTGCCCCGAGAAGCTGTGGCTGCCCCATCCCTGGAGGGGTTGAAGGCCAGGTTGGAGGGGGCTTGGAGGCACCTGGTGTGGTGGGAGGTGTCCCTGCCCAGGGCAGGGGGTGGCACTGGGGCGGGGCTTTAAGGCCCTTTCCAACCTAAGCCATTCTGTGATTCTGTCTTGCCACCAAGTGGACACCAGCCAGGCTGGAAAAGGCTAAGTCTGTGACAGATGTGCCTGTTTGGTGACCAGGAATGGTCTCTTCTCCTAATACAATGATGTCTCTTCCTCCAGTGCGATGGCAGCCGTGTCCCTCAGCACCCCATGCTTGTACCAGGCGATGACAAGGGGGACAGCAGAGAGGAGTGAGGTGCTGCTGTTCTGAGGAGAAGCCGTTGGAAAAGGAGCCTCTGCCATTTTGTGGACACTTGGGAAATTGCTGTGACATTTGGGTGACATTTTACTGTGTGCTCTGACCAATTGCCTCTTACCTGATAGCATCGAACAGCCAGGCGGCTGCCAGGTCGTTAGGAGAGAGGCTGGAAAAGAGGTGGTTCCCACCAGGAGGAGGGGGGGAACACAGGGTGGTAGGTACCTGTTCCTCAGGGGATCCATGGGGAGCAGGTCCCAGCTTTGCTCCCGCTGCCTCCAAACTGGGTCCCAGCAGGTCTGAGGCTGATCTGGGCTGAGCAGATGGCCTGGGGAAGAGGCACTAATTAAGAGCAGGGCTCTGCTGCTATTTGTGCTCCGGAGGAGGATTTGCAGAACAGCAGAAGCTGGAGGGGCCTTCCTTGCCTGCCAAATAGCAGCGAGAGCAGACTCGGAGGCGGGCAGCCTGGATCCCGGCTGTTTCCAAATACAAGTCATTCTCCATGAGAAAAAAAAAAAAAATAAAGTGTCACCATGGCTGAGCAGCCATTTTCCCTGAGCCCAACTGCTTGTTGTGTCCACAGACAGCCCTGACAGAGTCGGGGCAGAGAGCAGAGGTGCCCAGGGAAGTGATGGAGGAGGCACCAGGAGATGCCCATGGAAGCTATGGAGAAGGCACCAGGAGTCATGGGGAGATACCTGTGCAAGTGATGGAGGTGACACCAGGAGACACAGGGTGAGATTTGAGCCTCCTCACACCCAGGAGAACCCCCTGGGCTGGGGGCTGGTGCAGTCACATCCTGCACCCCAACAAGTGAGGCCCCCCCCCAGGACCCATGGGAGGCACGGAGGGTGCTTCATCGGGCAGCAGAACCATGGCATCAGCCAGGGAAAAACATAAAGGAGGAATCCCTGTTTTCTCTGGGGAACAGCCACCGCTTGGAGAGGGGACCGTCTCCCCACATCCCAAGTTGGGACTGTCCCCCCAAACCCACCGCCTGTCAGCATCACCCTGTAACCCCCACCACCAGACCCTGGGAAAACCTCATCAAACAGCTGCAGATCTTATTTTGGTCTGAAATCAGAACCAGTCTGAAACCTTTCATGAGCTAGAAAGGAGGTTTAATCGCTTCCTTTATTGCGTGAGAAAAAAAAAATCCCACATTCTGTTAACGTTATGAATTAGCAGAAATTAAAAAATAGGGTTGTCTACACATTGCTTGAAAATTGTTTACAGCAAATAATGAACAAAGCAGAGCACATTGCCAGAGGCCCAGTTGTTGAGACACTGTATTGCATTATTAATTAAAATACAAGTCAGCTTTTTCCAGTCCCTGTAGCCTGTGGGTATCCAATGTACTCCACTTGATTGAATCAGGTAGTGGCAGCACAGGCATTTTTTATTTTGTGCTGGAAGGGATAACAAAAATGTAAAGCTGTTTTCTGCTACTTCATTTGAAAAAATATTATTTTGGAAATGAAGACATAGCAGCTGCGGCAGGCAGACAGGAGTAACACATGGTGCAGGCTGCTACCGCTGCTCTGGGAGGGGATTTCAGCACAGGGTCTGCATCCTCAGCATCCCTCTGGCCAGGGTAGTGCTTCCGTGGCCATGGGAGGCAGCTGGGAGCGGGCCCTATTTTGGGGACGGGAATTAATCCCAGCAGGAGAGACATTTGTCTTTGTAAGGGGATTTTCCCCACTTCTTTCCTTGCAGGGAGGAGTTGGGGAAGGGCCAGAAACAAATTTGGTTCTGCCTTTGGTTGGTCAAAGGAGCCAGTAAGATGCCAAGGAGCCCTGTATAGAATCATAGAATAGAGTTGGAAGGCACCTTAACGATCATCAAGTTCCAACCCCTGATTGTCCTGGGCAGGGACACCTCCCACCACACCAGGTGGCTCCAAGCCCCCTCCAACCTGCCCTTGAACCCCTCCAGGGATGGGGCAGCCACAGCTTCTCTGGGCAACCTGGGCCAGGCTCTCACCACCCTCACACCAAAGAACTTCTTCCCCACATCTCAGCTCCATCTCCCCTCTTTCAGTGTCAGACCCTTCCCCCTCGTCCTAGGACTCCCCTCCCTCACCAAGAGTCCCTCCCCAGTTCTCCTGGAGCCCCTTGAGGGACTGGAAGGGGCTCCAAGATCGCCCTGGAGCCTTCTCTTCTCCAGGCTGAACCCCCCTAACTCTCTCAGCCTGTCCTCCCAGCAGAGAGGCTCTGACCCTCCCAGCACCTCCATGGCCTCCTCTGGACCTGCTCCAACAGCTCCATGTCCTTCCTGTGCTGAGGACTCCAAAGCTGGACACGGTGCTGCAGGTGGGGTCTCATGAGAGCAGAGCAGAGGGGTAGAATCACCTCACCTGCATTCGTGCTCTGGCAGGGACTGTGACTGGTAATTGAGTGCAATTAAAGAAAACCTGAAAATCTCACCCACCCCTCACCCAGGGCAGCTACAGCCAGAGCCCTCCTGCTCCTCCCTCAGAAAGAACCAGAACAGAGACCCATTGGCCTCACTGGCAGGGGACACTGCCCAAAATAGTGGGGACAAGGTACCATACACCTGACATCCCAGCAGATTTGAGACAAAAGCAAACTTTTAAACAAAGACATGGTCAAAACAGGATGACAAAACCATTGTGTGAGGCAGCTGGGTCACTTGCAAGCACACAGATGCCACCAGCAGACAGTGGCACACTGGCCAAAGTGAACCAGGCACACCAAGCTGCTGCTTCCCAGTGTGGGTTCCCACAGACAGGCTCCCAATGGCCCCCTGAAGGGCCCATGTGGCACTGGAGCCTTCCTGTGATGTTTAAAATTACTTTCTGCCTTCGATAGTATGGCTTGAATTGCTGCGGGTCTCAGTGTCCAGCTAAACTACAGGGACCACAGAGGGGTCATGCAGTCCCAGCCCCCAGCAGAGGGGCTGAGCCAGTGCAGTAGGACTGAGGAGCCTGTCTGTAAAAAACAACCCCCTTCTAGGTCAAACTGTTTCATTGCTGTCCCATTTCCAAAGGCCACGTGTCCTTTTGCTCCTGTCCTTTCCACAAAGGAAACCAATTTTTTTTTTCCACCATTTATTTCCAAGGTAAAGGCTGAGGGACCTGGGGCTGTTCAGCTGGAGAAGAGCACACAGAGAGGGGATCTCATCGATGCTCATCAATATCTAAAGGGTAGGGGGCAAAAGGATGGGGCCAGACTCTTCTCAGTGGTGCCCAGGGACAGGAAAAGGAAAAATGGACACAAACAGGAACAGGGGAAATTCCATTTCAGCACGAGGAGGAACTTCTTTGCTGTGAGGGTGTCAGAGGCTGCCCAGAGAAAAGTTCATGTTTTGTCTTTCCTTTATTTTTTTTGTGTTAAAATGAGTAATCAGTATTATTATATCTAGAAATTCCACTGAAGCTGGTGCCCCTGTCCCAGGACAGGCGCGTGCCACAAGACACCCCAGCTGCAGGAAGGGCAGCCACACTCCAGCCTCACCCCAAACCTCTGGGTCTGAGCACTTGTCCTGCCTTAAGAATGCAGGATTACCAGGGTGAACAGACACCTCTGGGCCCCCAGATGTGCTGCTTTGTCAATGCTCCTGCTCACTTTTTGTCAGACTGATCTGTATGACTAAGGACATCTTGAAGGGTCTCCTAGTAGGCAGAGGGTATTTTGTACTAGACCTCCCTTTATTTCACTAATGCTGAGGTACTAGCAGTATTTCAATACTGCTTATTTAATTTCTTAATTACTGATCAATATTTATCATTAAAGCATGCAAGAAAACATATAGGATGAGCAGTGTATCAGCTCAGCATCACTACAGCGACCTCAAGTTCTGGAATTTCCTGACTTTTAAATGCTTGATCTTGCAACATTAACATTGCATTAACACTGGGTTTTGGGTTTGTTTCTTTTTTTCTTTTTTTTTTTTTCATTTAATTTTATAAAGGCCAGGGGGGAAATAAGCTATTTCCCTGCTGCCCATATTTGAAATCCATGCTTAAGTGCACATTGGGTCAACCCCTAACCAGATGTAAGTACACAGCCAAGTTATTGGATTTCTTGATGATGAATAGAGATCAGGAAAAGCACCTGGCTGGTTGCAGAGAGATTTGCATAAAAATGAAGATTACATACACCTGCATATGTAAAATATTGATGAACAGGAGCCAGCACGTGTACGTACGTGAACCCCACAACACTGGCTTTCAGATGAAGCACCGTGGAGCCATTCCAGACCCAAGTGTCCCCTCCGTGGGACAGGAGTAAGAGGAGGAGCCAGCAGCCAGGTCCTCATTAGCTAATTTGGCTTCCTGGCACAGAAACCCACTGGAAAGTTGCAGCAGCTCTCATTTGCCAGTCAGTTCAAGATTAGGCTCCCAAGTGCACTAATTGCTGCTTGTCTTCTGCTCCACATCCAAAAGGCTTCAGTTACAGGAGAGCTTTGGAGCAGGGAATGCAGCAGGGCAGCACGGGAAGCCCTGGAGTATGCCAGGACACATCCATGGCTGCATCCCAGGATGCTGCATCCAGCCTCAACACCTCAGAGCCATTTATCCAGGGGCCAGGTGGCCACTGTGGGTCACAAAGCAACAGCCCAAGCAGAGAGAGCCCCTCCAAACCCAGGCTGGAGCGGTCAGTGAGCTCTCTCACACCTACACACACATCACATTTCTGCCTCTGGGCCAGAGGAGCAAAGGTAGGGAGAGAGGACAGGGAGAGGAAGGGGACAAAGTGCCATAACGTTAAAACCAGACTCCACACACCCCCTTGGCCCCACCTGCACTCACCAGTGCTTCCAGCCACTGATCCTGGCACGTAGCTAGAGCTTGGGGAGAAGTGTCTAAACCCAAGGAGATGGACAAGGACCACAGCAGGAGAGCACAAAGACCATTCCTACAGCCAGGAAAGCCTGCCCTTGGGCCATATTTATCTGGGCAACGCTAATTGAAGGTGCTAATCAGCTGGTGCCAATCAGAGCCCCTTGTGCCACCTGGTGAGCAGAGGGCACACTGCAGCAGCAGGCACTTTGCTTTCCATGATGGTGGTCCATGTCCCTGGAGTCTCCCAGCCACTGACTGGGAATGGAAGGGCTCCATCTGATCCCTGGGCAGCAGCATTGGGTACCCAGACACGCACCCATCTCCACAGCTGGACACAGCTGGGAGGACATGAAGGGACCACTACAGCCCCATCACAGCTCTTCCCTCAGAGGAACCACAGCAGAGCTTTGGACTGTCTGCTGGTGGGATGGGAATGCCATGGGGAAACACCTGGTCCTTCCCAATGGAGACTTGTTCAGACATGTCCAGAGAAGGGCAGTGGAGCTGGTGAGGGGTCTGGAGCACAAGTCTGGTGAGGAGCAGCTGAGGGAGCTGGGGGTGTTCAGCCTGGAGGAAGCTGAGGGGAGACCTTCTCGCTTTCTACAACTCCCTGAAAGGAGGGTATAGCCAAGGGGGGTCAGTCTCTTCTCCCAAGGAACAGGCCATGGGACAAGAGGAAATGTCCGCAAGCTGAGCCAAGGGAGGTTCAGACTGGATACCAGGAATAATTTTTTCATGGAAAGGGTTGTCAAACACTGGCAAAGTCTGCCCAGGGCAGTGGTGGAGTCACCATCCCTGGAGGGATTTAAAAGCTGGGCAGACGTGGTGCTGAGGGACATGTTTGTGTGGTTTGAGCAGTGCTGAGTTAATGATTGGACTCGATGGTCTGAAAGGTCCCTTCCAACCTGGAGAGCTCCATGACTCTCCTGCCAGGGATGTTGATCCAGTTGCTAATTATCTCCACATAAGAAACCCTTGCATTGGCAGTCTGGCTGTCCTGGCTCTAGCTGCCAGTTTGGGTGTCTTAGCCTCATGAAGGACAGAAAATTTTGCTTCTAGAGATGCTGAAGTCACCTCCAAATTCTCCCCAAGTTTCACAAACCCTGCAGCCCCCTGGGGAGTTGTTTCCAGCCCAGCCCTGTGTCACCCCTACTCTCCCTCCAGCATCCTCACTGAGCATGGACAGACCCACTGCAGCTTCCCAGGATGCTCCCATGCCCGGGAGGCTGTGGTGAACCCCTTGTGCCAGGACCCTGCGGTGCCAGTGCTGACCCCACACTGCCCAGGACACCTGAGGGTTCCAGCTGCTGACTCCTGCTCTGTCTCTCTGCCATCGTGTTGGGGTGACCAAGCCTGTGAAGCTGCTCCTTGGTGCATTCTCCTTCCCTTGCTAATATTGCTCAGCTTGAAATTTTGCTCTACCCAAAAGGGGAATGTTTCCAAGTTGATTTCTCACCGGTTTTATATTCCCTTTAATTTAGAAAAACACGTATAAATAGCAGAAGGTGTATCTCGTGTGTTCACAACCACTTTCCCAATGGCTTCATTATTATGCATGAAATTAAAACAACATATTGGCGATAATTTTAGCCTGCTTTGTTGTTAATGAACAAAGGGGGCCCCGTCAGAGTGGTGGATCCTCAGTCCTGCACCAAGGGGACAGTGATGGGGACCAGGCTCCCCTGGCACTGGGGATGGAGGCGGGGGGACCCGGTTGCTCCCACTGGATTCAGGCTGGGGGATGAGGGGGGTGCACAAGTTGGGGCCATTACCGGCCTGCAGGGCCCTCGGAGCCTTTGCCATAATGGCACAATTGAGCCTGTAAAAGAATTAAAATTAATTAAGCATTATTTTTAAATTAAGAAGAATCCCTCCCACGCCAGGGCAGCCTCATGCCATGGCAACCAAGGCTCTCACGTCGCTCAACCCCGTAACGTTGCTTCCCAGGGACAGGAATATTGTGCCCTGTGCTGGAAGGGATGGATGGGCAGCTCTGCTGGGGTCCAGACCCTCCGGCTGCCGTGGGAGAATGGGAATGGTAGGGATTCATGGCTTGTACGGGAGAGAAAGTGCATCGTGTAGAGGGACCTCGCAAAACAGTCAGCCAGCGAATACCAGTGATAACTATTTTAATTCATCTCCTCTGACATGAATAGGAACTTTCTCTTACAACTGAATATAAATAGGAGTTGGACATAGCATTACTATATGAATAAATGAATTAATCAATCAATGACAAAAACATACTATGCAATCAAAAGATTTTTCATGTTAAGATTAATTTAGTGTAATACGTGCCTAAATATTACATAAGCCCCCGTGACATTGAATTATCGGGCTCGGGGACAGGGAAGGGGCGGGCAGTGGGAGGGTGGGATGGAGCCGGGGCAGCGGGTGGGCACCTGAGCAGCTGATGGCATGGGAGGTGCCAGCAACCCCTGCTCTCTGGGCCATGGTGGTCCCTGAGAGGTGAGAAGCACCGGGAGTTGTGGGGCACAACCGGTGAGCTGCCTGGGGGGGGCGATTTCCCAGGCCTGGGTCCTTTTTTTTAATATTCCTTAAGGGTATTTGCTATTTATGTTCCTATGTATGTTCCAGGAAATGCTATATATCCATTTATGCTGCAAACAGGGGCCACGGATTTTGGACTTTGCCCTTGCAAAGCCATTGAGAAGCTGAATATTCCTGCAGCATCAAGTGCTCCCCCTCCCCGGGAAGCGCTGGCAGCTGAGGGCTCTCGCTCCTTCCAGAGCTGGCTTCGCCTGCACAAGTTAATTAATCTAATGAGGCAACTTCTCCTGATATGTTATGTGTTCTGTATGCTTTCTCCCAGCAAATGATCGCACATCCTAAAAATATAATCTTCATTCTTCACTTAAAGTTATGCTTGGAAGTTGAGGTTAGACAAATTCAGCCTTGAAAGAAAATGTAATTTCCTCGCAGTGAGCATAATTAAACATATGGAGCAGTTACTAGGGGAGGTAGCACACCCCCGTGGCTTAGTCATTAAAACCAGATTAGATATCTATCCAGTGGACCTGCTTTAACTCAGCTTGGTGGTGGAAGGGAGTAATGGTCAGTGTCTGGCCATGTGCCTGCTCTCCCCTGTCCAGGTGATGCTCGTGGATGCGGGAGCAGGGGATGGTCCCCTGTGATGCTCCACGGGAACAGGGTCCCATGGGGTGGCTCAGCCCCCCATGCCTAGAGCTGCCTGTAGAAGATATAAAGCACTTTGCTTTCCAGGCCATTGGGATTACACCATCACCCAGTCGAGAATGACAGGAATAACTGTCCTGTAAGACTGGGAAAGCCACTAGTCCTTAGGAAAGATGCCCGTGGCCGTGAGTGCCTGTGCAGGGATGCCTGGGCTGGGGGGATTGTGCTCCTCCATGTGCTGTGGCCACCGAGTGTGGCCACTGAGGGCTTGGGGTGGCCAAGGATGGGCCACCAGCCGCTCCCCATGGCAAGCCACCCGTCCTCCGTGCTGGCCCCCGACATGCCTCTCTTGGACCAGCTGGGCAATGCCAGCGAGGCTGGGGGGGCCAGGGAGCAGTAGTGATGTGATGTTTATTTGTTTGGTGCTGCTCAGGTGATACCGTCAGGGGAAGAACCTTTTGATTTTGCATTTATGTTGTATATTGATTTCCTTTAGAGCAGTGACACGGGCTATTGCTAATACCTGTCTAGTTAATACTTAATGGCAACTCTGCTCTTGCAGCCAATGAAGTGATTTTATAATGCATGTAAGAAAACATACTTCTGTACATCTTACACTTTCTTTTCTTTTCCCTTTATTTCTAATCCCAATTTGCACAGATTTTGACTGAAGAAATGGAGTGTCGAGGATCAAATATGCTATCCCTGGGGCTCTTACTGGGGATATCCCTAATTGAGGCAGGGCTTATTCTGCAGATGCTGCAGGAGACAGGGCTGTCTCATTTTGCAGTATCTCCGAGGGACAGCCACGGCTAAACTTTTTTTTCCAACACATTTCTCCACGGAATAATCTGCAGCAAAACTCTCCCCCTAAAACTTCCCTTACGGGAAGCCCAGACACATGGTTCCAGCTGAAACAGAACCTTTGTTTTCATTTTTCTTGCTGGTGAATTTTCCAACCCCCATTTTAATTAAGGTGAAATTCCCTTTTCCATTTGCAGCCTGCTTCTGCTAAATTTTTTTCAAACTTTTTATGAAGCGGGGTGTTTCGGGTAGAGCCAGGTGGAGATGATGAGAGCGGGGAGGGAACTGAAATGAAGAGATTTGGTCATGGGCGAGCAGGGATATGCGGTTAATGCCATGGAAGGATGAGAGCAGAGCAGCCAGGAGGGGGAGGAAGTGTTCTTTACTTGGGGATGGAGACGGAGGAGGACTTCGAATCTGAGCCCTGGGTGGCGGCACAAGAGCCTGCGGCGGCTGCAGCCGGGGGTCCTGGAGGTGAGGGGACGGTGACCCCCTCCCTGCTGCGGGACATGACACGGGGATGTCACCAGCGCTGTCTGCTCACGGGAAAACGGCCCTCTCTCTGGCCCCACACTTACCCTCTGAAGTCTGATTTCTGCCGCTGGAGGTCTGTCACTGCTGCAGCCCTTGTTCCCGAGCACAGGGGACTGCCGGGGGCTTTGGGGCTGTGTCAGGAGATGGTCCCCACCACAACAACCTAAGTCCCGTTGTGTGGTCCTGGGACTTCAAGGAGACCCCGCAGTCTGGCGTCAGGACAAAGCCACCCCCTTTTCCCATGCCCAGATGTGGACAGTCAGACCCAGAGAGAGTGAAGCCTGTAAGTGGGAAGGGACAGGGCAGGGGACAGAGATGCTCCAGGACCCACCAGGACATGGCACGCAGAGTCTGGGGTCTGTGGGCCATGCCCAGATGGTTCAAGGGGAGTGCTGAGGGCTCTCTGTGCCTCCTGAGAAGGAGAGCTGGGCAAAGCTGGATGCCATGAACAGATAGATATGAGCAACACATCCATGGAGGATGGTGTGGGGGTCCAGGGGGTCTGGTGGGTGCCACCAGTGGCTGGGCAAAGGGGACTGCTGAAGCCAAGGTAGGCTTTGACCTGGGAACTTCAGGAAAGAGCTTTGGGGCAAAACACCTCAAACTGCAATACCTGTGAGGTGGTGCCTCCTCCTCGAGCTGGGACAGGGAGGGTTTGGCTCAGGGGAAGAGCTTGGGGACAGTGCTCTGTCCCTGTCCTTGTGGAGATAGCTGTGCCACGCAGGCAGGGACCTGCTGAGCAGGTGCAGGTCAGCTCTGGGGAAACATCTCCTGCTAACCCTGGTGTTTCCACTGCAGAATTCCCGTGCAACAACTCCTCCATCACCTACAAACCATGGTGCACTCACCACCACGAGTCCCACTAACTGCCCACCAGGCAGATGCCTCCTTCATCTGTGCAAAGGACATGACCGTGGGCAAGAATTTCTCCTCTGGCTGCATTGAATCATAGAATCATAAAAACACAGCACTGCCTAGGTTGGAAGGGACCTTTTAGATCATGGAGTCCAGCTGTCAACCCAACACCAACCCAACCACCACTGACCCATGTCCCTCAGCACCACATCTGCCAGTTTTTAAATCCTTCCAGGGATGGTGACTCCACCACTGCCCTGGGCAGCCTCTGCCAAGGCTTCACAACCCTTTGGGTGAAGAAATTTTTCCCAAAGTACATCCTAAACCTCCCCTGGTGCAACTTGAGGCTGTTTCCTCTTGTCCCGTGGCCTGTGACTTGGGAGAAGAGACCGACCCCCCCTGGCTACACCCTTCTTTCAGGGAGTTGTAGAGAGTGAGAAGGTCTCCCTTCAGCATTGCAAGGTCTCCCCTTGTGATGATGAGTCTCAGCCCCTGCATCTCCAAAGGCTGGGCTGCAGGTGAAAAGCAGAGGACACACGGCCTGGCTTCCCAACCTGCGGGAGAAACGAGCCTTATTCTTCCGCGAATTTACCCCATAACGAGAAACATATGTTATAGAACATGATTTCCCACCAACCAAGCATTTGCTGCATAGTTTATGGTTAAGTCTGAATGTAGTCACAGCTGTCATGGGAATTATGGGTTCCTTGATTTTCATAATTAAAAAGAGAGAGCGAGGAGGAGAGAGGGGGAAAGGAAGCAGGAGCCCGGAGCCTGGTGCTGTGGGCACTGCCCACCACACACAGCAGGTGGCTTCGCGGTGGGAGGGAGACATTCTCCGGCTGGAAATTCAGTGAGATATTTCCTACTCCGGGAGGTTGTGCAGGGAACACTACCGTCTGCCTGATTCGGCGCTTAATTAAATAAAAGTTATTCCAAATTAGAAAAAAAAAAAAAAATGGATTCTGGTTTGGGGCTCTTGGGAAATCATTACTGACTGGTGACCTCTCTTAACCTGGATAAGGTTCATGCAGGAGATGTCAAAGCGTGAAGCATAGCAAATATCCGTGAGCATGTACAATTACAGGTTTATTAAAGGGAAACAAGGACCATGCGATAAATGGAAAAAAGCCCTGGTTTATGGACACAGTGAGCGGGTGTCGTCAGAAAGAGCCGAGTGGGTTTCAGCAGGAGCTGTGCCCCCGAGCTCCAGCCAAGCTGCCCCACTGGGGATGGAGGAGTGGGACATCTCTGCTGCCATGTGGTCCCACCAGGATGGGTGACGGTGTCCCTGGGCACAGCAGAGGGTGGAACAGTGGGTGAGGAAGATATTAAAAGCCTGGGAAGCACCTGGGAAGCTGGAACTGGCTTATGTGGACCAGCTCAGAGCAGGAGCTTCCCCACCAAGGTTATCATCCCTGTGCAGTGACCAGGGCTGGAGGACTATAGGGGCTCCCAAACAGCGTTCCTCTCCCATTGATGCTGGGCATGATCCTCCTCCTGGCACCACTCTGGTCCCTCTGCTTCCATGGCCATTGTGGATGGCAAGTGCGGGTGGGCGGTGGTAGCCCAGCACAGGAGACCATCACAGCATCCTTCTGCCCCAGCAGCACTTCCACCCCTGCCTCTCCCCCCGCCCTCCCCACCATTACAGCTCCCTGTAATTAATAATGTTTTCATGAAGGGCACTTCCCTTGCATTGGGAAACAACCGCAATCACGCTGACTGTATATCAACCAAAATACAAGTCACTTGGGGAATAAAGCAAAGATGTAATTGAGGATCTGCTATTTATCACTCTTTCCAGAATTATCGAGCGTGCGGCACTAACACTTCTGACACACACGCTCCTCCCGAGCACTTGTCTCATTGTCACCGGGTAATTTTTTCAAAAGGAAATAAAACATCTAACTACTTTGGAAAAGTCTCTTTGACTTTCAGTGATGAGCATGTTGCTTATTAGTGAGATGAATTTATAGGTAAGGCGCTAATCTTTTATAATCATCCTTTTATAGGCAGAAGCCATCAGGTTTGCATAAGTAGTGACATTAACCGTTACAGCTTTAAGTAGAAATCAGAGTGCAGAAATGTAAATAACTACTGGATTTTAATACGCAATTAGTGATGCGAAACCTTAGTTACAATATTTAATTACCAAAAAAAGAGTCTCTTTCACCACCCAGGCTCCAAACGGCAGCACTCGGCACAGCAGAGGCGTGGGGGGCTGGCTCCACACCCCCACCCGCTGTTGTGCCACCTCCTCCCGGGGCTTGGGGGGCTCTGGGTCCCGTAAAGCTTTGTGCAATTGGATAAGAACCTGCAAATCTGATCCTAAATCCTCTCCGTTGGTGGGGATTAGCCTGCTCGGCTGATTTGCCGAGGTAGGATGTTCGAGTTGTTCCACTAGTCTTCCTGCCCGCATCCTGAGGGGAATCTGGCAGCATCCCCTGGGAATGGGGGGCGAGATGTGCTGCGGCCGCACCGGGGACTGGGATGCTCCGGCAAACAGCGGCTGTGCCCCTCACGAACCAGGGAAGAGGGGGCTTTCACACTTAGATGCCCCCATAGACCAATTATGGGGAGATAAGCAAGTTTATTTTCTTTTTTTTTCCCCACCTTTAAGCAGCAGCCCCCCTTCCCTCCTCTCTCCCCATCCAGCCAAAGGCCCTAATATTTCATGGAATCTCCAGCGTCTCTTCAGTAGGGCTGCTGATAGGCAGAGGGAGGGAGGAGGGGGTGAAAGAAAAGAAGTAGACAAATAAAGGGCAAAAAGCTGCTAGATTTATGCAGAGCATCCTCAGGAGAGAATCCCCTCGGCTCCCGGGATGGCAGAAGGTTCGGACTGCTGGAGTGGGACCACCGTGGGTCCCCTGAGTCCCCGGCAGCGCTGGTGGGCACCCAGCCTGGCCATGTGGCTCCTAACGGGGCTGGGAGCTGGGCACCAGCTGCCAACGTGTCCTAGCTCTGGTCTGAAATGCATTTCTTTGCTGGCAGCAGCACCAGCACCGAGGGAGCACCAGCTCCATTTCCTGCCCAGGGCTTCTATTTTTCGGCTGGATGAATGGAAAGGGTGTTTATTATGAAAGAAGTTATGGGAAGTGGGGAATGAGGAGAGCAGCAGGCACAAAATAATTCTGACCAGGAGGTGTTTTTCATCTGGCCAGAGCGGCTGTGGAGCCCTCAGTGAGAGGGGAAGGGAGGGAGAAATTCAGCAGGAAGAGAAAAAAGTGGTGATTTCAAACACAGCTGGGCAGGATGGGCACCTACAGCCTGTCCCACTAATGATAATTAGGATTTTATTGTGTCTGCAACACCCCCATTCCCGTTCCTGAAACTTCAGGCGTAGTCACTGGGAGTTGACCCGTTCTCTGGCACTCGTTAATGCTGATAATGCCCCATCAAAGGCCAGATATTAGCTGTTCAAACACAGGCAAGAACTCTTTTGCATAAGAAACATCTTTTAAAAGTTGCAAACCTCCCCAGAACCAGCGGTGGGGAGGCATTCATTGTGTCACACGCATTAATTCAGTTGGCACATTACAATGTTAAACTAAATGACATTATTACAAAGCTGTGCTAAGAAGTGTTGACAGGTCCATATGGTAATTTTACAATGTATAATGAACACACAGACTCCTTTCTTGCAGAAATTTATAGTTCAAATCTATACCCAGGATATCCAGTTTTATTTCCAGAAACTTAAATTGACTTATTACGATGTAGTGAATGTATAAATTAGTTCCAGTAGTTAAACTGAAGCATTTCCCTACAGACTCAATTAGATTCATTAATCTACTGTGTAGACCTGTAAACGGTCCATTGTTCTTTTCCCCCCCAAAATGTCAAAAACTATTTCTCTAACTATAAAATATTTCCTACAAAAACTGTTTTAAATGGTAAGAATTATTTAATATTAGGAACCCAGATCCACAAATTATTTCAGCGCCCTTGTTCGTCTTCAAAAGAAAAATAGGGTTCAGCCCTTGCCGGATAATTTAGTGGGACGGAGGCGGAATTCACTCTTCTATTAAGCTTAAGACCTACCCACAAGAAAGAGATCACTCTCCACCCTCATCCGGGAGAATATATGGCTGAGAAGGGGATCCTTGGGTGTTCCTGGAACCCACAGCATGTGTTGCTCTAACCGTTTGTACACAACCAGATACTGCAAAGGGGCGGCCGCCGACGCCAGGAACATCCCACCTCCCCCAGGGTCAGGGTCTGCAGGACCCGGACAGTAACCTCTGTGTGTGGGTCAAAGAGATGGTCTTAAAAATACCCCTCCCTTGGAACAGAATCTGCTTTGTTCACATCTGTCCGTGACGGCTCCACCCTCATCCAAAGCTTCTTCCCTTTTAGTTCCGTGGCGTAATGGGGTCGATCATACGCTGCTGAGTGGGAGGGACATGGGGACAACACCCAGGAGACCCAACAAGGTGGCCTTTTATTGATGGGGCCTCACGGAGCCAGTTCCACTCTGCAGAAACAATCACAGGGCACCGTCCCCAAACCAGAGGAGTCAGAAGAAGCCCGTGGTCCTGGCTGAGAGAGTGGGTTCACTCCAAGAGCTGCGCCTGGGGAGATGCTGGGAGTACGGGAACCTCCATGCTGGCTCCACTCATGGGCTGGAGGGAGGATCCACCACTGCAGAACTGGGATCCACCACTGCAGAACTGGTTGGGCTCCACCACTGCAGAACTGGGCTCCACCATTGTAGAACTGTCTTCCACCAGCACAAGAACTGGGCTCCATCATTGAAGAACTGGGTTCCACAACTGCAGAACTGGGTTAAAACTTGTTTCAAGGTGGTCTGCTGAAAAAGCATCTGTGTTGGGATCCTGGGTTTGGCAGGAAGGAAGGAAGAGGGCAGGAATCACGTAGCTTTTTGAATCTTCAGATTTTTCACTTGGCAATGGCACTCCATGTTGTCATTGTCAGGGACACTCAGTGCAGGTGTCTCCTTCCACCCAGCAGAGTTTTCCACAGTGAGACCCCCTTCCTGCTGAAGGAGCACGAGGGAGCACAGGGCTGGGGACCTGCCAGCAGCCAGCATGGCACAGGGATGGTGCCCGTGTCTGCTCAATATTTGCCAAAGCCACTGAAATACAAAAGACTAGACTTTTATTATGTTATTTTCATATTTCACTGAGAATTTTCAAAGATTAAAAAGTTGTTTCAAAATATCACTTCTAGCAAAACAATTCAACCCTCTCGTCATGAAAATGAACTGTTTTGAAAAATGTCGTATTTTGAAAGCACAACTTTCGCAACTTGTCTCCACACAAGAAAACTGGACAATTCAACTTTAGGAAAAATGTAATTTTGGCATCACAAGAATTTTATGCAGCATTTGCAACAATCTGCAGCCCCTGCTGTAAGGGGTTAGAGCCAGGCTGTGCCTGCTGGGTGACAATCCCAGTGGCGACCAGGATATGTCTCTGCCACAGAGGAGAGGGGTGGCCTTGGCATGGAGAAGGACTTGCTCCGGCATCTTTGACTCCAAACCAGAGGGAACCCCCCACAGAAATTGGAGGGAGGGGAAAATGTACCCTGGGGTGCTGGGGTGTGACCAGGAAATGCCCCACCTTCTGCCAGGACTTCATAGAATCACAGAATCACAGATTGGTTTGGGTTGGAAGAGACCTTAAAGCCCCACAAGTGGCACCCCCTGCCCTGGGCTCCAAGCCCCCTCCAACCTGGCCTTGAACCCCTCCAGGGATGGGGCAGCCACAGCTTCTCTGGGACTTCCATCAAATGTGGTAGCAAAAATCAAAATAGAAGGCATTTTCACAAGTACAGGTCAGTCACAGAACTAGAAATATTTCCTCTTGTGGTGCAAGTGTGACCTGGGTCTGGGAAAATTCACTTTGGACACTCATTTCCCAGAGAAGAGTCGTTTTGGGACACTCAGAACAATGTCCCCAGTCATGCCGAGGCCTTTGGTGCTCCCCTGCTCTCTGCGTTCAGCTTCAGCGCCGAAAAAACCATGAAAATGCGTCAGGAACTTCCCTGGGAAAATCTGAAGTTGGAAATCAAACCCCAAGCTAGAGACAAGTGCGAGATGTCTAACACACAGTGATTTCCTGTTAAACCGAGGAATATTTGGAAAACAGACATGAAGAAGAAATTCCTGGCAGCCGGTGCCAGTCCTGGGAGGTTTCTCATTAAGGGGAGATGCTCCGGGTCCCCCTTCCCCTGGATGGGAGCAGGGACCCAGGTCTGTGCTGGCAACCGGGTGGCAGAAAGAGCTGTGACATTCCTGACTTCAGCAGAGAAATGAGCTCTCCCTCCCGGGCTGCAGCCACAGCAGCAGGCTCTGGCTGTGACGGAGGAGAGCAAATTGCTTTTCCTGCCCTCTCGTGAATTAGCAATGAAATTGCCCGCTCCCGACTCTCGAATCTTTACTGCTGGCAACCTGCAAAGCAGAAGGGCCACCGCACGATGCCTCAGGTAGGAGGTCAGGTTTGCAGCGTTCGCAGGCATAAAACTTTGGCTCTGACTTTTCCTCTGAGCAAATTTTATGTGGGAGCCACCGAGAGAGAATAAATATGAAGCGCTGAGGAGCCGTTTGCCGTCCCTGCAAACGCGACCTGGGCCCCGCTTCCCCGCTACACACACAAGCACGGGGGTTATTGCAGCTAGACTGCAAAGCTGAGGGCTGGCTGGTGCTCTGCTTCTAAAAACGTGCAGCAGACACCTCGTTTTTACTCTTTTTAAAATGTCTTAACAGTTCCCCTCCAGTCCACTCGGCGACACGTGAAATACCCACCACGAGCAAAGAGAAGAGCCTGCTGCAATCTGCGTGGGACCCTTTAATAGCAAAGACATTTTCAGCGCATCCCCAAGCGGAGGTGCAGGGGAAGGGAGTCAGGCTGGTTCCAACATTCTTCTCCCAGGAGAGGCTCCCCCCCCAGTCCTGCTGTGTCCCAGCCCAGGAGACCCTCTCCCACTCCATCTCTCCCACGCTGGTGCTTTCCCCCCTGAGCGAGAGCATTGTAAAACCACCTTTGTTCTGCTCAGAGGGTGACTCTGCCCTGCCCATCCCCAATGCAGATGACCTTGGGAGGCTCATGGAAATCGTGTGCGGGGTGTAAATCCCAGCTGAGACCTGGAGCCACCAGTCAGCATGAGGAAACCATATGTGCTGCCATTCAGCATGCATTTAGCTGCTGGTGCCACTGCCACCGATGCCATCACCACTGTCACTCGCATGTTTTTTGCCTTGTCACCAGGCAGCAAGTGACCTGCAGACTGCAGCAAGGATTTTTGCTGTTGCCTGTTGGCAAACAGCATGTTCTTCATTTCAGAAGAAGAATATATTTCCCCTCCCCTTCTTTGGCTTTAAAAGTTTGTTGCGTACAACAAGAAGTGGCCATACACTCCTGAGGCAGTCACGAGTGGCTTAATTTCATGGGATCCCAGACTGGCCAGGGTTGGCAGGGACCTCTGGAGATCATCTCCAGAGCAGGTCCTCCCAGAGCATGTCCCACAGGAATGTGTCCAGGAGGGGTTTGAATGTCTCCAGAGAAGGAGACTCCACCACCTCTCTGGGCAGCCTCTGCCAGGGCTCTGACACCCTCACACCAAAGAAGTTCCTCCTCATGTTGAGATGGAATTTCCCATGTTCTAGTTTGTGTCTGTTACCTCTTTTCCTGTCCCCAGGCACCACTAAGAAGAGTCTGGCCTCATCCTCTTGCCCCCTACCCTTTAGCTCTTGCTCAGCATCAATGAGATCCCCTCTCAGTCTGCTCTTCTCCAGATGAACAGCCCCAGGTCCCTCAGCCTTTCCTTGCTGCAGTCCCTTGATCTTCTCTCCCCTTCAGCTGACGCTACAAATGAAGGAGTTTACCACTTTTTGTGGCAAAACGGAAAACAGACTCAACTGCAGACACAAGGAGCTGGAGGCCAGGCAGCAGCCCCTCGTTAGTGATGGGGGGGCTTGGATTTGACACCGAGGAAACGGAAAAATTGATGCTTGGAACTGTTGGGGAAAAGCAGGATGTTACCTGGGGGTGCAATCAGGGAGGAGCTGAGAGGAACCACCTGTGGGGATGTGATGGGTGGCTCCACACCAGCACCCTGGCAGGGGGCTCCAGGGGCATGCACAGGGCTTGGGCACCGCATCAGCTCTGACAAGCTGCAGGAGCCCTTTTACACCTTACCCCATCAGACTAGATTGTTAATTAGTCTGTGTTTTAATACTCTGGGCCTCATGGGTCCCTGGTGAGCCACAGCTGGGGTTCTCCAGGAGGTCCATGGAGCAGCAGGACCCCTGTACCTGCCCAGCTGTGGGGCTCAGCATCGTGGTGGTGGTGCTTCAGTGATGACACCAAAGGGTACATTGTGCCTGGTACCCACCCTCCTTCTGACCCATGGACCTGCATGAGTTTTGGGGTGTTTTGTGGACTGTCCCCAAGTCTTTGGCATGGCTGGTCCCCACAGGGGACTGTGCCAGACAGGGCATACAACAGCATTTGTTCCTCCCAAACTCTAACTATTTCTGGGATGGAAAGAAGTTGGGCACAGCCATGGCAGCTCTGAGTCACTCCCCCCTGTATTTCTGGGGGTGAAAGAAAGCGAACATTCATGAAGTGGGGCCTCGTTGCTTGGGGAGGCTGCTGAGATGCCACAATAGGACGACTGTCGAGGAAGAATTCGAAGCAAATAATCTGGAAAATATTTAAGATAAATGTGAGCAGATTAGTGGGGGTTTTGGCTCGTTTGCTTTTTCCCAGGGAGAAGGCAGAGGGGAGGCAGAGCAGCTGCTGAGCGGGTGGAAGGGCCAAAGGCTGCCCGGGGAGCTGGGGGTCTCCAGGGTGGAGGAGTAGAGATGCACCTGCTGGAAATGTGGTTTTTAGCTGTATTTAGCATCCCTGAGAGCATGTGCCTGGGCAGTGACCCCATGGCCATCCCCAAGGGATCCCTCCTCATGCTGAGCTTCTCATCCACCCACATCCCAAGTCCTTCTCCTCAGGTCTGCTCTCCATCCTCTCTCTGCTCAGCCTGGATTTGTGCTTGGGATTGTCCTGACCCAGGTGTAGGACCTTACACTTGGCCTGGCTGAAGAAGCCCAACCCTCCAGCCTGTCCAGGTCCCTCTGGATGGCATCCCTTTCCTCCAAGGGAGTGGGAGATGATTTCCTTAAAAACAGAGGTATTTGGGTCACTTTTTGACACGTGTGGGTTCTGAACAAATCCCTGAGAAAGTTGAGGAGAGCACTCACCCAGCCCAGCAAGTGGTTGATGCATCCTGTGAATATGCTCCTGGTGGGTCTGCCAAGTTTGGGTGGTCTCTGTCTTTCCTGCGGGGCAGTGGGGGCCAGGGGGAGCGGTGTCCTGGCAGCAGACATGGTGGCACACACTGGTCCCGAGACCGTGGCGATGCCCAGGGCTGAGTGTTGTGCTGGGGTGGACAAGGCTGCTGCAGCTCCTGGTGGTCCCAACCATCCCACCCCGGCCCTGGGGGCTCCCGCAGACCTCGGCCCCCTTTGCCGTTGAGGAGATGCTCCTTCGTTAATTAGAGACCGAAGAATGGAGAGCTGAGGAGCGAATCGTCAATCACGGGGTGTGCTGTTGGGCGCTGGCACGGGCTCGTTTAACAATTCAAGGGTCACTACCTGCAGAAGTGAGGACACAGCTTACAAGTGCGGGGACCCA